>CM018048.1:7375875-7764939 GCA_008638375.1 Nyssa sinensis | reverse complement strand
GGATTTCCCCTGTTCAGGAGGCCCTTTTACCCCTAATGCCTATTATTTAGAAGAAAAAAAGGGGGAAGGGCAAGTCTGTTGCTGTTTCTCCAGAGTCTGATGATTACGGCCCATTGGCCGTGAAGAAGGCTTATGAGGACCCTTGGGCAACAAGCCCAAATAAGTTCAAAGGGTTGAGGGCGTAGAAGATTGCCAAAAATCTTATGGTATTCCACACGAGGGTGAGTTCTGCATAATAATTTTTTTTCTTTACCTTCCTCGGTTTGTAACATATTCTAACTTGATTGTGCTGCTTGTTATCTTTCAGGATGTGCATGGCTTAACAGACATCATAGACTCTTTCGAGGATCTTGAGCAGATTGATGCCCTCCAATTTGAGCTCGATGAAGCTAGACTTCAGCTAGAAACAACTCAGTCCTCTACACCAGCGGCGAGGTAAAACAGAAACAAGTCGCCAACTCCTATTCGATTTTGGAGTCTGATAAGGACGCCCTTACTTTCGAACTAGAAGACCTCAAAAGGAAGTTTGTCGACTTCTAGGCTGCTTCCATTCAAAGGTTCAGGACATTGTTGAAGCCATCAGATCCCAAACTGAAATGGATCTGAAGGCTAAAGTCTAGGATCTAGGTACTGAGCTAATCGAGCATGGGTACCGAACCTTCAAGGTGAAGCTTCGTAAGAAGTATCTTGACTTGGATATAACTAGGGTATGTAACATTGAAGTCTCCCAAGTTGAGATTAATGCGTAGGATGCTAATGATGAAGAGGAGGAGGCGAATCCAGAACTCCCTCAGGTCACTACTGTAAAGACTGTCGAACTAGCAGCAAAGTAGACTAGGGATGTCATTGTATTATTATTATTATTATTTTTGTTTCTATCTTGTTACTTTCCCATATTTTGGGCCAATATATAAAATTTGATCTCTTACAGGACTCGTGTCTTGCTTGATATTTTTGTGGTATGTCTTGATTATTTCTTCAATATCTAGGTCATTAGAAATTTCAAAGCACTCACGAGATATTTCAAAGGCTTAAATACTTGTAAAACAAGCCTTTTCTAGATATCTTCAATACTTGTAATTAAAACAATCATTTTTTAGAGATCTGTAGAGTGAGAAAATCGGATCAGACCCATAGCACTTGTAACGAGTGAAATGTCTTAAGGGATTTGTATATTGATAAAATGGAGCAGACCTATAGTACTTATTTTGAACACAAGACTTTTAGGGATCTATATATTGACTTAATGGACCAAACCTGGGACACATATGATGGACACATGGTTTTTTAGGGGTCTGTACATTTAAGTGAAATGAGCTAGGCCTGTAACACTTGTAATGGATATAAGGCTTTTAAGGGTCTGTGCATTGAGTAAAATGGACTAGACCTGTAGCACTTGTAATAGATACAAGGCCTTTTAAGGGTCTGTGCATTGAGTAAAATAGATCAGACCTGTAGCATTTGTAATGGATACAAGGCTTTGTAAGGGTATGCATTGAGTGAAATGAACCAAACTTGTAGCACTTGTAATGGATACAAGGCTTTTAAGGGTTTATGCATTGAATAAAATGGACTAGACCTGTAGCATTTATAATGGATACAAGGCCTTTTAGGGTATGTGCATTGAGTAAAATGGACCAGACCTGTAGCACTTGTAATGGATACAAGGCTTTTAAGGGTCTGTACATTGAGTGAAATGGACTAGACCTGTAACATTTGTAATAGATACAAGGCTTTTTAGGGTTTGTGCATCGAGTAAAATGGACTAGACTTGTAGCACTTGTAATGGATACAAAACTTTTAAGGGTCCGTGCATTGATTAACAAATTTTGAAGTGAATCAAAAGTAATTTTTTATTGATAATACTTGCGTAAATGTTCGATGTTCCAAGGTCTAGGTACAGGTTTCCCAGTCAAATCTTTTAACCAATAAGTCGTAGGTTTGACGATCTTGGTTATTTTGTAAGGTCCTTCCCAATTGGGGGGAAAGCTTTCCCATGGTGAGATCTTTAATGCTGGGAAAAACCCTTCTTAGGACGAGATCTCTAAGCTGGAAGTTGATAGGTTTTAACCCTTGGTTGAAACATTTAACCATTCTCTGCTGGTAGGCTTCGATCTTAATCCGAGCTTGCTCATGTCTTTCTTCAAGTAGGTCCAGATTCTCTACGAGCTATTGGTTATTGGTCCCTTGGTCAAAGCAGTCTATCTTAAAGGTCGACATGCCAATTTCGACAAGAATGACTACCTCGGTACCATAAGCGAGTGAGAATGGTGTTTCTGCAGTTGGGGTCCTTCTGGTAGTTCAGTAGGCCTAGAGTACTCTAGGGAGTTCTTCGACCCATCTTCCCTTGGCCTTCTCCAATCTTTTCTTAATTGCCTCGAGAATAGTGCAGTTGATGACCTCAACTTTCCCGTTAGCTTGGGGGTGCCTTGGAAAGGAGAAATGGTGACTGATGTACAGGTCTTTACAGAACTTTTTGAATACTTTTCTAGCAAACTGCATCCCATTGTCTGAAATAATGACGCGAGAAATACCGAACCTGCATACTATAATTTTTCATGTGAACTTCTTTACTTCTACCTCTATTATGTGGGTTAGTGGTTCATGTCACGCCCAGAATTTCCTCGAACCCGAGGAGTGAGTGAAATCAATAAAGAAAAGGAAATAAAAGACATAAAAGATAATTTAATGGATTCAATTAGACAAGCACTCATTTTCTTTGATATATAATCACATAATGCACATCCCATAAACATATCGTTCATGTGTCATTTGGGCTTAAGTCCTTACATCTCAAAACACGTCCCAAGGGCTAAAAATCCTTCTAAGTTCATGTCTCCTCCACTCTGTAAGACTTCTTCAAGTCTCAAGTGCCGGGAGCGTCATCTGTAATATGATATCCCACGAATGGGTCAGCGCAACTGCTGGTATGACACAATGCTAATGCAAGGAACAAAATTAAGGCGTGGCATGTGCAAGTGTACATTTATGATCTACGTGTACATTTATAATCTACATGCATATTTATAATCTACATTCCATCCAATTCATCAACATAATACAAAAACGGTATGCGTGAAACACCCATGCAAACTCTATGCCACACCCATGTCTCGTTTATGGATCGCATCCGATGGATCCATGAGTACTAATGCAACGGCCAATTTTAGGTTTTTCACCACAGGATCTACACCCTCATAATGCATAGCACCACGTGCTCAACCCACACTATGCTTTCAAGAATCACACCATGCCAATATGCCTTGATTCCACCATGCAATAATGCAGTTTCACTGAAGCATTTTATCCACACAGGAAGCATGCTTTAAACTATGCATTATACAAAAATCCATTTCTCATGTGTGTATGTCATACACATTTCATTTAAATACATACTCAAGTTACATATTCACAATCTTAACAATTCTCAAAGAATATAAATCATATATTGTGCCAACACATGGAACATACATATAATCATGGTTCGCGTTCATCACTTAACCAAACTCCCAAGGAAATAACAAGGAACACATAAACACATAAACAATCGAATAAACATATGAATCATGGAAATCATTCCTAAACTTAATTCTATTTCTTACTTAGCAAAATATCATACCTGATGGGTTTGTCTCAACCTTAGGGAGTCGTGCCCGCTACTCAGTTAAACCGACTAGCGATAACGTAGTCTTCCAACTGTATCTGTTTAGAAGATCAAACTGTTGTCTCATTTCCCTTCGATGTTCCTAAGATTCACAATTTATATCTCAGTGTATCGTCATATAAATTTATGCTATTCATCAAATTTTATGCTTTTTTTTCATGAGTTTCTATTTTTCTAAAATAGACTCTACCATTGAGTCTGGAACACCGAAGAAAGTCAGTTTAGGCTTTCACGGAATTCAATTTGGGCATTTGTGCTAAAAAGGGCAAAACGGTCATTTTACACTTTTACGGGTTCTTACTTCCCGAGACCTCTTTTTGTAAATCAGACTCCACAATTGAGTCCGTAATACTCGAAATAATAAAAATTCACTATTTGTTCACTTTAATCAGAGTTTGTTTGATTGCTTTTTAACTTAGTGGCATTCTCGTAATTTTTCCTTATTTTTATTTAATTAATTAAATTAATATTTAATTATTATTTTATTCTGGGGGTCTAATTATAATAATTAAAAGTTTTGGGGGTCACTTTTTAATTTTCAAAAGTCGTGGGACTAAATCAGAATTTCTGATTTAACTATTCCAAATCAGAATAGCCAAACAGTGGCTAAATCCCCAAAACAGGGATAAGATATCCCTATCCCAATTTCAATTTTAATTTTAATTTCTTAAACCCACAGCCAAACACCCCCAATTCCTTTAAATTTTATAACTTAAACGACATAGCTTCAACCAATTTAAGCACCAAACGGTGCCATCTAACTTAGCCCCTATTCTCTGTCTTCCCCAATTTTCAAGCGTGTCTCCGTAGGGTTCCATCACCCCTTCCGGTGACGGCCAACTTTTTTCGACCATATTCAGGCCTAAATCAAATGCCGTCCTCTTCTATTTTCTATAAGCTTTTCATTTCTAATGTTAGTTTTTAATTTAGATCTCTATAACCTCTCGAACAGAGGGTTTCATGTGAATAACTGATTTTTCCGGTGATTTGAAAATTCACATTTCATGCTTGGTTTCTTACTATTTTGACCTCTATCCTTTCCCCTTTATTTCCTACACCTAAGGGGATCACATCTAAACCATTTAAATAGCATTTCATGCATAAAATATTAAGGAACCCGATCATTATCCTTGACCTGTAACTGGCTTTATTTCCCTCATCTCTTATTCTTTTTCATTCATTCTTTTTGAAAATAATTCTTTGTTTCATGCTTTTTTGGTCCCTTAACTCAAATACACAGTTCATGCTTTTAAAATTTAAAACAGAACCTAAACAATACATACCTTTTCTGATTTCTCAAGTTGCTGTATTCTCCTCTCCTTGTGGTTTCCTCCTTTGGTTCAACTTCTGAAGCTTTCTAAATCTCTCAGACTTCCCCCTTTTTTCACTTAGCCTTTCTTTTCTTCTAGCTTATTATGATTTCCCTTCTCACACAAACCCACGTATATGTATAAAGTAAAACCAAAACCACCTATTTGCCCACAACTTTCTCTTCTTTTCCTCCATTCTCTGACTCCCTTTTCTGCTTTCTTTCTTGTCTCCCCTTTACCATTAATTGTGTGTTGATATTTTGTATCTTATACGTATAATATGTTACACACACCTAGTACACACTTGCACACATACACCAACGCACACATTGCACACACAACAGTACACACACACACTTGCTGTTTCCCACCTTCCTTTATATATGTATATACATATACAATTTACTATACACAAATTTATACAATACCTTATACTACATACATATACATATATAGTTGCCACAGATCCCTTCTTGTATTTCAGCTAGGACGTAGTGGGCCTTTTCTAGAGTTAAGCACCGTAAGAGGGGCTGTGTGTAAAACCTTCGGTAAAGCTTTTCTTCAAGAATTAAATACCGAGCTGCCCTAATTCGAATTCTTCTAATAATTTTTGTCCTTTAGAAGCAACCCCTCATTTAGATACTAGATGATAGGAGTCATCCAATTATGAGGTTGTTTTGAAATTCAGAGGGATTGTATTACCTCAATACTAGGTTTTGACTGGTAAGAGATTTTTACCATTGAGTCCCTTTCTAGCTTGAGATGGGAAGCCATGTTTGCTAAAGCATCGGCCTTGGAGTTTTGGTTTCTTTCAATCTTCTGAATGGTGAATTTGTGGAAGGATAACTTTAGTGATTCCACTAGCTCTGAATATATGGTCATCTTGTTATCCTTGGTGGAAAATTCTCCCAAAACTTGACTCACCACAAGTTGAGAGTCAAAGAATGATTTAAGATCCAGAGCTTCACATTCTAGAGCTAGTTTCATCCTAAGGATAAGTGCCTCATACTCGGCTTCATTGTTAGAGGCTCGGAATCCCAAACTAACAGCTTTTTCGATTATGATCCCATTAAGGGATTGAAGTATTATACCTACTCCAGAGCCTTTGTTGGTAGATGAACCGTCGGTATGAAATAGCCATACCAAAGTGTCTGTAGTGGCTTGAGCTTTCGAATGTAATGTTTGAGTGAACTTTTTACAAAGTCTGCTAATACCTGGCCATTGATAGCAGTTTGCAGTACATAAGATATGTCAAATTCTCTCAATTCTATTGACCATTTGACCAGTCATCTTGAAACTTTGGGTTGTGCAGGATTGATTTTAAAGGATAGGACGTAGGGATTATAATAGGATAGGCTTAAAAATATGGTTTGAGCTTCCGAGTGGATATCACCAAGGCTACGGCTAGTTTTTAATTTCGGTGTATCTTGTCTTAGTGTCTAGAAATGCCTTACTAACGTAAAAGATAGGCCTTTGAATTCCCTTGTCCTCCCTAACTAAAGCAAAGCTAATGGCATTATTCGATACAACTAAGTATAGGAGTAGTTTTCCCCTGGTACTAGTTTTGAAAGGAGTTCAGCGGAAGCTAAGTATCGCTTGAGTTCTTGGAAAGCCTCTTCGCATTCAGAGGTCCATTATAGGGCCTTGCTCCCCCTTAAGGCCTTAAAGAATGGGAGGCACCGATCCTTAGATTTAGAGATAAACTTGTTCAGTGTTGCTATCCTTCCATTCAGGCCTTGTATATGTTTCTTAGTTTTAGGTGATTCTAGTTCAATCAGAGCTTGATCTGTGAAGGATCCACCTCAATTCCTTTTGAAAGACTAAAAAACCTAAGAATTTTTCTTTAGTGATCCTGAAGGTGTATTTTAAAGGGTTTAGCCTCATTCTATGTTTCCTTAGGATGTCAAATGTCTGGCTCAAATGCTAGATATGGTCACCCTTCCAAACACTTTTGACAAGCATGTCGTCGATGTTGACTTCCCATTGTATCCCAAATTTGGGGGCCAAACATTTTGTTTACCAGGCGCTGGTACGTAGCTCCATCGTTAATTAAACCGAACGACATCACTTTATAACAATAGAAGCCTCCTTCTGATATGAAGGCTGTTTTCTCCTGGTTTGAAGGATACATTTGAATTTGATTGTATCCAGAATAAGCATCCATGAAACTAATAAGTTCATGACCTGCTGTGGCATCAACAAGTTGTTAAATTCTAGAAAAAAAAAGGAAAGCTGCCTTCGGGACAAACTTTATTTAGGTTCGTATAGTCAACGCAAACCCTCTACTTACTGCTCTTTTTTTTTTTGCAAGAACTGTATTGGCAAGCCATTTTGGATAAAACACTTCTTTTATCATTCCAACATTTAGCAACCTCTAGACCTCTTCATTGATGATTTTGTGGCGTTTAGGGGCAAATGTTGTCTTTTTTATCTTATGGAGGATGGTCCGGATCTGTCATTAGCTTGTGAGAGACGAAATTAGGATCTATTCCTATCTCTAATTTCCCAAGCAAATCTGACAGGTTATTTTTTAGAAATTCACAATATCCTCTTGCTCGGAAGGAGACAGGCTTGAGCTAATTGTAGTACTTTCCCTCTACTTATTAGCATCGAAAAGTATTTTGATGGCTCCTCCATTGTTTGACTGTGCCGTCCCCTTCCTCTAAAACTTAGTGGCTCATCAATTTTAGAAGGATATTTTTTACCTCATGAAGGTTGGAAGATGATGAACTCTCCCTCTCATACGGGTATTGTAATTTCTATCTAGAGTGATTTTCTTTTAACGTAAAGGCATCACACTCCCGGGTAGTGGGTTGATAGCCCTTGATGGTGAAAACTTTGTTGTTGTGGATATATTTCAGTCATTGATGGAGGGTTAAGTAACCGCTCCCATTTGGTGGATCCAAGGTCTCCCAATAATGACATTATAGGGGGATTTAGTGTTTAGGACCATATATTTAGAGATTAGTGTCTTATGTCCTGTCTTCTTCTCCCATCGTGGTCGGTAGGTCAAATTTTGCCTAATGGGATGTTGAGGTTTTCGTCAAATCCTGCCATGACAACAATGGTAGCTCTGATGTCATTAGGGTTGAACTTTATGTGTTTGAAAGGTTCGTAGAATAACACATTGGTGGAACTTTTAGTATCCATGAGAACCCTTCTGATTTCAAAGTTAGCAATTTTGCTTGGGATGACAAGAGCATTATTGTAGGGACAATGTATCCCAGCGGGGTCCAATTCAGAGAACTGGATCTGAGGTCTTGATTTTATCTTTTTCTCAATAGCCGATATTTGGAGGACATAGGGTTCTGTCCTTACCTCTCGAGAATATCTTTTCTTAGCTCGGTTAGACATTCTCGTTGCTACATTATTAGCATGAAGCACAAAGATGACTTGATTATTTTGCTGCTGTTGATCATTTCAAATTTCTCTCTGTTCAGGCCTTTGTTCTTGCCTTCTTTGCAGCGGTCTCTCATCACGGGGGTTTTGCCTCCCGTACTGGCGGACAAACTCTTTCAATCGTCCTCTTCCGATGAGATAATCTATTTTTTGCCTGAGAGCTTTGCACTTCTCGGTTGTGTGCCCGTGTTCTTTATGGAAATCATAATATTTGTTCTAATTTCTTATGTCGGGGTGGCTTTTTAGTGGCTTTGGCCACCTCAAGTTTTCACAAGTCTGGATTTGTTGGAGTATGTGGGTAAGAGAAGCATTTAGAGGGGTAAAAGTTTCATACCTCCTACAGTTAGAATTGTTCTGGGCTTTAGGTGCTGCTTTCCTTTTAGGGCTCCTGATCCTCTTCTTGTTAGCACTGTTATCCCTCTTATGAACTTATTCATCATTTTAAGCTTGTTCTTTTGCTTTTTGAAAAGATATTTTGGTATCTTCAAGATTAATATACTTTTGTGCTCGTTCCATGAGTACTGTCATATTGATGGGAGGATTCTTGGTCAAGGAATCCTAAAAGCGTCTAGGTCCAAGGCCTGAAGTGAGGGCGGCCACTAGGAAGCTTAGATCATAGTGGGTTCTTTCTGTGAGCTCGATAATAAACGAGCTATGTACTCCCGAAGTGATTCTCCTTTTGTTTGTTTTATAGTTAGTAGGAATTTTGGTCATTTTCTTAACTTTCTGTTGGTTAGGAGTCGGTTAAGAAACAACTTACTAATCTCATGAAAATTGTGGATCGACTTTGAGGGAAGTTGTAGAACCACTTAAAGGCGGTGCCCTTGAAGCTCGTCACACAAGTTCAGCACATGAAAGCATCAGTAGTTTCATGGAGAGCCATAGTGTGTTGGTAGTGAGATTAGTGGTCCCCAGGGTCCTCAGATCAGTTGTAGAGGGTGAATTTTGGGATAACAAATTTTTTCAGCCGTTCTTTTGTTATTATAGCAGAGGTAAATGGCGTAAGAGAACCTCTCGAGCTATTTACTTAGTTCGTCTTGCTCTAGAAGGGCATGGAATCCTCTAGTTAAGATTACCTAATCCTAAGAGTCTACTATCTCCTCTTCCCTCAAAGGTGCTTGGGGTAAAACTTGTTGTGGGATTGGAGCTCGTTGTTGATCTTGTCTTGTACCCCTAGATCCCTAACTCGAGGTAGGAATATGTTCGATGCTAGCTAGAGGACGTTGCCCTCCCAAGATTGAGGGGACTGGAGCCTCGGGAGGTTGGGATTCCTATAGCGGTGGATTGGCTCCAGAGGCTATTGGAGTAGGAATCCCAGTTCTGCTCTGATAGTGGACAGATGGATGAAGTGTGGGCATTCCTCTCCCTACGGTTGTTTACATTTGGGGATTAGCCCCTATATGAGTTATACCAAGGGGGTATACCGATTGTGTGTTAGGAAACTCCTCGTTGGGGGATCCTCTGCCTGTGGTGGTGGCGGGAAAGTTGAGTTTCTCCATGAACAATGTTAGTAAGCGGATGAGGAGGAGGGTTATTATGCTAGATCTTAGCCAATAAAGCTAAAGCTTGTGACATTGCAGTGAGTTGTTCCTGCATTTGATCAGATTTATCGTTGGATCTGATCAAGTAGTTGTTACAAACGATGAGATGTTTGTCCCCTTCCTCTTCTAGCAGAAGGCTGATTTTGATGATTTTAGGAATTCTTTCTAGGACGAAGACTGGGAGCTATTGCTTTATGGAAGAAAAAAGACAAAATATTTGTTGTTTTGAAGAAAAGATAGCAAGAACAATTATCGTTCTCACAAACGGCACCAACTGATGTCGTTCTTTTTATTAGAGGGGCCTCCCGTCCTTTGCTACCTATCAAGACCTTAAGATCAAAGAGTCACCGGGTAAGTTCCGGTGGTAGTCGATCCGATGATAAAATAAAGAAAATAAAGCTATAATTGAGAAGAATAATTGAACACAAATTGAAAGCGTACCTTATGGTCTTATTTATGGGGTTATAGATCTTCTAGTTGAGCAGGATTAGGAGCCATAAAAATAGGGATTCGAATATATCCGGAGATAGTAGTTGCCACTTTAAACTTTGATTCCTTATTCTGAGATTAGTAGAATATGGAAGGTGGTACCATGTTCTGAATCACATACCTCTGAACCCCCCCATGCCCATGTGATCTGGATAGAACAATCTTTTTGATCTGTACCCTAAAGGGTTCTGTACATACACGTGTCATGCTTTGAATATATTTGTCACTTTATGGTATATCAGTAATGATGTGATGATTCATCCTTATCTGAAAAGTATTTAATAAGAGAATTGGTGAGTGTGAGGGAATGCTCATGAAATTTATCCTTGCCAAGTACACAGTAATGTCGGAACGCAATAGAGATGGAGATTGATATTGCACTTCACACAACGAAAGAAAAGGGTATCGCAGCTACCATGACAACTGATGCATCGACAAGGAGACTTCGAGGATTGATCTTTAAAGAAAAGAATAGGGTGTTGGTGAAGTTCAAACTTTATGCTAGGCATGCTTCAGCAAAGCACATTCAATGTGGAGAATAAATTTGCACCGCATACAACGGTAGGCAATAGTGCAACGTAAAATGTTCATACATGCTATACATTTTTATTTGTATTATCTAGTGTTGGAAAAATAGATTATTAATTAAGAATTTTTGGTCATTTTTAAGCGAAAATTAAAATGAGTTCCATACATTATTTTAGGTGGGTTCACATGAAAAAATGTTATCCTTCATGAGGAGATTAAGAACATATATTGGTTTACTTAAAAACATTAAGCGGTGAATGAGAAATTGCCTCCAAATATCATCACTTGAAAACGGTAACAAAGTTTGAAGTTTATGAAAAACTTATGTCTCATATAGGTTGGGAACAAAGTTTTTAAAGACTATATATATAATTACCTTGGGTTGGGCTTGGGCTTTGGTCCACTATAATATATATATATATATCTTTTTGGAGAAAATTTATTTAAATAAAGTTATTTATTAAAATTATATTTTTAAAATGTTACGTTTTTTAATTTTGACTAAATAGTTACCATGAATAGGTGTGTTCCTTTGAATTCAAAGAATAGTTGCATCCCTTCAGATTGGTGTATCTGTTTATCAATGGAAGTATCTATTCAAATTGAAGAATTATATCTGCTCGGATGAATAAATACACCCTTTAGGTTCGTGTTTGTTTGAATAGCCACTAAGTTGCCTAGATAAACCTAGTTCACCCTTATCATCATTCATTTAATTCACAAGTTTTAGAATTAAGTTCATGCATACTATGAGTCTGCATAATTTGAGAGAGTTCAAATACAAGTTTTGGCTCGTTATGGATAGAAGATTGAAGTATTCTTTTTATTATGTGTGATCATTATATCCTGTGAGACAACTACTATTGAAAACTCGAAAGCACAGACGATATTATCTTAAAGATATAATGTAAGACACTAGCCTCGGTCAATCACTATTGTTGTACCTTTGATATTTTCGTGAAAAACTGTAAGTTTTAATTTCTGTTTGTTTTCATTTAATTTATGTTTCTGTATTTATAGTATTTTGAGAATTCTGTTTCTATTTTATACAATTCTGAAATAGTTTCAAACTATTTTTATAATATAGTATTTATTAAAGTATTGTAAATTTTTTCAAATATGATATTTTGATAAAATATAATTTTTTCTAACATTTACATAATGAAGGACAAGAAGAGGGTGTTGTTGGTGAAAGGGGGTGTTTGATTTCAAGTGGTAATCAGCACATGACTTGTCTAGAATGAAGCGACACTCAATGCGAATAAAGATTGTGCCATCAATCCTCAGTTTCTTGCACCCAAAACTTAAAAATCAATTTTTTTTTCTTACTTACATAGGAAAAAATGGGATATCGATGGCCGGGAAGCAGAACAATCTGGTTCTCAGTAGCCGGTGTCGATGAAGCACTTCTGAAGTCCGTATAAAATCCATTATTGGAACAATATAAATAGGAAACCCTAACGTAAGAATTTGAATCCTTACTGACATTGCAAGCGATTTCCTTATAACCACGATGAGCAAGTGGCCAAGGGTGGACGATGAAAGGGTGTTGCGGGTAAAGGTGGTGTGTGATCTCTTCTGGCAGTTCTGTACATGATTTGTGTAGCATCAAGCGGCATTGGATGCAAACGTAGATAGTACCTTCAATGCTCTCCCCACACCGGCTAACAACATTTATAATTACGTAGTATCTCTTAATTTCATATTTCTTAATTTATTTGAAGTTAATTGTCTCTAATTTATGTATTAGTGATTTTATTATTAGTTAATTCACATTAGTTTTTTTAATTGTAAATGATTTTTTTTTTCTTTTTTCATTTTAAAGTAATTTATGATGGATTACGCGTCATTTTTTATATATTTTCAATGACTAAATTATCCCTTTTATTTATTATCCTTTTATGTTATTAGATTGAATTTTTTTTTTTGTTTTTGATTTGTTTCTTCACTGATTGATATTATTTTTAGTTAGTTTTTTATTTTTTATTTAAATTTGAATACATTCCTAATCTATTTTTGGTATCATTGATTGTGAATTTGCTTATCTATTTGGATCTTATCATCATTTTTTTCCTTATCTTATTCTTTCTTTTTTACTGCTATCTCAACTTTTATTTATGTTAAAAATTATTCATTAAATTTTCATTCACAATCAGAATCATTTTAGATTCTATTCATAATCATGTTTTTTTTTTTTTTCAAATTAGTTTTTTGTTCATTATATACATTATATTGATGATTTTTTTCATACAACATCAGTATTATTTACATAATATTTTGTTTATTTTTTTTATTTCATATAAATTATATATATATATATATACACACACACACACATGTCTGATGTGCACAGAGGTAATCGACTTGTCCATGTGTCCAATACCCATGCATAGAACAAACCACCCTTGTGCATTGTAACACCCCGACCCAATTACCAGGAATTAAGTCACTAATTTCGTGTTAAAAACTTTACGAAGCAAAATGAAAAGTTACAAAAAATTAAGCCGAGATAATAATAATAATAATAATAATAATAATAATAATAATAATAATAATAATAATAATACAAGTAGATGAGAAGAAACAAAAAATAAATAAATAAAAATAAAAATAAAACAAGAAGAGGGAAATATGATAATGCCAAACAAGGCATAAGAAGAGTAAAAGAGTAAAAATGAAGCAAAAAGGGAGGCCAAAGGACTTGAACCTAAGGCCAAAAATGAGGGAGAAACTTATATCTAAAAAGAAACCAATTGGGTTACAAGCACTTTTGTGCTATGTATATCACCCAAAATGTATATATGCAATACCCAATCTCCCAAATTTGAATATTCAAAATTGAGGTGGCAACACCCTATTGGGCCACCTCCCTTCCCCACCAACCCAATGACATGCAGCATATATATATATATACGTATGATATATGTTATAAATATACATATATGTAGGTTGAGTGTGGAAGAGAGAATTTCAGAAAAACCAGACCTTGCGTGTGTTCAGTGTGTGTGTTGTACATGTGCGTGAGAGAGAGAGAGAGAGAGAGAGAGAGAGAGAGAGAGAGAGAGAGAGAGAGAAGGAAACCGAGGGGTAGTGGAGTGTTTTGTTATAAAAACCAAAGCATGCTTGGGAAAAGAAACAAAAGGAAAAAGGGAGGAAAACTGAAGGTGAAAGAAGAAGAAAATGAGAGGAAGAATATGGTCACAGAGATGGTAAGCCTCATTATTATCCTCTGTAAAATTTTTTGGGTTTTTTATTTAACTTGCACGAAGCTTATGTATAACTATAGGATGTTAATCTAGGAAGAAAATGGTGAAATTAGGAAGAAACCCCAAGTTAAATGGTTATGAAATGAGCTATAAAAGTGGATGATCAAAAAAGTTAGAAATATGATTTTGTGATTTTCATTCGGATTTGAGGGCCAAAAATGTTGTAGGAATATTTAGAAATGTGTTTAGGAAAGATTATAATAAAAAAGGGGTGTAAAACAATGGGAAAAAAACTAAGTTTAAAAATTTTAAAAATTGCAAACTCCGGTCACCGTCGTCGAAGAGGGTGACTGAAGTTGCTACTGGAAAATCGCGATGAAAAAGGTACTGTGAAGGGTCGGGTTGGGACCCGCCCGACCGCTCTTGCGATTGCCTAGCACTGCGTTATTTTGGTTAAATGAGTTAAGAAATATAATGTTAGGACTGACGTCAGCATGACGTCCTGAACTGACTGAACCAGTTGGTTTTTTACCATGCCTGTTTGGTTCAGTCACTGTTCAATTGGATCGTACGGTTTAGGTTAAATATTTTCTAAAATTACATTTTAACTCTCAAATTTTTTTGTTAATTACAGAAGGGCCCAGGAAGTTAATTTAATATTTATTTTAAATCCCTTTAATTATTTGAGAAATTACTAAACTGCCCTTAAGTAAAAAATAGACCAAATGAAGGCCGATTAAAATAAAAGAATAGTGCAGCCTAATATTTTTGGACATTTCGGACTCAACGACGGAGTCTGATTTATGAGATTAAATCTCAAAAATTAAGACATGTAAAAATAAGATTTACCATTTTTACCCCTAATGATACCTAGGGCCAATTGAATATAAAAGGTAGTCCATCTTGACTATTTTGGATAATTCAGACTCAACCGTAAAGTCCATTTCAGAAAACGAAGTAACGAAAAACATGACACTTAAAAGTGTAAAATTTATAAAAACGCCCCTAGGCTCAAAATAAACTATAGATACGCAAATTCAGATCTAGAAAAGCCTAAACCAATTATCTTCGATGCTTTAGACCCAACAGCGACATCCTTTTAGGACAAAATAAGACTTGGTAACAAACCAAAAAAATGACCGATGCGTCCTTGAGACTTAATGAAGTTACAGGAAGGGGGTAATTGGAATAGAAAGAGCTCTAAATTAACAGTTGAATTGTGCGATGCTTTGAACAAGAAGGTAACAAGATCTTGAATTGTGATTATAGGGACCCTTGTTTAAGGAAGGATTTTTGGATTAAACTTTTGGGACTTCGGGTGAGTTTTCCATGTCATGTTAAGGTGGAGTTTTTGTTATAGATATAAATATTGAATTCTTTTATGACTTTGATAGTAGACACTTTGTGAGTTTTCCATGCATTGTTAAGGTGGAGTTTTTATTATAGATATAAATATTGAATTCTTTTATGACTTTGATAATAGACACCTTGTGAGTTTTTCCTATCATGTTAAGGTGGAGTTTTATTATAAATATAGATATCGAATTCTTTTTTGACTTTGATAATGGACACCTTGAGAGTATTTTCATGCCATGTCTAAGGTGAATTTTATTATAGATATAAATATTAAATTTTTTTATGACTTTGATAATAGATGCCTTCCATTTGATATTGTTTTGAATGACTTATTGATATATATTGTCATTTCCTTATAGCCTTTGTCAACAGATGCATTGTACCTGGTATATTTTTTAAATGACCCTTTGATATTTATGTTGTTTTCCCTTTGATTCAAGAAAATGTTTTATAAAATACTCATGGCACTATACAGTTTTCTTACCAAACTCTGAACTATTTTGACTAAAGGATAAATATGAAACTCTTATTTGAATAACTGAGGTTGTTATTGATGTTATTGATTTTGGATATGATTTTGATGTTTTGAATGAAACATCCTTCTCTGATTGGTCATTATTGAATAGATTGTGATCTTATTGAACCCTTACCACGGTGTATATTGGTGGTATATTTGAATATTGATCTTAGTCAGCAAGGTTCTAATTTGCTAGCCATAGAATGTTCTATGATTGGTTATTATTGAATAGATTGTGACCTCATTGAACCCTAACCATGGGGTATATTGGTGATATTATCGAATATTGATCTCCGTCAGCGAGGTTCTAATTTGTTGGCCATAGAATCCTCTATGATTGGTCACTATTGAATAGATTGTGACTTTATTGAACCCTAACCACGGAGTATATTGGTGGTATTATCGAATATTGATCTCAGTCAGCGAGGTTCTAATTTGCTAACCATAGAAGAGGAATTTTTAATGATTTGAAATTTTATGAATATCAAATGTGAACTATGATCGAATTTTGAATCATCGAACTAAGGACTATTAAACTTCGATTTTGATTTATCAAACTATGAAATTGTTATCGAACTATGATTGAACTATGATGTTGATTTAACTATGATTATTGTTATTGAAAACGACTTTGAACCGTAACTATAATTGAGTTACAATATTGACCATTGTTATTGAATCAATATTATGATTGAGCTATGTTATTGATTATTGATTTACGACTGTGATTGAATTGAAATCTATTGAAAATGACTTTGATACTATTTTTTGATCTGTTGTACTTTGATATGACGTATTCTAATTCTATATGAGTATAGACATTTCAGAATGTACTATAGTAGTTTTAAAACCCTTAGCATGTTATGGAATACTCACGAGCTGTCGAGCTCATACGGATTTTTATCTAATATATTTTAGGTAACAACATTGGTAAGGAAATAACAAGTTCAGTCAGGATAGCCGAAAGCTTATAAACTATGAACCCTTTTTGTATTAGGATTTTGTTAGACATGATGTAGTTACGTTTGGTAATTATGGAATGTATATCGAATATGATGTCATCAGATTTTGAGAATTTACATCATGTATTTTTATAGTCACTATGGAATATGTATGAATGACTGATGTTGAATTGTATATTGATGCTTCCGCAATAGAAAAAGAATTTTATTTCTGTTGCGTCTGACTAAATGGAAATAAGGAAGGTATTGTGATCATTGAAAAAGGCCTCGGTGGCCGATCACGAACCCCTGATCTGCATAGGCTAGATTTCAGGTTGTGACATACATGATGGGCTGCAGCAATGCCATGCATTCAATTACTTGCATGCTAGGGTGCACCCATGTTATGCTGTCAAGTCATGTGTCCTACACATGCCATGACACTTTTTTAGTCAACCTTCAATTGCCATAGTCATTCCCACGTTGCCAATGTAATTCAGCCACTGAGTCATATCGAATCCAACTGCAATGCCAACAAGCTATGCCCTATGCTCCACCCCAATCCAAGTAGCCAACACTTAACGGTCCATAGGGCTTGGGCAAGCTATGTTGTTCCAAGGCTTGTCTAGATATGTTGCTCTTATGCCTTGGGGTGGTGGGGAGGAAGACCCCCCTATATATGTCTTAGAAACAATTGTCGGTCCGACGGGAATAGACATAATCCCTTACAACACCATAACTTAGTGGGAAAGACCAACTCCTTCATATATATGCTAAAGTACAATTCTTTGGCCTAATAGGAACAACCATGATTTCTTGTGTAAGGTTATCACCACCTTACTTGCCTGACTTGGATCATGACTTGGTGCAAGGTGCCACCAAGTATGTCCATGACGACTAAGCTTACTTAGGGTCTGACAGTAGCTTCTATTCATGGAAAATAGACATGAAGCTTCAATTTGAATTGAAATGCTAGTTTGGTAAAGACAATATTGCTAACAGTCACGTTTAATGCGGAAGCTTTTTGGGATGTTAAAATAGTAACGTTTTCTAGAAAAATTAAATAAAATATTAAATAAGTTTTCGCCAAAAAAATGTATACTACAACTTAGGCCCAAGCCTGACTTAGTCTGGTATGGGACAGGGTGGTGCGTGTGTGTGGTGAGCCCACCAAGGTCACTTCTATTCATAAAGGATAGACATAAAGTGTCAGTTTGAACTGATATGCCTATTTAGTGAAGACAATATTGCTAACAGTCACGTTTAATGCAGTAGCGATTTGGGAATGCTAAAACAGAACTTTTTTCAGAAAAAAAAAAATTAAATAAACTTTCTTCAAAAAAATATATATTGCAACCCAAGCTCAAGCCAGTTTGTTATGGGACAGGACAAGGTAATTGTATATGTATTTACTTAAAGCTTTATGTCCAACCAATATGGGACACAAGCTTTTCACAAATTTATGTTACCATGTTCAAGTGGCGATATTCGAAATTAATTTTTCATTCACTTCTTGATATTTGGAGCAATCCAATATATATTCTTAATTTATTTATAGAGGATAATATATTTTCATATGGACCATCTTCAAATAATGTGTAAACCCACTTTTATTTTAGTTTAAAGTTAATCAAACTTTTTATTGTTACCCAATTTTACTTTATTTATAGAGGATACATTCGTTTGGATAAGTAGGAGGAAAAGGAAAGGAGATGATAGTATTAATTATGAGGGAAAGGAAAAGAGAGGAGAGGAGAGGGTAATCCCTCCTTTATGTTTGGACAACTAATGAAAGGAAAGGAAATGAAAGAAAAGACTAATATAATCCTTTCATCTTGTTTGGAAATGATAAAGGAAAGAAAGGAAAGGAAAGGAAAGGAAAGGATTTGGATGTGTATTTGGATACCTTAGGATAGAGGTGTCATTTTTATTTTGACTTTTACAATTTTAAGGGTAATATTGGTATTATTAAAAATTCATTAAATCCTTGTTTCATTTCCCGTCATTTCCTCCCATTTTTGGAGAGATAACAAAATTGCTAAAATAAGGGTTAAGCTCTCCCTCCCTCCCTCTCCCTCCCTTTCCTTCCTAATTTTTAAAACAATCGTGATATAAACTCTCATTCCTTCTCCTTCCCTTCCCTTTCTTTCTAATTTCTTCCATCCAAACATAGTGTTAGATTTTTCAAATCTTTTGGGAAACTATGACCCCCCTTGGACACCCCTTGAATATCCCAATAATGTATTATGTACTACCTAACTTCTATTATTAGAGTTGCTCAAAACCTTCATCCCCAAAGAGAAAAGAAGCCAAAATGACAAAAGCTACTAGCAACAAAAATCCAAGTAATCAAAGAGAGAACCACAAAAGAGTTGCCCATTAAAAGCAAAAACAAAACTCAGAAGCTTTATTGAAATGAAAGCATATTTTCTAGTGCTGGCACAGTCGACTTCTCATTCTACTCTAACCCCTACTTCTTCTTGACCTCCAAAACAAAGGCATAAATCTTTTGCCGGTCAGGGAGATTTTTAAATTATTCTTTCTAACTTCATCTAAATACAACATTAGTTTTAACAGCTATATTATAACTTGCATAATCAACAGAAGAGACAAGTTGAAAAGGACACATTAGGTGATGGTAAATATAGCCTTTCAAACATAAATTTTTGACAAGGAACCACTTGAACATACAAAGCAATAGTATTCACTTACCACAACACCGCGGCTAACACTGGATGCTCCACCGTGATGTTAAAGCCTTAGTCAAGCACTCTTCATGATTTGAGCTTTAAACTCAAGAAGTGAACGTTTCTGCTTGAGTGCCTCTAATTTTGTTGTTTGTGCCTCAATCTCTTCATCTAGGTGGGCAAGGGTGGAGACTAATGTTCGATCACTCTCTTGATCCTCTTCCTCTTCCTCCACTTCTACATGACCGGCCTGCTCATCAGAGTCTTCTCCAACTGTCCTGCCAGAGTTGTCAAAATTCACATCCCCTAGTGAAGGTATATCTTCTTGCGTTACCATCAGAATAATCAAGACAACAAATCGTGTAAGAGATACAACTGATCTTAGAAAGCCACAATTTTGGTTTATAATTATTAATGTTGTTAATTTTTAAAATTGATTACTTATGTAGAGCAACTAGTCAAAGTGCAGACATAATTAATTCACTACATGATTTGTTCTTGTTTTTGAGATAGAAATGAAATGTTATAATATAAGCTTTTGCGGATAGATTAATACAGTACTTTGTTGCCATATATATGGTAAAAATTGCAATCAAGTGGATCAAGATGCATGTACCCAATTTCCAAACCAAAAAGAAAAAATTAGTGTTTCTTTTTCTTTTTGGGTACAAGAGAAATTAACCTAAACCAGCTACCTGGCCTCTTGTAGGCCAAATCAGCCAAGAGAAAACACTAGTATTTCAAGACGGAATATGCCTCCTTTTTCTCACTTAGTTCTTTTAGATCATTAAATAAAGTGAGTACTAAAATGTATCACTTAGTTCTTTTAAATATTAGATAAAGTAGGTTCTTCAAAATTACCCTCCAAAAAAAAAGTAGCTTATTTGTGTTTGGATCTGTAGCTTTAACCTCAAATTCATCAATTGTTATTTAAAGATTTTCAGTAATATTATGATCAGCTGAAGAGATCTTTTATGCTCACAACTGTCGCAATAATGCTTTGGCGATTCATAGTCATCTGAAAAATGCTTGATAAAAGATTTGGTGAGTGTGAGGAAATGCTCATGAGTCATGAAATTTATCCTTGCCAGTAAGCGATAATGTCGGAAGCAATGGAGATGGAGATTGATATCGCATTGTACCCAACGAAAGAAAGGGGTATAGCAGTTACAATTACAATTGATGCACCGACAAGGAGATTCAGAGAATTGAAATTTAAAGAAAACATGAGGGGGCTGGTGAAGTTCAAACTTTATGCTGGCCTTCAGCAAACCATAGAAAGAACCCAAGCATGCATTGCATATTTTATACATACCACGTGCACCACCAAGGACAAGAGGGTGAAGTGGGTGAAAGGGTTGTTTGATCTCAAACGGTAATTCAGCACATGACTTATCCACAATGAAGCGGCATTCAAGGCAAACATAGATTGTACCATTAAGCTTTTTCTTTGAGAGGATTCATGAGTGGCGAATTGGGCTAGCCTCACTTTGTTGGGTAGGAGAGGCAATGTTAGAAAGCCATAATTTTGAGATATAAAATGCATGTTATATTAATTGTTTGCAGACAAATTAATACACTTTGGTGCCATAGATGGTAAAATTGCAAACATGAGACAAGGGAAGTGCAAGAAATTAAGCCTCATGTTACGGTCACACATAGCCGAGGGAGAGCCTTTTTAAAAGCTGCGGACCACACTTCTGCATAGCTCTGTATTAGACTTGAGCTTAGTTGATGCTGCACTTTTCGACTTCGTCAAAGCTCAAGTTCCTCCTTCAAGCATATCCTAGATACAAATAAAATTAGATTGCCACCAGGGAGGGCTCCGGTGGTAGCCACTCCGATGGTTAAATTAGAGGAGATAAAAAAGATATTTTAAGATGACATTGTTGTTTTTGATGGTAGAGATAAATTCTGATCCCCTCCCTGCATACCTCTCCAGTCTTATTTATAAGCCAGTGTGAATAGTCAATTCAATGCCAAGCGATGGGACTGCTTTATCATGATTATATACGTCATAGTTGCCACCGGCCATGCTACTTTGCAGGGCTAGGAACTTTTTTTCGCCACTCTGTAAGACTAGGGTATGTTGTATGTCAAAAGGCGGTTGTTTCATTATAATGACTCGCGTCATCCTTTCTTATCCGTACCTGTCCCATCATTACGAGGTTGGTAGACAGAGCTAGACACGTGTCATATATTGATTGGTTAGGATATTTTTGGCGTATTAGCTACTCCCCCTCCGAGCCTTAGTTCTGAGCATGCGTATAGAACTTGGTATAGGGTTTTTGGAAGGGTCACGTGCTTTTATCAATTTAATGTTTGGTTCCGTATTCTGAGGGGATGACAACCGTCGTATTTATTATCACGCGTGTTGTCGTTTTGGTGATTGAGACCATTATTATTTCAGCCGTTTTTTGGTTTCTCGAGACATTTGAATAATGCCCTTTTATACTTTCAAGGCATTAAGTGGCGGTTCTTATAAATAGTGGAGTAAGTTGTTTGGAAGTTGTTTGAAATCTGTTTACATATTTCAAATATTTTCAAATTGTGCTCGAGCGTTCTCCTTGGCAAAACGTGCAATTTCAGGCAACATTGGACAGTTTTCGGCCATTGTAACCTGAGTTCTAGCCTTCTCCTTCTGGTAATTGCTAGTTTCTATCTATCTGTTTTTGTTTCACTCTCCTTCTTCTTTTTCTTTTACACATTTTCTCGAAAGCCTTCTGTTAATCATGTTGTAGAGACATGAAAAAAAAAAAAAAAAGGTGTGCAGCATGTGGTGTGGTGTGTGTGTTATATATATATATATATTATATATATATATAATATATAACATTAGGGAGAGAAGCAGAACGGGGGGAGAAAAGGAAAGGGAGAAAGAAAAAGGAGAGATCACGAGAAGGGAAAAGGGGCCAGCTGCGACAGCTGCAGCGGCACTCCGGCAACCGAGAAAGAGGAAGCGTTTTGGGAATCTTGGCATGTCGCCATGAAGATCGGAGGCTCAAGCACCTCCGGCAGCATCTCCGACATCTTCAGTCGTCCCTACGATTGTGGAAGCATACAAGGTGTTCAATATTCTTTCTAGAGAGATGATTGAACCATGTTCTGTGACTGCCGACCCAACCATCAACTCTGAAATCAGCAATGACAGAGTCGGTTACACCAAGTTCAGTTGTGACGGCCGACCCCTGCTTGAATTTCCATTGTTCCGATCAGATCGGCTCTCTCATCAGACCCATTATCAGACCCTTTTCGAAAGGAAACCAGAGGCAGAGAGAGATTGATGCTGCAACTAATCAGAAGTAGATTTTTTGGGGGATATATACGTATATATATGTATATCTGTGTGGGTGTGTGTATGTTTGTGTGGCGTTGGAGCAGGGGGGTTTTGGTGCGGCTTGGAACTGGGTATGGTTGTAGCAGTTTTGTGAGATGGCTCGAAATCGAGTAAGGTTCACTGCAGGAGCTGAATCACGCTGGATGTGTGGATCGTTGGAGAGTTGGTTGGATTGGATTTGAGTTTTCATGGGTTTGGTTGGATCTCTAAGGCAGTACAGTAGATCGCCGTGCACGTGGGTGAGTAACGGTGCTGCCGTGAGGAGGTGACGGTGGCAATAGGAACAAGGCTGAGACGATTTGGCGTTGGCCAATATTGGACGATCATTGTACAGTCTTTCGAATGGTTTGGCGGCAGTGATCGAGTTGGGTAGAATTCCTGGATCCATTATTTTAAAGTACTTTGAACTCGAGAAGTCGCCTTGTTCTGTTGGCTATTTCAGTTCAGAGGGAAAGGAGCGGCATACAGTCTGTTTGTTGGAAGCAGTGGTTGGCAACAGTTGGATTGGAGGCCATGGGTTTTGGATTTCCTGCGACTATCGGATGTTGTCTTGATGCTATGAGAGTGGCTGGTGGTATTTTGATTCAGTGGGACTCTCGGGTAGTGACAGCAGTAAACTAATGTGTTGGTGCCATGAGTGCAACAGTGAAGCGAGTAGCGTAGCAGCTGAGAAGAGAAAAGGGTGAAGAGAAATTGGTGCAGCAGGGAGATGTTATACGAATTTATATGTGTATGTTTGTTGTGACGTTGGAACAAGGAGACTGAAAAGAGAGCAGATTTGGGTTGGGTTGCTATTATAGGGTAGCGGCAGCAATGGAAATTGGAGCTATGTTTTGGGAAATTCCTGCAACAATTAGAGCTGCATGTTGCGAGTGGAACATGAGTTGTACAGAGGTAGCAACAGGGTAAGACACTGAATTTTTTTAGTCTTGGATTTTAGAAGCATGAATAATTAGATTGATTGTGGGATTTCATTTAGCATAGAAACTGTTTTAGATCAAATTGGAATCCAGAAAAAAATAATCCAAACGCAACTTAGCGGCAGGGTTTTGTATTTTTATTCGGGCCAAAATGAGTCAAGTCCAACCCGACTGACCTGTTCAGATGGCTGCCCAGTACTATTACTTTATGAGTAAAATTTTAGATTTGAGTTCGGAAGGTGTTTGGTTGAAAAGGAGAAGCTATCCAATGATTGGCTTATGATTGAAAAACAATGAAAAACGTATAGTAATTGGAAAAATTATGGGCAGTGAAATAGAACTTTGTGAAATTTTGATTATGCCCAGAACTTATGGTTAATTGTGAATTAACCTGAGAAATAAATTAATTAAATTTTAATTTAATTAATTAGAATAGGGAAGAGTACTAAAATGCCCTAAGTTGAAAAGTAGTCCGACGGACTTCGAATAAATTAATTGAATAGTAAATTTTTATTATTTCGAGCATTCTGGACTCAATCGTAGAGTTTGATTTATAAAAAGAGGCCTCGAAAAATAGTAAACCGTAAAAGTACAAATGACTGTTTTGACCTTTTTAGCCCGAACGTCCAAATTAAATTTCGCGAAAGCCCAAACCTATTTTCTTCTACAGTTTAGACCCAATTGTAGAATTTATTTTATCAAAATAGAAACTAATAAAATAAAGACATAAAATTTGATGAATAGCATCATTCAAGTGACAAATCGACTGAGTTACATTTTGTGGTTTTAGGAGTATCGAAAGGCAAGGAAAAGGCAGTCTGATCCTTCCACATTCTCACTGCTAGCCACTACACTACGAGCGCGGTTTATTTGGGTTGAGACCAGCCCGTCAGGTATGGTGTTTTGCTAATATTAGAAATGAAGTTAAGTTAGGAATATTTTGTGAATGACTGGAATGACTTATGTGTTTACTTGGAATGTGTTTACTTGATGATTTGGAGTTGATTGTTCACATGTTTACGTGTTACCTGCGCTCTTTAAGAATTTAGTGAAATGACGAATATGAACCATGACATGTGTTTAAGTTGACTACATGAAATAAGCAGGCATGTGGAATTGGCTGGTGATCTATTTATGTTATTGTCTCGAGCATTCTATATTGTTGAAACCATGTTTCATTGAGATTGCATTGGCATATTGGCAAATGATGAATCCTTTGAGAACATGGTGTGAGTTGAGCATGTGGTGCTTTGCATTATGAGGGTGCAGATCCTGTGGTGAAAAACCCAAAATTGGCCATTGCATTGGTACTCCGAGCCATCGGGGAGAGGCCCGTAAATGAGACATGGGTGTGGCATCGAGTGCATGGGTGTGTCATGCATACTTTCATTGCATTGTATTTGGAAAGCATTTAGAGATAAATGTACACTTTGCACATGTCACGCCTTAGCTTTATTTCTTGCATTAGCATCTCATTATACCAGCAGTTGAGCTGAACCATTCGTGGGGCATATATTACAGTTGAGGATGTCCCAGCTACTTGAGATTTGATGACAGCTTGATAGGATGAAGCAATTGGTGTATTTTGACCTATGGGGCTTATGTTTTGTGATGTAAGGGCTTAAGCCCGAATGATCTATGAACAAAATAGTTGTGAGATGTATTTTATGTTTCTATATGTATTGATGGGAATGGATGCATGTCTAGTCAATTCTGTTTAGATTGCTCCTTACTTTATTTCCTTCTTGTCTCGTAGAGAATTTGTATATTGTGAAAAGAATGGAGATGATATTGGTATAGTGTAATGAATTGGGAGTCGATGATTCTTAAGTTTAAGTGTAGCTGTATATATGATGGATTGGATGATTAGACGATGTACATTTAAATTCTATGAGATTTGTGGCCATTGAGTGAGGATGGATTGTGACGTGTTCGTATATATATATATATGATGTATTGTGATTATCAGGGAAAAAAAAGGCTCGAAAAACAGAGGAGGTTCTGTCAAAATTTTCTGAAAAATTAAAGGATTGTTAAGTGTATAAAACACCTTGGTTATTATGAAAACAAGGGGCAAGGCCCTATGGATTGTACAGAACAGGGAATTTGGTTAGTGTTTGGAATGTCTTTGATTGTGCTTTATTTCGTTATTATTTTATTTTCCCTTGTCTCGTTACTCACGCCTCGGGTTCACTGGAATTCGGGACGTGACACATGTCTAGGTCTGACAGAGGGGAAATTAGGGTTGAGTTAGAAACAATCGGTGAATGGCCTTTCATCCTCTTCTCCTTCTTCATCTTCTTCCTCTTTCGAATTTGTTCTGGGGTCTAGCGATAGGGAGACTAATACGTCTCAGAGAAAGGAGGGAGAAAGTGCCATGATAAAGGAAATTTTAAGGTCCGTTAGGAAACGATATAAGTTTCCAAAAAATGTATATTGTAGGGTCCCCAAGTCTTCAGATCGCCCTTCCGATATTAGACGGGGTGAAATCTGTGCCTATCTCGAATGGTTCGATTTGGGTGTACGCTTCCCCTTCCACCCCCTTTTCGTTGAATTTTTTACATGGTTCAATATCTGCCCCGCCGAACTGAATGTGAACAGTTGGAGGCAGCTCTTAGCTTTCATAGTCTTAGGTCACCTCAATGGGGTCCAAGTAGATCTGGACCTTGTTCGTAGTCAAATGGATATGAAATATCTTAGTTCTGAGGAGCTGTATTACATATCTTTTGATCAGAGGTTCCGACCTCTGACTTTGGTACCCTCTTCCAACAAGACTTGGAAGAAGTGGTATTTCTTCGTGGGGGGAGGCTGGGAACGAGAAGATTATGAAAATCATATGAGTCTTTTTCCTCGGCACACCGTCCCAAGGGGTAAGTCTTCAGACCTCAGATCTATATAAGTTTAATTTTTGTTTTTACCTCTCCATCATTGTGATTCATTGACTATACTTTCCTTCTTTGTAGATAGAAGGAAGTGGAAAAGGGCGTCTTTTACTCCTGAGATTGAAGAGAAATATTGCCGACTTCTGCAGCCTACCATCTGACCTCATTACAAGATCCTTTCCCCTCAAAATTTGATGGCAGCTGATTTAACACAAAAAGATGTTGTAGCAGTGAAGAAGTCGATATTGTCTGGATACGCCCCTCCCCCTCCCTTTAAAGCAAAAACTGGTGGGCCAGCTTCCTCATCGGTGCCCAAACCAACTGAGAAACCAACTTCTTCAACAGCCCCTCAATCGGCACAGAAGAGGAGGAGAATAATATCTGGAGTTTCTCGTGAGGCTTCTGAGGTTCCCATACAAGAGGCTGCCGAGGTTCCTCAACCCAAAGCTCCATATTCAGCCGAGGTAGGGCCTACCTCAGCAGCTCAGACCTCGGACCCTCCAGCCTCGATCGTACCTCAAGAAGGATCAACTTCAGCTTCGATCAATCCGGCCGAAGCACCTTCAGGTTCTGAGGTTATGAAGTTAGCCTTGAAAGCGGCCCTTCCTCCTGGTTTTTAGGGCAAGAGCTCGAGGCAGGTCATTGGTGAACTGATGCTAGGTCATGCTAGGGTAAGATCCCTCTTTAGAGAAAGGTTTTCTTTTATTTTTTAGGTTTTGCTTGTATCGATTTCGCTCATTTTTTGTTTATAGGGCCTCCGGGCGATGGGCGTCCTTATGGACCGCTATGACCAAGCTGAGAAGGTAAACAACCTTCAGGTAGAGCTGAAGAAGACCCAGTCTGAGCTGAAAATGGCTCAGTCCGACGTAAAGGCAGCCCGGACCGAACTGAAGGTGGCTCATTCTGACCTTGCGGCATCTCAAACCAAAGTCACCGCTTTGGAGGCCAAATACGAAACCCTTGAAGGGAAGTATGTGGACGTGACGCAATGCAGGGATGTCATGCTTGCGCAAAGGGATAAATACCGCCAGAACTTGGATGATTTTAAGAAGAAATTCGAGGAACCCGAGGCTGCTGAAGCTCAAAAAATTGAAGAGGCCAAGGCGGCTACCAAGGCTGGGTTGATGGGGTTGGTTAACTCAATGGGAAGAGAATTTGTGGATTCTGGCTACCTCCTATACAGGAAGAAGATTCAAAAGCTATATCCAGACTTGGATATCTCTAGGTTGGAAGAGGTAGAGGTAGACGAATCTTTACCGAACTCACCCGAGCAGCCAGCTCAGGATCAAGTTGTTGAGGATGCGGTGCCTATCTTTTCCATTTCGCCAGTGCATCCAAATTAACTTATGTCTTTTTTTTTTTTTTTTTTTACAACTTCAGCCCCTTTGGGCTTTATTTAATACGAACACTTATTCATTTATATTTTACTGTGTAGAGCTGGTGTACTTACAATTTTTGCTAACCAAGCCTTTTACTCAGATCTTGATGGTCTGTCAGAAATATAACCTTTGACAAAATATTTATTTATTTGAGAATTAATAATTTTGGCAAGACTATAGTCTGAATAATCAATGACATATCAGCTCTGAAACCATTGTTCCTCCTCAAGGAAGAAATAGAATCAGAGGTGAAATACTTGTGATAATAATAAGTTTATGAAATGAAAATACTGGCCTAACCTGGGTACTGAGGTGACAACGCTGCAGCAAAAGAAGATAATTGAAATAAATCTTTTGACTTGATAACTGTTCTACCGATCTGGTAGTTTTAGTAACTCATCTACAACATTCTTGTTCCTAAGGGCCCTTTTAGACAAAACAGGTCTAAAGATTTGTGTATAGAATTTGGGACCATGCCTACAGCAATCTTGCTCGTAGGGGCCCTCTGTAGATAGACCAGGTCTGAAAACCTGCGTATCAAATATGGGACCATGCCTACAGCACTCTTGCTCATAGGGCCGTTTTAGATAGCCCAGGTCTGAAGACCCGTGTATCAAATTTGGGACCATGCCTACAACATTTTTACTCGTAGGGGCTGTTTTAGATAGCCCAGGTCTAAAGACTCGTGTATCAAATTTGGGAACATGAGGGGCCGTTTTAGATAGCCCAGGTCTGAGGACCTGTGTACTGAAGAAACGTTTCTAAAATGAGGAGAATTTTCATTGATAATATTTCCGCAAGTGCTCGATGTTCCATGGTCTAGGAACTGGTTTGCTCGATGTTCCATGGTCTAGGAACTGGTTTTCCCGACATATCTTCCAACCAATAAGTCATAGGCCTGGTAATCTTAATGATTTTATAGGGTCCTTCCCAGTTTGGGGAAAGTTTTCCCATGGTGGGATCTTTTGTATTAGGGAAGATCCTTCTGAGAACAAAGTCACCGAGCTGCAAGGCTACGGGTTTTATCTTCTGATTGAAACTTTTGGCTACCCTTCTTCGATATTCCTCAACCATGATCCCAACCCGCTCTCTTTTTTTCCTCTAGTAAATCGAGGTTTTCTACTAATTGGAGATCATTGGCCTTTTGGTCGAAGGCTTCCATTCTCAGTGTTGTCATGCCGATCTCTACGGGAATTACCGCCTCGGTACCGTATGCAAGTGAAAACGGTGTCTCAGATGTTGACATTCTTCTTGTAGTTTGGTATGCCCAAAGCACTCCAAGGAGCTCTTCGACCCACCTTCCTTTCGCCTGCTCCAACCTTTTTTTGATGGCATTGAGGATCGTTCGATTGGTAACCTCAGCTTGACCATTTGCTTGGGGGTGTCCTGGTGAGGAGAAGTGATGACTAATATGCAGATCGATATAGAATTTTCCAAATAGTTTCCCAGCAAATTGCATGCCGTTGTCTGAGATGATGACACAAGGTATACCGAACCTGCAGACAATATTTTTCCATGTAAACTTTTTTACCTCGGCCTCGGTGATGTGAGTTAGTGGCTTTGCTTCTGCCCATTTAGAAAAATAATCGATAGCGACTAACAGATATTTTCTGTTCTGGGGGGCCTTTGGTAATGGACCTAAAATATCTATCCCCCATTAGGCAAAAGGCCATGGACTTGCGATGGGGGTGAGCTCCTGATGAGGCTGATGTTGGTACGAGGCGAAGCGCTGATACTTATCGCACTTTCTTACGTATTCTTTGGCATTTCTGAGCATATCAGGCCAATAATATCCTTGAGTTAGAGCTCGGTGGGAAATGGTCCTGCCTCCATTGTGATTCCTGCATATTTCTTCATAGATTTCGGCCAAGACATATTTGGACTCTTTTGGAGATAGGCATCTCAGGAGTGGCTGGGTATAAGACCTACGGTAGAGTTTTTTTGTTTATAATGAGGTACCGTGCTGCCCTGATCCGTATACTCCGAGCTTGATTCTTTTCCTCGGGTAGTTTTCCTTCTTCTAAGTATTGAAGGATAGGAGTCCTCCAATCCTTAAGCCGATCTGTAGAGCAAACTTAATGGAGCTCCTGGATGCTGGGTTCATTTTGGCAGGAAATGCTGATTTCTGAATCCCCATTAGGTTTTAAGTGAGATGCCACGTTTGCCAAGGCATCGGCTTGGGCATTCTAATTTCTTTCGATTTTATGGATACTGAAATGGGTAAACGACTTTTTCAGGGAGCTTACCATCTCTGCATAACTGATCATTCGATCATCTTTGGCAGTAAATTCATCCAAAACCTGACCTACTATTAGCTGTGAGTCAGAGAATGCTTCGAGGTTACGAACCTCAAATTCTAGGGCTAGCCTCATACCAAGGATTAGTGCTTCGTATTCAGCTTCGTTATTGGAAGCTCTGAATCCCGAGGTGATGGCTTTTTCTGTCGTGATTCCGTCTGGAGAACGGAGGACAATACCGACTCCGGAACCTTTATCAGTAGAAGAGCCATCGACGTGGAGTTGCCATGTTGCTGCACCTGTGTTTGCCCCGAGGTTTCCTTCCATGGTTGGAGTGAATTCTGCTATGAAGTCAACCAGAGCTTGGGCTTTAATGGCTGTCCGAGGTATATAAGATATGTCAAACTCTCCTAACTCTACGGACCATTTTATCAAGCGTCCCGAGGTGTCTGGTTTGTGTAAAATTGCTTTCAAGGGGTAAGATGTTGGGATCACAATCGAGTGAGCTTGAAAATAAGGCCGAAGTTTTCGAGCAGAGGTTATTAAGGTGAAAGCCAACTTTTCTACATTGGGGTATCTTTTTTCTGAGCCAAGGAGTGCTTACTGCATTTTTTGATACTGCGAGGTACAGGAAGAGTTTTTCCCCCTGTATTGGCTTGGATAGGAGTTCTGGAAATGCCATATATTGCTTGAGTTCTTCAAAGGCTTTGTTGCATTCAGGGGTCCATTCAAGGGCCTTAGTCCCCCTCAGAGCTTTGAAGAACGGGAGGCAACGATCGATGGATCTGGAGATAAACCTATTCAAAGCTGCGACCCTCCCATTAAGTGCTTGTATGTCCTTTCTGGATCTCGGAGGCTCCAATTCTGTTAATGCTTTAATCTGCAAGAGGTCTGCCTCAATGCCTCTTTGTGAGATCAAAAAACTAAGAAATTTTCCTTTACTGACTCCGAAGGTGCATTTTGAAGGATTTAATTTCATTTTGTATTGCTTTAGTATGTTGAAGGTTTGTCTCAAATGCTCAATGTGGTCATGCTTCTTCTGGCTCTTGACCAACATATCGTCGATATAAACTTCCATCGTGCTACTGATTAGAGGTTCGAACATTTTGTTGACCAGTCGCTGGTACATGGCTCTAACATTTTTTAATCCGAATGGCATCACCCTATAGCAATATAGACCGCGTTCCGAGATGAAAGATGTTTTCTCTTGGTCTGGAGAGTACATCTGGATTTGGTTGTAACCCGAGTATGCATCCATGAAGCTCCACAACTCGTGGCCTGCAGTCGCGTCAATCAACTGATTGATTCTCGGGAGGGGAAAGCTATCCTTGGGGCATGCTTTATTAAGATCGGTATAATCAACGCAGACTCACCATTTATCATTCTTCTTTTTGACGAGGACAGTGTTGGCGAGCCATTCTGGATAGAACACTTCCCTGATCATCTTTGCATCCAATAGTCTTTGGACCTTATTGTTAATTATCTTGTGCATTTCTGGGGCAAAAGTCCATCACTTCTGTCTGACCGGGAGATGATATGGGTCAGTCATTAATTTACGGCAGACAAGAGAGGGATCTATTCCCTCCATGTCTTTGGCTTCCCAGGCGAAGACTGACAAATTCGTTTTTAAGAAATCAATCATCTCCTCTTGTTCTGACTGGGATAAGTCCATACCGAGCTGTAAATATCGTTCCTCTCGTCTGGAGCTTACCAACATTTTGATGGGCTCTTGGATTGGTTTTGCCATACTATCTCTTCCTTTGGGGCTCATTGGTTCCTCGATCTTGATGGGGCATTCTACATCTTCTCATGAGTTAAAGGGCTCCCGAGGTTCCTGTAACTGCTATTTTGGAGTTTTCCCCTTCAATGCCACGACGTGGCACTCCCGAGATGTTAACTGGGAGCCTCTGACGGTGCAGACCTTATCGTTGTGAATGTATTTTAGGCACTGATGAAGGATGGAAGTAACTGCCCCCATTTGATGGAGCCATGGTCTTCTAATAATGATATTGTAAGGGGATCGTGAATCTACGATCATATACTCTAAGATAAGGGTCTTCTGGCCATCCCCTTCTCCCACGGTGGTTGGCAGTTCGATCCCTTCTATTGGCGAGCTTAAGTTATCATCAAATCCTGCTATTACAGCAGTGGTGGCTTTGAGGTCGGTGGTGTGGAGCTTCATGTGTTTGAAAGGCTCATAAAACAGGATGTTGGTAGAACATCCTGTATCCACCAATACTCTTTTGATATCAAAGTTTGCCACCGTGAAGGAAATAATGAGGGCATCACTGTGAGGGCAGTGTATGCTAGCAAGGTCTAGTTCTGAGAACTGGATTTGTGGCAGTGGTTTTAGCCTTTTCTCAATCGTCAGGATCTGGAGAGGGCTTGTTTCTACCCTTGCTTCCCGAACGTATCGTTTCTTTACTCGGTTGGATAATCCGGTCAATGAGTTATCGGCATGGAGGACAAGGATGACTTGGTTATTCTGACGGGGCTGTTCATTCTGAGGTTCATTCTGTCCGAGCCCCTGACCCTGTCGTTGCTGCTGGGGCCTTTGATCCTGCTTGGGCTGTTGAGGCCTCTGATTTTGATTATTTTGTCCTCCATCTCGCTGAATAAACTCTTTCAAACGTCCCCTCTGGATTAATTGTTCGATCTCCTGTTGGAGGTTCCTACACGTTTCTATAGTATGCCCGTGATCTTTGTGGAATTCACAGTACTTGCTTCGATCTCGGGAGTCCGGATGGCCGAACAGAGGCTCCGGGTGTTTCAGGTTCTCGCGTGTCCGGACCTAGTGATATACCTGGGTAAGGGAGGCATTCAGGGGTGTCAGTTGTGCATTCAGAGGTGCATACGATTTGACCCTTTCGAGAAAGGGCTGATTTTGAGTTCGGGATGCATTCATTTTATCTGGGTTCCTTAGCCTTTTGTTGGTGCTACCAGGGCCTTGCTTTTGGGTATTGTCATCCTGCTGAGCCTGCTCCTTGGCTTTGCGGAGGGACGCCCTGGTGTCTTCTAAATTAATATACTTTCTTGCCGGCTCCATTAGTGACGCCATGTCCGCTGGTGAATTTTTTCTCAGGGAATCGTGGAACCGTCCGGGCCAGAGCCCCGCGTGAAGTGCAACCACCAAAAATCCCGGACCGCAGTCCATAATTTCTGTGAGCTCGGAATTAAATCGAGCGATGTATTCCCTAAGTGATTCTGCCTTTTGTTATTTTATTGATAGGAGAAATTCTGGTCCCTTTTGGAGCCTCCTGCTGGTTAGAAATCTGTCGAGGAAAGGTCGGCTAAGCTCATAAAAACTTGGGACTGACTCCTGGGGGAGGTTATGGAACCATTGTAGGGCTGCGCCTTTGAGACTTGTGACAAATGTGCGGCATAGGAAAGCATCGGTGGCCCTATGTAGGGCCATTGTGTGTTGATGGTTGGAGAGGTGGTCCCCAGGGTCTTCTAACCCGTCATATGGGGTGAATTTTGGGACAATAAACTTCCGAGGGCGTTCCTCGGCCAATATAGCCGCTGTGAATGGGGTGGTGAACCTGCCGAGCAGTCGTTCTATTTTGTCTTGTTTGGGAGGAACGTTTCTTTCTCTGGCATGGGCTGCCTGACCCACAGAATTGACCATTCCTTCCATCCTCTATAGTCCCGATATACCGACCTCATGTCTGGTATGCAAGGGATGCTCTTGACTAGGAACAGCATGTCCTGATTGTCTATGGAGTGGGCTAGATACTTGCTGTGGTCGAGATCCTGACTGTATCGGGTTGGCCCCTGAATTCTCAGGGCTCAGGATCCTATTTCTGCTATGTTGGTGTACATTGGGATGAACATGTGGCACCTCTCCGCCTATGATATGCGAGGGGTGAGGCTCATCTCTAACATGGGCCACGTTCTGGGGAAAAAATGGACGGGCACTAGGACCTCCCTCTTCATTCGGCCTTTCGACTGTGGTAGGAATGATCGGATCTCCTCCTTCAGGGATTCCCGGTGGAAGGTATACGGGGATACCTGGCAGGTTCTGAGTTAAAGAAGCCAGAACCTGGGATATGGTAGAGAGTTGCCCTTGCATCTACTCAGACTGTCTCTGCATCTGATCCTTGATTTGGTCTAGTTGTTGTTGTACAGGATTGGAAGTTTCTCCTTCCTCGTCCCCTACTAATGGTTGGTTTTGAGATACTTGTTTGGAACGGCGACTTGGAGCCATGACGAAGGAAAAGAGTTAAAAATAATGAAATGTACAAGAACGATTGTCGTTCCCACAGACGGCGCCAAGCTGATGCTGCACTTTTCGACTTCGTCAAAGCTCAAGTTCCTTCTTCGGGCATATCCTGGATACAAATAAAATTAGATTGCCACCGGGGAGGGCTCTAGTGGTAGCCACTCCGATGGTTAAATTAGAGGAGATTAAAAAGATATCTCAACATGACATTGTTGTTTTTGATGGTAGAGATAAATTTCGATCCCCTCCCTACATACCTCTCCAGTCTTATTTATAAGCTGGTGTGAATAGTCAATTCAATGCCAAGCAGTGGGACTGCTTTATCATGATTATATACGTCATAGTTGCCACCGGCCAAGCTACTTTGCAAGGCTAGGAACTTTTTTCCGCCACTATGTAGGACTAGGGTATGTTGTATGTCAAAAGGCGGTTGTTTCATCATAATGACTCGCGTCATCCTTTCTTGTCCGTACCTGTCCTATCATTACGAGGTCGGTAGACCGAGGTGATGGAGGTGAGGTCGGTATACCAGGTGATTTATAATTCCCGGGTCTTCCTTACTGACGTCATATCGGTATACATGGTTATTTTTACTGAACAGAGCTAGACACGTGTCATATATTGATTGGTTAGGATATTTTTGGCGTATCATTAGTCATGGATCAAAGCAGTTAGAAAATCACATAAAGATGAGAGATAGTTAACTGTTATATCTAATCTTCACTGTGTAAACTGCGGTCTCAAAAGGAATCAAGGGATGCGAGTGGCTAAGAAGATGTTGATCATCAGTAATGTCATTCGTATCTGATGAGTGCGCAAAAGTGCACTCTAAATGTCCTATTATTTGATTAAAATTGCTAGAAATATGAATAGAAATGTTGGGCTTCAATTGATTTTATTAAATTTAATTTCTATTTACAGTGAGATATATTTGAGCATTATTTTATAATTTTTTAAATCTCAAATATTTCATTTTTTGTTGGCAAGAGATAGTTTGCAATTGCGCTTTACACTTAATATTTTTGAAACTATTTTTGGTTTTTTGGCAGATTCGACCATTGAGTTTCAATTGAGATTTGGATGGCGTTAGAGTTTCAGAATGAGAAAATAGTCTTCGTGAAGTTTTTAGAGAACGTCTTGGGCTTTCCAGAAAGGTTTGATTTGCAAAAATCAAAGTTCGTTTGGGCCTCCAAACATTGTTTCGAAATCAGGTTTGGGAAGTTGCTCCAAATTCTGTCCGTCCAGCCAACTTGAAGGGGACATAACTTGAGCTTCTGAAGCCCAAATCAGGTGATTCTTGAGCCTAAAATTATCTACTCATTTGGGGCTAAAACTTTTGTGAAGAACCTGAGTCAAGATGCAATCGTTATCCAATAGAAAAATGGGCCTTAGTTGCATGTGTGGCTGACTTAAAAATTGAAGTGGAGCCCATGGTGTTTGTGATGCTGATTGAAGAAAACTAAGAAGCATGGAGCCCATTTTGATTGAAGCAACAAAACAAGAGAAAAAAATAATGAAAGGCTTGATGTGGGGTCTATCAATGGGCTAAACGTGAGAGGGGCTTAATTGTGGCAGCTTGATGAATTTAGTGAGGCGTTGAATGGAGCTGCGGTGGGGCCCATAGCTGCTGTTGTGTGGTTGCCCATGCACCTAAGAATACATGACTGGGCTGGTCCATGTGCGGCTGCCAATATGCATTTGGTGCCGTTGCCGGGGAGACGGTAGAAGAATCAGTAGATAATTTTTTTTTTCAGCAGTTTGTAAAGACGGTAACTTCGTTCCTTTCTGTTTAGTTGCTTTATTATTATTATTATTATTATTATTATTATTATTATTATTATTTTTATTTTTATTTTTATTTTTATTTTTATTTTTTATTTCTAGTTATTTATTTATTCATTTCTTTTTATTTTATTTTATTCCTTTTATTTATTTATTTATTTTATTATTGTCATCTTGCATGCATAATAGGTATAGAGACGCATTAGGCCGATTTGCTTGTAAGCCTGTGCTAGATTCAGATTTAGAGTCTAATTTTTCATGTTTTTCTAATTCTTTGTTTGATAATTCTTCCAATTCTACAAATATGAGTGAATACGAGGATCAACCCACTAGGACTCTTCAGGATTACCTTCACCCTACACGCACAGCCACACCATCATGCATCATGTTTCCACCCAATGTTCGTCCAATTGATGTTAAAACGGGGGTGATACAACTACTCCCTACATTTCATGGTTTAGAAAATGAGAATCCATATGTGCATATTAGGGAGTTTGAAGAGGTAGTTGCGACTTTTCATAGTCAACATGCAACACAAGACATTGTGAGACTTAAGTTATTTCCTTTCTCTTTGAAGGATCGAGCTAAGAGTTGGTTATACTCACTGAGACCACGATCAATTGGATTGTGGAATGAGATGACCCAGATTTTCTTCACTAAATACTTTTCCCAACATAAGACCAATGCTTTAAAAAGACAGATTTCTACCTTTGCACAAAAGGATAGTGAGACTTTGTATCAGTCTTGGGAGAGATTTAAGGAGTTATTGAGTATATGCCCTCACCATGGGTATGAGAGTTGGCATATAGTGAGCTATTTTTACGAGGGACTTACACCTAGAGAGCGCCAATTTGTAGAGATGATGTGTAATGGTGAGTTCTTGCAGAAAGATCCTGATGAGGCCATAGAGTACCTTAATGAGCTTGCTGAAAAAGCTCATACTTGGACAGGACCTAGTGCTACTGAGAGCAAAAATAGGTCACGACCTATAGGGAACCAACAGAGTGGGGGAATTTACCATCTTAGGGAGGAGGATAACTTGAAAACTAGGGTTGAGACACTCACTAGGGAGTTAGAGGTGCTAAAGGCTAGAGACTTAAAGCCAACACACTTAGCTAATCATACAGATTCTTTTAGACCATGTTCTATATGTGGCGGGGTAGATCACCTTGCCCAAGAGTGTCCCACCTCAGCTGAGATGAGAGGGATGTATGAGGACCAATGTAATACCTTAGGTATGTACAAGAAGCCTTTCACACCCTACTCTGAGACTTACAATCCATGGTGGCGCAATCACCCCAATTTTAGTTGGAAGTTTGAAAACCAACCACATGCACCACCACCTGCACAGCCTCCTAGATCATACCCTGCACCATATCATGCACCATATCATGCATCTTCATCTTCTAGGATTTCTTTAGAAGACACTTTGCATGCATTTATTGAAGCACAGGGTAAGACTAACCAAAAGATTGAATCTTTGATTACGCAGGTTGTGGAAGAAAACAAGGAGATAAAGAGCCAAGTGTCCAAATTGATGAGCTCTTTGAGTGTGAATGAGCAAGGTAAATTCCCTCCCCAAGCTCAGTCCACACCCTATGGTCAACACATGGCGCAAGAGAATTTGAAGGAGGTGAACGCCATTGTGATTCGAAGTGGTGAGTCATTACATATCCCAACTATGGACAAATCAGGAGATGTGGAAAAGGATCAAGATGGTAGTAATGTCGAGCTGCCCAAGGAACTAGAAGTGACAAAGAGCCCTGTTAAGGAATTTGACATCAACATCAATGACAAGAAAGGAGTGGAGAACGTAGTGGCTGACCATTTCTCGAGCCTCACATTTGAGAACATTTCTGACCACCTGCCAATCAGGGATGATTTTCTCGATGAGCATTTCCTTTCTATTACTTCTCTACCATGGTTTGCTCATATTGTGAATTATTTGGTTGTAAGTGAGATACCGGTGGATTGGAGTACTCAGGATAAGAAGAAGTTCCTAACTGAGGTAAGTAATTTCTATTGGGACCCAGGAAAACTCAAGTCTAGGTGGATAGACCCCTTTATAGTGAAGAATGTTTTTGAAAATGGGGTAATTGAAATAGAGGATCCCAAGGATGTCGGATTTTTAAAGTCAATGGCCAGCGCCTTAAAGTTTTAATTGATAGGCAAGTTTTGGAAGTGGAAGACATTCCACTTATGGACCCTGTCTATCCACCTTGATCATGCCATGTAAGTATGTTATATTTTTATTTATTTATTTATTTTTTTTATTTTATTTGTTTTATTTAGTTTTTGTTCTCTTTTATTTTCGTTCCTTTTCTTTTTGTTTGCTGTTGTTTTCTTTGTTTTTATTTGCATGTTAGTTTCATTTTATCAGTTCAGATTGTCATCTTTGTTGCTTAGCGAGCTGCCCACAACACATCAGGTGTATTCTCTCCTTTTTAGAACCCTCCATTCAATTTTAATTGCTAAACATTGAGGACAATGTTTCATTTAAGTTGGGGGGTGGTGGTTGCAAATTCAGTATTTAAATTGTTGTGGCATATTTTCATGTGTCAATTTTTTTTTAAAATTTGCATCACAAGTGCATCTTTTCACATGAGTACTCATTATCATTCATAGCTATTTTTGTGAGTTCATCGAATCCACTATAATCATTCTACTGAGGCATTCACAGAACTTTTAATGCACTTATCCAAACTTTGTGGTAAGATGGTGGTTTGACACATGTAGCTAGAGAACTCTTTTGCTTAAGTATTCATGTGTGTTTTGGAGAGACTTGAGAGCCTTCAAATGTAGGAAATTGTGATAAGCGTTCATTGATCTGTTGAATTGGGCACTTCTTTTGAGATTGTCATTACATGGTTGGTGGTATGACAGCGGATATACTTGAGATATGACGAAGGTCAATTTAGGATTAACATTTGAGCCTTTCAAGCTAACCCTTCCCATCATAGACCCTTAGTAGCCACATTTGAGCCAACAAACACATATAGTTCTTTTTCATATGCCCACATCATCCATACCTCTCCACATTGGAGTATAGCCTAAACATTGATTTTCCTACCCTCTTTTGCTTCCAAGTGTGTACTAGGTGTGGAATTTGCAGTTCGTGTCTTTTGTGTTGCATTGAAAAAAAAAAAAGCAGAAAAAGAAACAAGGAAAGAGTACAAGTGCAAAGTGTTCAGTTGGGTGAGCATCAAAGTCAAAAAAAAAAAATGAAATGAAAAATTGAAAAAAGGTGAAGAAAAAGAGAGAGAAAGAAGAAGAAAAAGGAGACGTTTTGTTATTCAGTGATTTGGAAAGTTGAAGAGTGCATCAAGTGGAAAGTTTGGTTTGCTATGGTTCGTAATGAAATTCTCTTAGTATGTACTTGGAAGTTTTTGAATCCATTTTTTCCCTTTCTTCATATAGCCTCTAGCCCGAGCCACGTTACAACCCTTTTATGTTGATCGTTCTGATCTTAAGTAAGCTTGTGGAAAGAGTGGTGAAAGTCTCATTTGTTAGTGCGCCTATCATAAGATCAATGTTTGTTTGTTGCTTGTTCATAGTTGCCTAATTTTTCGTTGAGCGTGTACACCCCTTGTCAACTCCATAGAGAGAACCCCTACATGAAACACTTTTATTCCCGTGAGATATGGAGTTGAACCTTTTGCTTGAGATGATCTTGATGTTGCATGTGTCATGGCTTGTGGTTAGATGGATACGGTTTGGAACACACACACACTCTGTGAATTGCTATAAGTGGATTGATTGTTATAGGATTTTTGAATTCCTTAAATTGCCTTGATTTATGAATTTAAAAAGTATGATTAGAAGCCTTCTGTGTGTGATAATCTTTGGTCTCTTTTGCCGTATTTCCATGAAAATTGCTAGGGACTAGCAATGAGCAAGTTGGGGGGTGTGATGAGTGCGCAAAAGTGCACTCTAAATGTCCTATTATTTGATTAAAATTGCTAAAAATATGAATAGAAATGTTGGGCTTCAATTGATTTTATTAAATTTAATTTCTATTTACAGTGAGATATATTTGAGCATTATTTTATAATTTTTTAAATCTCAAATATTACATTTTTTGTTGGCAAGAGATAGTTTGCAATTGCGCTTTACACTTAATATTTTTGAAACTATTTTTGGTTTTTTGGCAGATTCGACCATTGAGTTTCAATTGAGATTTGGATGGCGTTAGAGTTTCAGAATGAGAAAACGGTCTTCGTGAAGTTTTTAGAGGACGTCTTGGGCTTTCCAGAAAGATTTGATTTGCAAAAATCAGAGTTCGTTTGGGCCTCCAAACATTATTTCGAAATCAGGTCTGGGAAGCTGCTCCAAATTCTGTCTGTCCAGCCAACTTGAAGAGGACATAACTTGAGCTTCCGAAATCCAAATCAGGTGATTCTTGAGCCTAAAATTATCTGCTCATCCGGGGCTACAACTTTTGTGAAGAACCTGAGTCAAGATGCAATCGTTATCCAATAGAAAAATGGGCCTTAGTTGCATGTGTGGCTGACTTAAAAATTGAAGTGGAGCCCATGGTGTTTGTGATGCTGATTGAAGAAAACTAAGAAGCATGGAGCCCAGTTTGATTGAAGCAACAAAACAAGAGAAAAAAAATAATGAAAGGCTTGATGTGGGGTCCATCAGTGGGCTGAATGTGAGAGGGGCTTAATTGTGGCTGCTTGGTGAATTTAGTGAGGCGTTGAATGGAGCTGCGGTGGGGCCCATAGCTACTGTTGTGTGGTTGCCCATGTGCCTGGGAATACATGACTGGGCTGGTCCATGTGTGGCTGCCAATATGCATGTGGCGCTGCTGACTTGGAGATGGGCTAGGGCTGCTATTTAAAAATCCTGCGGCTGCTAATAAAAGAAAAAATATATATACAAACAGAGGGAGTGGACGGCGACTACTGTACAAAGAACAGAGAGCAGTGGTGCGGCGCAAGGCGCTGCACAGAGAAGAAGAAGCTACAGTCACTCCATGGCAGAATATTTCTCTATGAGGTTTACGTTATCCATCCTGTACATAAGTAACTAAATCTCCAAGTAGAGTTAGGGATGAACTTGCACAGTAGATGGTTATTTTAATTTATTTTTGATTCCAGTATGTGATTTTTATTTATTAAATTCTTTGATGATCATTCGCAATTTAGTGTTGGATTTTATTTTTCGAATAATTAAAGGGTTCAGTCTGTTTATAGATTCAGTCATGCTTTTTCTATTGAATGGATTAATGTTTTGATTATTTTTGGAACAATTAGTTGTTTATATTAATTCAATTCTTTGCTGCAATATTGTTCGTTGGGTATATTGTCGTCGCTAGGTTTTCTCAATGTGAATAATAATTTGTGTGATTTAAAAGTGTTAAATGATTATTCAAAGGGTTACTTTCAATTTAATTTTGGTTCATAATTTTATATCTTCCGATTGAGATTTTTGGAATTTAAATTCTCAATTGAGTTATCAGTGAATTAAAAATAATTAAAATATCATATATGTGCAAGGGATTCCGGAAGCTCCACTGTTCGTTAAATTTTAATACTTTGTCCATTATTCAGCTTGTTTAATTTTTATTTACAATCAAAATCACTTTTTATATTTTATTTTTTCGTTAGCCGTTTAATACTTTCTTTAGTTTCAGAAATTCTGTTTATTATTCTTTTAATTTTGTTTCCCTGTAGAATCGACACCCCCAAAGCTGCACTACAACTACCGCGTTATTCTTTGGGCGTAATCAGTATCATTAGATTCAAAGATTTGAATGGGCGTTAGCGAAGCGAAATCAGGGTCCAGGTAGAATTTGCAAACACGAGACAGGGTAAATGGATTCAAACCTCTCGTTTTCCAATTCCCGTGAAACTTTTAAAATACGAGAGGTATTTAGATCATTTCATATTGTAATTAAGGAAACATTGGTTTGAAATTTTGACCTGCCATAAACTTTATCAGATTTCAACTCTTTTATTCTAAACTCATCCCGAGTCTATTTATATGTTTTCTAGACCGGTTTTATTAAGAACAGAGCGATGAATTATCCAAAAAATTTTGTTAAAATTTATTCCAAACTCGTTTTGAATCCATTTATATATTTTCTAGACCGATTTCATTAAAAACGGCGCAAAACATATGGATTACGAGTTAAATTCTAAACTAGGGTGAAAAAAAAACTTATTTTTCAAAATAATGCCATTCTGAACTTATTTACCAAAATAGAGTTGTTTCTAAAATCGTCTTTTGGAAAGACGATTTTGAAATCGTCTTTTCAAAAGACGCTTCATTTTTGCTTTTTTTCGTTTTTTTTTTTGACAAAACTGGCTTGAAAGCGTGTTTTGGAAACACGCTTTCAAAAGCGTCTTTCCAAAAGACGCTTTATTTTTTGCTTATTTTCGATTGAAAGCGTGTTTTGGAAACACGCTTTCAAAAGCGTCTTTCCAAAAGACGCTTTATTTTTGCTTATTTTCGGTTGAAAGCGTGTTTTGGAAACACGCTTTCTAACCAGTTTTTTTTTTTTTTATCTTTCAAAAAATTTGATGATTTTGGACGTCTACACTTGATTTCCCAATTAATCTGCACATAAAAAATCAAGAATAAATATAAAAAAGTAAACTTTTGTGATGACTTGGTTAATAAATTAACAAGAAAATATATAAGTTGGAAGTTTCTTTTATGAAGCTACAAAAGTAATTCAGCATTTTCAATTGCAATGCAAATTCACTAAAAGCTTCCTCTTAACTATATATGCCCCACCAAAACAAACACACCTGCCATCAAATTTGCAGCACAAAAAGCTTTTCAAGATCATAACACTGTTAAAGTCATCAAAGGGATAATAATCAGATGAGATTTCCCTTTGATAGTTTCAAACTTTCCATTACATCATTTGTACAAGTACAAGCTCATCAAAGTTCGAGTACAAAAGCTAACAAATCTAAATATTTACATGCATACAAGAACTGAAGAAATATGGTGCAACTTTCTTCCAGGTAAACCCATCTTCACAAAGAGCAAGAAATAACAACTATACAGCTTAGAAGAGCCTCACTTGCCTCGTTTTCCTTTGGCAGCCCCTGCCAGTATTCTGAGGCAGGGGAAGATCACAATTCTCAATAAGGTCTAGTGATCTTTGTGCAACCAAGGAAGCCAATTCATCTCTATATGCTGTGCGCCACCATTGCTCAGTTTTCTCGGCCCCAATCCAAGGAGATTCCAGATCAAAACAAAGCTCATTCAGTTGCTTGGAAACTGAGGAACCAACAGGTCTGAGTCCATTAATTTAAAGGATTTCCCCATATCACAGACTTCAAGAGGTTCCAGGGCATTCTTACTATATATGGTCCTCAGCTCCAGCCTTCTAACTTCAGGATCTTTTTTTGTACAAGTTGGAGTGGTTTTACTATGAGTGTCGAAGGAGGGCTCAGCATTCATGTTGTCATCAACATGTATACTGTCAACTTCGTTCTGTGGGTTGTTTCCACTAAATTTAGAGGTTGAGCTCACAACACCAGCTCTGAAAGTTTCCATCTCCGGCTCCAATGCACTTAACTGTTCATTCGTTAAACCTCTTTGGAACCCATAGTTAGGTTGCAGCTGGAGCCACCATAGTTAGGTTGCAGCTGCTGCCATCACTCAACCATTTTTCAGCACATTTACTACATGAAAAAAGAATTTCTTAGAAAAGGATGGACATTAAGATTCAACAAAGGGTGCATTATCAAACAACAAACATCTAAAAGTTTGTTTGATTAACTCAAATCTTTAAATACATTGTAAAATGAGCACAGCTAAAAAATTGCTAAAGACATGTATGATGGATGCTTAGCTGCATATAAATGCATATACAATTATAACGGTATCATAATGTGGGCCCAAATGTTGGTCCAAATGTTTTTGCACTTCTCATAGTTTTTCAGTAGCTTAAACAACATCAAATTCTAACTATGCAAGTTAATGCTACTACTAAAAGGATTTTGTTCATGTTACATTATTTTTGGTGTCACCTATTCACTACGAAAAGCAATACTTAGTGTCTTGGTAATTAGTATTTCATCTTATGTCACTTAAGCATGTATGAACCAATGCTTGTGCTTAGACTTCTCTTGCAAAATTTCACAACCTTTTGGATTTTTCAGGAGATTAACAATGCATTTGACATCTGTTTCAAATGCCACTTTCATTTTGTTGTCCTCATGATATTTTTCCAATTACAATGATGTCACATAGTCCTCTCCCTTTTCAAGTAACCATGATAACCTATGAGATAGATAATGGCATACATGACTGTAGATAGATAATTCCATCAAAATTTAATTGATGCAGGGGGCTTCATTATCAATCAATAGATAATTCCATCAAAATTTAATTGAGAGCAAAAAGGGAAAACCGTAATGAATCAAAATCTGTTACTGAAAGTACCCAAAGAGAAATTCCAAACCTGCTCAATCTTAATGAAATTTTCTCCACAGAAAATAGTCTGTAAGGTTATAAGGAGAGGCATCCCAGAAAATATTACCTGCTGCCCTGCCCTCTGGTATATATCCAATGCCTTGAGAGCATCATGGCGTTGCATCTCAAAGAACTGCCATGATCTAGGTTACCACATGTAAATGAGTTGCTCAGTAAACAAACTATACCTTTAAAAGGCCAAAATCATTGCCTACCTTGTCGACCAAATTAAATGTGCCATCACTTATAGCATTATAAATTTTAATGCTTTCAGAAGCAACCTGTTTAATAATTAAAACGATCAGGAACACAAAATGGTATCTGAATAAATAAAGAAAGCAAGAAAGCCATAATATGATATCTGATCACCAACATGCGCAACGCAAATTGAATAAATAAAGAAAGCAAGAAAGAAAGAAGACTCTTAGGTGCATATCTAATATATGCCAAAACAAGATAGTCCAACACTCACTGTTCATTCAACCACACATAATTCAAACATACTGAGTGCCAACTATATTTTTGAGACCTCAAACAATGACAAGTTCTTGACTAAAAAAAACAGAACATCTTGTGTTTTCAGCAATCACTGTGATTCTGTCCACTAGACAAACAAGAAATGATACTTGGAGGAATATCGAGACTTTGAAGGATGTTTGATTCACCAAGATGGTCAAGGATACAAGTTAAATTATTTGGGAACAGGAAGTATTGCTTCCCTTCAGTGATTCTTCCCATATTGATGGAATCTTGGATGGGTAATTTGAGTTTGGTCTAATTTTCTAAAAAAATTCTAATTCTAATATAGGTTTATCACATAATCAATTTCTCACTAGAAACATGGGAAGCAAAAATCTAAAAATCAAAGGCAAGATCAAGTAATAAATTCTTCCAGTCTCAAATATTGAAAAGCCCTGACATACTAAAATTTTAAAAATCCCTATCATCAACAAGGAAAGTTGAACTTTCAAATTTGCCAAGTTTTCAATAAGAAATAATCTAATTAGAAACTGAAGCTAGAACAGATCCCACATTAAAATTATAATTAATCAGATCCAACTACACATCAAACCCATGGATAATAAAAGAAAGGACCAAATTATAATAAAGTGAGTCACTAGGTATAATATGCTAAATGCACAAAACCAATTGTTCCAAGCCATCAAAACCAATAATCTATAAAACCCACAAAGGAAACTTGAAAATAATTAAAACCCAATTAACCAAATCATTAAATAAACAAATCCATCAAACCCCATAAACCAAAACCCCATGAATCTAATTAGCCACAAAGTGTGTAGTATAAAAGATCTTACGGAATCTCAGTACAAGTTTACATTACCCGACTGGCCTAAAGTTCCAATTTTTAATTTCTATTCCTAATATTTCTCAGCAACCAAACAAACCTAATAATATGTGTATTTTTTTGTTGTGTGTATTACCTGCACAAATTTTTTCCTTCATGAGCTTATAGATGAGGACAGAGATTCCAATGGAGTGAACAGCTTCAGCCGCAACGAAGAGGTTGTCGTGATCGTGTACGATGACTCGTAGCAACACCAGCGCCGCCATCCCGGACACGACGGCCAGGAAAGCCTTCACCTTGGGCGGCTGTCTCCGAACCCATGTCGACACAGCGTGGATCGGCCTTTTCGGTGGCCTCATGGTGTGTATCTTTGGGTCTTTGGGGCTAGTTTGTGACTGATGTGCAAGCGAGAAAGTGATGGAAAGTGGGGGAAAACGAGAGAAGCAAGATCGATTATTTAATATGCGAGTGCATGCAGAATTGCTAATGATTATATAAGAGATATGGAGGTTGAAAATTGAAAAATGAGAAGAAAACTGAAAAACCGAGAGATACGGGAAGAGAAGAGAAGTGAAAAATGGTCGCTCGGTGATAAAAAATGAACATAGAAACCGTCTTTTCGAAAGACGTTTTTTCAAAAGCACACTATTTTAGTAAATAAGTTTGAAATGACCTTATAATGGTAAATAACTTACAAAATTGCCTTAATTTGGTAAAAAATTCTATGGATTACCCAAAGATCCTTATTAAAATTTATAACTCGAGGAGTTGTTCATGTATTCTTCAAATTAGATCAAAATTATCTTATTAAGTTATTTGATTTTTAAACAACTTTTTTTTAGTTTAATTTTGTTCAAATTTTAAATATATTTTAAGACAATATATAAATTAATATATTATTAAAAGATATTTTTTAAATAAAAAAATTTTAAAATCAATTTATCTTATTTTATTCTAAGACCTCACAATAAGCCTGAATTTTCAGAACTATTTACAATTGGAATTAGTAAACTTTGTGCGGCATCAGTCAAAGTAATCAGCCATCTAAGTCTATTTTCAAAACTATTCACAATTGGAATTAGTAAACTTTGTACGGCATCAGTGAAAGTAATCTGCCGTCTAAGTCTAAATTAACACGGATCATTGATTACTACTCATTGACTTAATCCTATGAATTTGCTAGGTCAAAGTCAAATTTCCATTGCTTTTGTTGTCTGTAATAGTGGGAAGCGCTGATCTAGTAGTCAAGTCTTTCAATCTAGGCACAAATGGAGGATTGATTCGGGCATATAAAGTTTGCCTACAACCTGTTTGTGAAAATCATCATCCCTACAATTTTTGTTTCCGAATGGAGCATTCAAACAACAGCTTTAGGCTAACAAGTTTTACTGTCTTTCTTACTCGCATCCTCATTTCCATTATCTCTATTGGATCAGTCATGGGCACTACTGTTAGCTTCACAAATGGGACTGACCATCAAGCCTTGCTGGCCATTAGGGATCACATTCAGGAAGATCCTTTCAAGGTCTTGAGCTCATGGAACTATTCTATCCATTTCTGTAACTGGCATGGAGTTACATGCGGTCTCCGGCACCAGAGAGTGACTGTCTTAAACCTTTCATCATTAGAATTGGTGGGTTCTATGTCTCCTTCCATTGGCGACCTAACCTTCCTCAGGGAAATCATCCTGGAGAACAACCGCTTCCACAGCTCAATTCCCCAAGAAGTTGGCCGATTATTTCGCCTACAATTTCTTTCCCTCTACAATAACTCTTTCCAAGGCGAATTTCCTTCCAATCTGACTCATTGCTCAGATATCAGAGTCATTGACGTGCACAAAAACAATCTAGAAGGAAAAATTCCTACCGAGCTGGGCTCTTTGTCTAATCTCTTAGAATTGCATCTTTCTGGTAATCATTTCACAGGTAAAATCCCACCTTCATTGGGAAATCTCTCCACTTTGCATTCGCTTTCTCTGTCAGAAAACAATCTGGAAGGAAGCATTCCTCTCGAATTTGGACAATTTTCCAACTTAGAGTTTCTTGAGCTGTCTATCAACCGATTGTCTGGTACCATTCCTCCTGCCCTTTTCAATATCTCATCCATCCAATATTTTAGGGTGGCTTTCAACCTTTTGAGTGGAACATTCCCACCTGATTTAGGCTTTATCCTCTCAAAACTCCAAATGTTTTTAGTTGGAGGTAACCAATTCTCTGGGTCTATTCCAGCATCAATAACCAATGCTTCAGGGCTTGTACAATTTGATATTGGTATGAATGCTTTTACTGGCTCCATACCCATGAATTTGGGAAACCTTCAAAATCTGCAGAGTTTAAATTTTGCCGGTAACATGCTAGGAGGAAGTAATGAAACTGTTGACTTCAGTTTTTTCACCTCATTAGCCAATTGTACCAATTTGAGAATACTGCATTTGAATAATAATAGTTTCAAGGGTGTTCTACCTGATTCCATTGGAAATCTCTCCAACAAGCTCATATCGCTGAGACTGGATGAGAACTACATATCGGGACGCATACCAGAAGGGATTGGGAATCTTGTCAAATTACAAAATCTAGCACTTAACAAGAACATGCTCACAGGTAGTATTCCTGATTCCATTGGAAGACTTATGAAGCTGCAAGGACTTGACATTTCCAGAAATAAATTTTCAGGGAAAATTCCATCCTCAATTGGCAATATCAGTTTACTAAGTATTCTTGCTATGCAAGGAAATATGATAGAGGGAAGCATACCTATTTCTTTGGGTAATTGCAGAAACTTGCAAGAATTGGATCTTTCATGTAATCAGCTTACTGGAGTTATACCTCATGAAGTTGTCAGTCTTTCTTTTCTCTCACTTGGTCTCAATTTAGCTCAAAACCGTTTGACTGGACCATTACCACCGGAAGTGGGTAACTTGTTCAATCTTGGGAGAATGGACATTTCAAACAACAAATTGTCTGGAGAACTTCCATCCACTCTTGACGGTTGTCAAGTTTTGGAGTTTCTCAATTTGCAGGGTAACCTTTTCGAAGGCACAATTCCATTGTCCTTGCAAGGTTTAAAAGGTATTGTAGTCCTAGATCTTTCTTGCAATAATTTATCTGGGACGATTCCGGAGTCTCTTGGCCAGTTCCCTTTCATACGATATCTGAATCTTTCGTTTAATAGGTTTGAGGGTAAAGTGCCATATTCACTAGGCAATGGGAACATAAGTGCATTTTCAATTTCAGGAAATAAAGACCTATGTGGAGGTATGAAGCCATTAAATTTGCCTGCATGTCCCAAGAAAATACCGATGAAACCGGTAAGGGAAAGATTAGAAAGAAAGCCTTCTTTTGTTCTAATTCTTGTAGCTGGTATCACTTTTATTCTTTTTATGTTATTGGCACAAATTCGTGGTGTTCTTTATTGGACCAGAAGTTTCAAATCAAAATCCACTTTGGAGTCTCCACTGGGAAATCAATATCCCAGACTCTCTTATGCTGAACTTCTTCAAGCTACCAGTGGGTTTTCTCCAGTCAATCTTATTGCTGAGGGAAGATATAGTTCTGTTTACAAGGGGATTCTTAATAATGGTGAACAAGAAGTTGCTGTGAAGGTACTCAAGCTTCAACAACATGGAGCCAAAAAGTGTTTCATGGCTGAATGTGAAGCATTGAGAAACATTCGTCATCGGAATATCGTCAAGGTCATCACATCCTGTTCAGGCATAGATTTTAAAGGCAATGATTTTAAAGCTTTGGTCTTTGAACTCATGCCAAATGGGAGTTTAGAAAGCTGGCTACATCCAAGTCCATCCGTGTTGCTGGAGTCAAAGAACTTGAACCTAATTCAGAGGCTTAATATTGCCATCGATGTGGCTTCTGCATTGGATTATCTTCACCGTCGTTGTGAAATACCGGTCGTTCATCGTGATCTAAAGCCATCCAACATTCTTCTTGATGATGAACTCTGTGGCCATGTAGGTGATTTTGGTTTGGCAAGGTTTCTTTTAGCCACCACAAATAAAGGTGATTCTGGTTTGCCAAGGTTTCTTTTAGCCAGACCAAACAAAAGCAACCGTCCACAAACCCGTTCAATTGGGGCAATAGGAACAATTGGATACATTGCTCTAGGTAATTTATTATCCCTTCATTTCTTATAACACTTAAATGTCTCAAGGAACGTTATTTAGTTTTGAAATTAAATCCATGTGAGGTAGTGGTTTCTTGGCCAAATGGTTACTTGGGAGCTACTATGTAGCCAACGCTAGAGTTCAAACCCATCGCCTATCAAAAAATTAAAAAAAAAAAAATTGAATTCGGGATCTAACTAGATGAACTTAGAGAAATTATCTTGAGCCTCGTCTTCATGATGTTGGAGATGAGCTCATTTTGCATCACCAGATTAAGCATTCAAGTACAATGAAGTTAAGGTCTAACATTTGGCTTCCATGTAGCTTCTGAATTTTCCATACAATCCATACATATATATATATAGAAGCTTGAAAATGTTAAATAAATTTGTGCCTGATAGATATATTTATTTTTATTTTTTTCAAATGGCAGAATATGGCATGGGTAGGGCTGCGTCAACACAAGGTGATGTGTACAGCTTTGGAATCCTCTTACTGGAGATGTTCACGCGGAAAAAGCCCACCAACAGCATGTTCAGGGACAATTTTAACCTTCATAGCTATGTGGAGATGGCTTTACCAGATCGAGTGCTGGAGATTGTTGATCCCCTGATATTGGAACAGAGGAACAATGAGTCAAATAGGACGGGACAGAGCAGTAGTGGCAATAGTGGTAGATTGGGGGAGTGCTTGGCGTCTATCCTTCGAATTGGAGTCACATGTTCTGCTCAATTGCCAAGAGAACGAATGGATATTGAAGCTGTCCTCATGGAACTGCATTTGATCAGAAATGTATTTCTTGGTGTAGGTTTGTAATATATATATGTTTGTGTGTGTGTGTAGAGAGAGAGAGAGATGATAAAGAACAATTCACTGTTGAAAATGCATCTTTAGCCCCTATATAAGTAAAAAAAAAATAGAAGAAATTTTGAAGGATCACAATATTGGTTTTGGTCATCACAATATTAGTCTTATTCACAAGCATTTAGCTCCTATGTGACTTTTAGTTCTGGTACAATGGCGTGAGCTGGTTAACCTTCTATTTATCCACAAGTCTCCAAAATCTCATTATCTTACAGTGTTTTCTCTAAAATTGTTTTACATTTTTTGTTTACAAAATACCCTTTTCAACAATTTTTCCTCTATTTCTTATTTGTTTTTCTATTACACTGCAACTTGGAGATGACTCTTGCTCTCCACAAACAGAATAGCTTTTTCTCTTTGTTCTCTCTACAAAGGCCATGAGGCGATCGTAAAAGAAGAGAACACTAAACCGTGGTTCGTCAATTTCATCTCCGCTTTCTCTTTTCATGACCATGGTTCATCGATCCAAGACCATGCGTCAGAGATTTGCATTAGAGATTTGTAATTTGATCTTCGCTTTCTCTTTTCTGGCCAGGGTTCGTCAATACAAGACTATGCATCCGAGATTTCTAGAGTTTCTAATTTGATCTTTGTTGGAGATCTCTAGAGTTTCCAATTTGATATTCGCTTTCTCTTCTTGTGACTATGGTTCGTCAAGCTCCGATAATGTTCATATTTGGTTTAACATCTCTACAATCTGCACCAATTTTGTCTCACATAAAAGGTTATTTCTTTTCCCCTAATTTTCTTTTAGTTATTTGATCAAGAACTTCAGGAAAATACCAATATCATGTTGCATTAGGTTTACTATTATTTTCAAAGTTTTTTATTACAATATTTGTGCATTTTGGATGTTTGATAAGGATGGAATTACCCCCTTACAATTGAGTTAGGAACCAATACCATGAAGTATCATGCTTCGTTCAATTAGGTTCACAAACAATTGAGTTAGGTGTGATAAGGTTTTAAATAGATCAGTGCTAATATTCAAAAAGAAGATCCTTTGTGATTTCCTTTTTTATTTAGGAGCTAGATTTTAATTTCTTTTTTTTTTTTTCTTCTCTAAGCCACTATAACAGAATGGCTTCTCATTGCTTCTTGATTGGTTTGTAACTGTCCCATTCTGAAATCTGAAGACTGAGGTGTATCAACTGCTATGTGTTTGGCGGATAGAACTCCTCATAGTTGGTCCCTTGTCCAAGTTTGGTTCGCATCCACATGCAAAGGAAAACCTTCTATAGCCTTGTCCTTAAATGGACTCTTGATGCTGTAGTTTACCATCTTTGGTGAAAAAGAAATGCTAGAATTTTCAAGCATAAGCAGAGACTTCCTCAATCTGTGCTCCAGGAAATTGCATTGACTGTTAAATCCAAGATGGGCATCTATCCTAACATGCAGCCCACTTATCTTAACCTTCACGGCTTCATCTATGTAGAGCTTGGAATGCGTAGACTTGGTGTTTTTCCTGTTTCTGGAGCTCTCGCCTTACCGTTTTGGCCCTCTGGGGGTTTTTATCAATTGGTTTTATTTGCTCTTCTGTTAGTTGCTTCTTTTGTTGCTTGAAAGGTGATTTTTGATTACTAGATTAAATATATAGTCACTAAAAATAAGCAAATGCCCGTCTTTCCTCTGTCTATGAAAAAAAATATCAATGAAGCAATGAAAGAACATACTATACTGACCTTTCTGCCAACTATTGCAAACAAAGAGGATTCCATAACCCATACAACTTTTAATTGATTTTAGAAGTCAAAATCATTTTGGTTTGGCTTTGGTTGATTTAGAATAAATAAAAGCACTGCCTTTTTTAATTTTTTTTATTAATTTCAATTAAAATCGAAATAGTGTATGACATAAAATTACATAGTAGTAGTATATAGGCATGATATGTTTACTATTGCCTTCTTTTTTTTTTTTTTTTTTTATCTCAGACATGCTTTGGTTAGAGTAAGAATTATTGAGAGTGAAGAAATAATGCTTTTTAAGATTCTGAAATTTTCTGATAAATTTGCACATCATAATTTGGGTTAAAATGCAGGAGAAGGGTCTTGATTGTATTGTACTAAGGGCAAAGTGAAATTATGGTGCTATTTAAATGCAGAGAAGCTTTGTGAAGTTCTTATATCCTACCCCAAATAGGGAAATGCCACACCAAAACAAAGGTGCTAATATATTTCAGCTTCTAACATTCTCATTCTGACCAAATGCAACATTAGGCTCCATCTATGTTGTAGAAAGTATAAATGATAATAATCATGCAATATTAGGCTTCTTCTATGTTTTAGAAAGAAATATAAACGATAATAATTAGAAACTACTCCTTAGAACTATAGGAGGAAACAACAAGAAGCTCTATACATATATATAATAGTAAATATAGATGCCCATTTGCTAATCTTTTGTTGGACTAAAACATTGGAATTAGAATTATCTCCAACCCATTTTGTTTTGTTTCTTTGAAACAAAATAATTGCATAAACATGATGGATAACGAGATATAATTATAAAAAAAAAAAAAGTACCACTGAAATGAATCAAGGGAGTAGTGAAGCAAGGGAGGAAGTATCAAAAAGGTTATGATTACCATTTATTGCCATGGAATTTTGGCAGAAAGATAAAGCATTAAAGGATATTGGGGTATAGAAAAGCTGGAGATTGCAGTTGGGAAGAAAAATTACTTTTAGAAAACAATCATTAAAGTGCAACTGAAACAACGATGCAACTATCCTTGTGTCATTCTTAAAAGCTGCCCGAACACCAAATTTCATAATCATAGACAAGTTAGGGCATGATTTTTTATAAAATTATAATTAAGTTTGTCATAATTGAGGAGACAAAAGCAATATTAGATATAAGAAGGGGATGGATCTAAAGCAGGGGAGGCGTTTGAACACCATAGCTTTCAGATGTGAATGAGTTGTTTATGCAATGCTAAATCTGATGACTTGCAATGGGGACTTTGTGGACTATACTTGATGACTTATTGTGGGGATTTTGTGGTGATTTATATGGAAAATAAAGAAATACTGGAGTGAGTTTATTGGCTAGTCTTAAAGAGTGGCAGTGCCACTATAGTTGATACTACCTAAAGGTCATGTTCGTAAGCACTGCAAAACATCATCCACTTGTCTTTAATTGATCACTTTTCTGCTATGAAATTCAAGCTGGATTTGGTTTGATTCTAAAATTTATTCTCTCTTTCGCTTTGACTCACTCTGTTTCTATATCTTTATCAGTTTCTATTCAGGTGTCTGATCCACTTTGACAATGAATTTGGGCTTCAACTAAGGGCCAAACTGATATCTATTATCTATTTGCTTTTGTGGTTGGTAATTATAAAATAATCATAAAACATGTCTTTCATTAATTGCAGATCATTGTATTGACATCTAGAAATTTGAAATCTCTATCTGAGATTACTCTACAGTATCAATAGATTGCATGTCTAAATATTGATATGTTGCAATTTATTTGATTATTGTATATTTAGCATAATTTCAAAACATGGTGTTTCAATTTTCATAAATTAACTTCTCTGATTACATATGTTGCAGATTCGATATACTTTCATAAACAGAACTTAAAGCTTTAGATGCGTAATTTTTTTGAAGATTTATTGATATATTATGTTTTGTTTTCAACAAGTTAGATAGATCAAGTTACTAATTGAAAAAAAAACAAGAGGATAAATCAAATTGATCCAATTTACTCTTGACAATTCATGTTTTTCTACAAATGTTTTTATCTGATTCATTAGCTCTCAAATCCTCATAAAATCTCCCTTTTTTCCCGTTAAATTTCTTGTGATTTGGCCGTATTGAAACCCAATGAATTAAGAAATTCATTCAGTTTTCTTTACAGGTTTGATTTCATTATTTAGAAGAAAAAAGATGTTTTTGGAACTTTTATTTTTCATCAATTACTTAATTACCTTCAGGTTAATATGGTTAGAGATATTATCAGAAGCTAACCCAATTTGATACTTAGACATGCTAAAACGCAATAGAACAAAAACAATTTTATGAATTATTATTTCATTTCATTTACTTGATGTTGCGAAGGGCTCAAGTCCCTGTTTATAAAATGACTTAAGTAATTTTTTAAGTTAGTTATTACTTGTTATTTTTCTAAAAGTTAAATTCAATTTTATATATTGAATCATGACTTCCAAAACAAAGAGTATATATGTTATTTTGTATTACTTCCATTTTTTTTTCTTTTGTTTCCTTTTCAAACTTATAAAAAGTTATATGTTAATTTCTTTATAATGATAATTATTTCACATATAACCCACCTGTATTGCGACTAGTCTATATATAAAGATAGGAAAAGCTTATGTGTTTTTCTCAAATTGTTTTCTAATTTCATTGATAAAAATGCCGCCTATCATTAATTTATTATCCTAATATATATTTCACAATTCCACCGTTTCAGAATTCTCTGGAGTTTCTTCTGTGTTCTTCGAAACTAGATAAGTTAAGAACGTTCCCTTTCTTTGCAACCCCCTGCATTGACTGTGACATCTCTCTTGTGATGCTCCAAATTTTTAAAACTCAGAGAATGATTGAAAATGACCTAAAAAGAATTAATAAAATACAACTAAATGAATTTAATTGATTACATATTAATTTTTTCATGTTTTCAAAAATTAAGAATAAAAAATGCTAACTAATCTCACCTAAGATGAGTTCCAAATACTAGTCAAATACCTTCCCAACAAACGGTGCAAAGCGACAAAAACGCACTACAACACACGGTGCAAAATGACAAAAACATTCAATTGCTTTTATTTGTTTTTAAATATACAATAATCTTCCTTTATAGCTACCTTTTCTTGTGTGTGTTGATGAAATGAAATAATATAGTTTATTTTAAAGAGTATTACTAGTCTTATTTTTATATTTTATTAAAAATATTTATTTTTATGAGTTGATAGTATTGTATTGACTGAATATCACATCATCATATGACATGATGTGATATTTAATTAATATAATACTGACAACTCATGAAAATAAATATTTTTGATAAAATTTTTAAGTAAATCTAGCATTATTGTATTTTAAAAGCATTGCACATGCAACTTTGGGGCCTAATTCATGCTTTATATGTATGCGTGTTTGTGTGTGTGTATATATATATATATATATATATTTGCTGGTTTAACAATTTAAAACAAGACGTCATGACCAAACTTATAGGATAAACCCATGTCAACAACCATGATCAAAGTGAAGCCAACAAAAAGGTGGAGCAAAGAAGAATAAAATATGGGATATTATTTTTGTGTTTAATACATTACGTATTATGTGATAATATATTATTTAATAATATTTTGTTTTATATATTATATTTTATTAAAAATAAATAAATTATATGTTATATATTACATAATATCATTAAAAATAAATTATTACATCACTTATTCAAGACTTTTTCAAAAAATATGAGCAACCACTTCCGTGGGCATTAGGTATAGAGTTTGATTCAAGCCATCCCCAGGGAATGAATGATCACCTTTACAACAACCATACGCGCTTTAGACCAAACACACTTATTCCAACGCCCTTTTTACACACCGTTATATAAGTAGGACCCCTTCCCTATTTCTCATCCCAAACAAACAACTCTCTCTCTCACACACACACAATGGCAAGCAGTGTTGCTGGAATTGTGTGTCTGATCTTATTATTGTGCTCTGCCATCCCAAGTTTACAATTTGGAGAAATTATTCTGTGAGATTGACACATCACGTTATTGCATGACGTTCTTTTGTGAAAAAAATAATTTTTTCTTGTTCTATGAATAAATTTTTTTTTTAATTTTAATTTTAATTATTTTTTTGTAAGACGTCATACAGTAGCATAATGTAACGATCTAATGTAATTTTTTTTTGTTCTATGAATAAAAAAGTTTTTTTTTAATTTTAATTTTAATTATTTTTTTGTGAGATGACGTATAGTAACATAATGTAATGATCTAATGACATAATTTGTCGATAATTTGGAACAGCAAAAACAAGAATGCTTGTTGGTCAAATGTGGGAGCTGTCAGACGACTAAAGGGCCCATGTCATTAGGTTCTGACAGATTACTGAAAGAAGGATTTTGCTAAGTCGTCAGTGTAGATGGAGTAGCTAAATAATGGACCGCTTGCTTCAATGAATGATGTAATAACTCGGAAAATTTTTTTTTTAAATATAAAATTTTCTTTGGTTATTAAATATTTTATTTATTTATTTATTTTATTTATTATTATCATTATTATTGTTAAGTTTTTTTTTTGAGGCATGGATTATATATATGCATGGTGTATGTGTAGTATGTATGTATATATGTGTAGTGTAATGTATGTGCATGTAAAAACAATAGATATGTGTATGTATGTGTTATATAGCAGTGTGTGTGTGTGTGTGACCAACTAAATGTGTGTGAGGTGGCAGCTAGGTGTGTGTGTGTTTAGTGTGTGTGTCTAGTATATGATGATTGATATATATATATATAGGTGTATAGGCAGCTTTGCATTAAATGCAAAGCTGCATTTGGGGAGAAGCAAGAGGCTGAGCAGAAGGGAGAGAAGTCAAGGAAGGCTGCAAGTGGAGGGGAATAGAGAGAGAAAGAGAAGAGAGAGAAAAGGGTCGGTTGTGCTTTGTGCATACCTACGGACGTGAGTGATGAGTTAGAAAAGAAAACAGAAGGAGAGAATGGAAGAGGGGAGAGACTGAGAGTGGATTGAAGAGGAACAGAAGTGAGAGGAAGCGACCCCAAAGAGAAAAACAGGAATTTAAGGTAAGTGGGTCTCATCCTGTTTTTAAGATTTAAGAGCTTTTATTTGATTTTAAGTGTAGGGTTTTAAAGAGCATGAAAAATGAAAAACATTGCAAAAAGAACTAGTTAAAATAGTTGAGAAATCAGTGAGAAAACCCTAGTTGCAGGTGTAAGGATAATTTCGGGTTCATTGACATTTTATGCATAGAACCTAGTTTAAATGGTCCTAAAATGATCCTACGAGGTGCAGAAAGAAAATAGAAAAAGAAAGAATGAAAAACAGTCAAGACCGAGCATGAAATTAAGAAAAATCAGCTCGCCGGAAAACCGGCCGGAGCTGTTAGACCTTCTATTTCGTGGAGGATGAGAAGACTTTGAGGGAAATGGAGGATGAATATGGAATCTACACACAAAACCCTAGGAAACTGCATTTTAAAAACCCTAAAAAGTCGCCGGAGATCGGTCGCCGGCGCCGGAGAAGGCGCCGGAACCCTACTGGTTCGTCGCCGGAAAAACGGGGAAGAAGGGAGGCCACCCGGGTCGGGTCCGGTTCGGGCGGGGCAGAACCGCCCCTGCCACGTGTCGCTTCCCTGTTTTAAATTAAAAACCCAAATGGGTCTGTTTGGTTGCATGTTTAATAAATTGAAATTGAAAATTGAATTGGAGACAGGGATATCCTATCCCAGTTTTAACCCTACCCCCTGTTTGGTTATCCAAATATAGAATAGGGTTTTGCAAATTACGAAATTGCCCCTGAACTTTCTGAAAATTACCATTCTGTCCTAAACTTTCGAAAATTACCTTTTTACCCCTGAACTTTGGAGAAATTACAGTTAGACCCACCAAAATTAAATATTAATAAAATATTAATTAAATTAATTAATTAATTAATTAATTAATTAATTAATTAATTAATTAAATATTCTAAAATAATCCGGAGTCCAAATGGGACAAGTCATTAGTGTATTTTGACTATCTCGGCCATTCTGAGGCCAATGGTGAGGTCCGTTTTACGAGACGGGGTCCCAAAAAATAGAAGACCCGTAGTAACATATAAAATTACCAAAATGCCCCTGAATTGAAGTACAGTCAAACGAACTCCGAATTTAGTAAACAAATAGTGAAACTTTATTATCTCGAGCATTCCGGACTCAACCGTGGAGTCCGATTTGTGAAAAGAGGTCACGAAATGTAAGGACCCGTGTAAAGTGTAAAATGACCGTTTTGCCCTTTTGAACCCAGGTGTCCGAATTGAATTCTACAAAAGCCTAGACTTATTTTCTTCGACGTTCCGGACTTAATGGTAGAGTCTAATTTAGAAAAATAGAAATTTATGAATTAAAGGCATAAAATTTGACGAATAGAATAAATTCGAATGACAATGAACTGAATCACCTGTTATGATTTTAGGGACACGAGGGGGCAAGGAAAAGGTGATCTGACATTCGGTATTCTCACCGTGATTCTACCATACTACGAGTACCTCTTCTTGAGTTGAGATCGATTATCAGGTACGATATATTGTGCTAAGTAAGAAATAGAATTGAGAATAGGAATACTTGCTTTGCTGCATCGATTGTTCACATGTTTGCTTGAGTGTTCACATGCTTATGTGCTACGTGCTATCTTGTTAAGTTGGGTGATGATTATGGGTATATCGCATGTGTCACGCCCCGAATTCCAGCGAACCCGAGGCGCGAGTAACGAGACAAAAAGAAATAAAATAATAAAGAAATAAAATATAATAATGACATTCTCATACATTCCGTACACTGTTCTGATACATATATAGGGTCTAGTCCACTTGTTCACGATATGTAAAATAAAATACAGTCATCGGGCTTATGCCCTTACATAATATCAAAAGCGCCCCTTGGACCCAACATAATCCCCAATCAAACCGTCTCTATGTCTCGTACAGCTAGGACATCATCTGAAATGTTTGCCCCACTAAAGGGGTCAGCTCAACATGCTGGTACAATATAATGCTAATGCAAGAAATAAAACTAAGGTCGTGGCATGTGCAAGTGTACAGTTATTTCTATATGGCATGCGATATCATGATGACAGTACATGAACAATATATAGTGTATAAGCAGTATGCGTGACACACCCATGCAACTCCATGCCCACCCATATCTCATGATACGGTCCTTCCCCGTCGGCATGAGTACCTTGTATGTCTCGCTTCACGGTCCGGAACCCGTCAGGCATGCAAGTACCTATTGGCCGATTTTGGGTTTTTCACCACAAGATCTGCACCCTCATAATGCAAAGCACCACGTGCTTACCCACGCCATGTCCAAGGAATCACACTATGCCAATATGCTCTGATTTCATCATGTCATAATGTAATCTCGATGATGTATCTCATTCATACATAAAGCATGCTTTCAAGTACATATTTCATAATATCAACAATTTTCCAGACATATAATTCATACACTACACTAACGCATGCGATATACACATAATCATCACCCAAGATAGCATGAAGCACATAAGCATGTGAACGCTCAAGCAAACATGGGAACAATCAAGGCAGCAAAGCAAGTATTCCTAATCTCAGTTCTATTTCTTACTTAGCACAATATATCGTACCTGGTAATCGATCTCAAACCGGAAAAGTATACTCGTAGTAAAGTGAAACCACCGTAAGAACACCGAAGGTCAGGTCACCTTCTCTTTGCCTTTCCGTGTCCCTAAAATTCATAACATGAAACTCAGTTTGATTGCCACTTGAATTATGCTATTCATCAAATTTTACGTCTTTATCTTATAAGCTTCTACTTTGCTAAATTAAACTCTACTATTGAATCCGGGACGTTGAAGAAAATAAGTTTAGGCTTTCGTAGAATTCAATTCGGGCCCTGGGTTAAAAAGGGCAAAACAGTCATTTTGTACTTTACACGGGTCCTTACATTTCGTGACCTCTTTTCACAAATCGGACTCTACGGTTGAGCTCGGAATGCTCGAGATAATAAAGTTTCACTATTTGTTTACCTAATTCGGAGTTCATTTGACTGTACTTCAATTCAGGGGTATTTTGGTAATTTTATGTGTTGCTACGTGTCTTTTATTTTTTTTCGGGACTCCGTCTCGAAAAACGGACCTCACCATTGCTCTTAGAATGGCCGAAATAGTCAAAATACACTAATGACTTGTCCCATTTGGACTCCGAGATATTTTTGAATATTTAATTAATTAAATTAATTAATTAATTTAATTAATATTTTATTAATATTTAATTCTGGTGGGTCAAAGTGTAATTTCTCCAAAGGTTAGGGGTTAAAGTGTAATTTCTGAAATTTGAGGGGTCAAATCAGAATTATTGAAAAAGTACAAGACAGAATGGTAATTTTCAGAAAGCTCAGGGGCAATTTTGTAATTTGAAAACCCTTATCCCATATTCGGATAACCAAACAGTGAACAAGGTTAAAACTGGGATAGGATATCCCCATTCCCAATCCAATTTCAATTTCAATTTCTTAACCCAGTTGCCAAACAGCCCCAATTAGGTTTTTAATTTAAAACCTCAGCACGACACGTGGCAGGGACGGACCAGCCCAAGCCCGACCCGACCCGACCCGAACCGACCTGACCCAGACCCGGAACAGTCCCCTCTTCCCCCCATTTTTCCGGCGAAGCTCCGGTCGCCTTCTCTGGCGCCGGTGGCCGGAATTTGCAGAAAATCAAGTTTTCAAACTTGATTTTCTTGGTGTTTTCGAAGCCTCTTTCAATTCCAAATCATCCTAAAACATTTTTGGAACGTTTTAATACCATTTTGAACCTCCCAATCGTGATGAAAGACCTAGATTTCTCCCCCATGGCCGTGACCTGCTATTCCCTCTTTCTCTCTCATTTCTCACGCATTTTGGTTGGTTTCTTTTGCATTCATTTCCATTTTCTACATGCTACAAGGTTTAAGAATTGAATCTAATTAATACATCACAAAACCGAATATGCATAAGGGAGATTTTCTAGAGAGAGAAAGAAATTGGGTTTCATTGTTTACCTTTGTTTCCCTCTCCTTCTCTTTTCTGCTTCACCTCTAATTCAAGCACCTTGGACTCCTCCAATGTACACGACCCTTCTTGCACAGCCCCCTCTCCCTTTCTCCTTTCTTCACTTCACAATCTTCACTTTCTCTCTCTATATTTCTCTCTCTCTCTCTCTCTCTCTTCCAATTCACACGACAGGTCTGTCCCTCTCTCAGTCCTCACCACACACATATACACAGACCTCACTCATGCACTCACCTAACCCCTTACACACCCACTGCCATACTCCACCTCAAGCATGCTCTCTTGAGTGTGCAACACTCAACACACACACACACACGGCACACACACACTGTGCACTGTTTTATATATATATATATATATATATATATATAAATATACACATATTCTCAAATTCAGATTTTTTAATTATATTTATATTATACATACATGCACATAAACCATACACATAGTCACACACATACAATACACACATTGCATCCCACACACATTAAAATTTAATAATAATAATAATAATCATAATAATAATAATAATAAAAATAATAATAACAACTTGAAATTTTTATTTACTTAAAAAAAAAAATTTTTTTTTTCAGGTTGTTACAGCATGTGTTAGTGTGGTGTGTGAATTATATGCTTTGAAGAACTGTTGATATTATGAATTGTGTACTTGAGGGCATGCTTTATGTACGAATGAGATGCATCATTGAGATTACATTATGACGTGATGAAATCAGAGCATATTGGCATAGTGTGATTCTTTGGACATGGCGTGGGTAAGCACTTGGTGCTTTGCATTATGAGGGTGCAGATCCTGTGGTGAAAAACCCAAAATCGGCCAATAGGTACTTGCCTGCCTGACGGATTCCGGACCGTGAAGCGAGACATACGCGGCGGTACTCATGCCAGCGGAGAATGACCGTATCATGAGACATGGGTGGCATAGAGTTGCATGGGTGTGTCACGCATACAGCTCATATACTGCATGTTGTTTATATGCCGCCATCATGATATTGAATGCCATATAGAAATAACTGTACACTTGCACATGCCACGACCTTAGTTCTGTTTCTTGCATTAGCATTATATTGTACCAGCATGTTGAGCTGACCCCTTTAGTGGGGCAAACATTTCAGATGATGTCCCAGCTGTACGAGACGTGGAGATGAACTGATTAGGGACTATGTTAGGCCCAAGGGGCGCTTTTGATAATGTGTAAGGGCATAAGCCCGCGACTGTATTTTATTTTGTATGTGGTGAAGAAATGGACCAGACCTTATGTATTTATCAGAACAGTATGTAGAATGTATGTGATTGTCATTAATTATCTTTTATTCCTTTATTATTTTATTTCTTTTGTCTCGTTACTCGCGCCTCGGGTTCGCTGGAATTCGGGGCGTGACAAATGATGAGAATGATTTTTAAGGGTCTGTTTGGAACAAGAAAAAAAAAAATCTTAAATGCACTGTAATTCACAAGTACTTGCAACTTACATTTGATGCCAAAGTTAAAAGAAAGGATCTTTCCATGTCACCTTTATACCAAGAATGTTATGAAATCACCCACACACACTTCCAAGCTTGGACCACTTGTTAGGATTTCAAAACATTATTAAATAAAAAGAATGAAAAGTGGAGCTGGGCAATGTGTGGGTTTCTAAAAATAAATTGATCCAATTTTTAATTTTTTTTTAGGATATTTTAGTTTCTAATTTTGCGCTAACTATTTTGAGTAATTTTTTTGGTAAGGAATTGGTAGTTTCATAATTGAATTAGTGAAAAAATTAGTAGTTTTATTCAGATTAGTATTCTTTAATTTTATAAATATAATGTATTAAATTTTTATTATTCAAATTATTATTAATAAAATACAATTTTAAGTTTAATAAATTTTCTTTTGTTTGAATTAGTAAATACTGTGTTTAATTCATTGCTGATAAACATCCCGCAGGCGGAAAACTAAAAGCAGTGATTGATTTTGTTGAACAAGTGGCCGAAGGAACAGCTAAGGCGGCTCATTTAGTTATGGATTCATCGAAAAGGTTTTACCTAGTACCTTTTATTTATTGTGTATATTACAGCATTGAGCTCGTCAGATCAATGCTTTTTCTTTAAAGTCTTTTGTTTAGGTTACGGTCAATATAAGTAATCTCAACTTGTTTTACAAAAATACAAAAACATTGGAAAAGTACAGACACCAAATGCTAGCTTGTTCATGTGACACTGCTATGCAAATCATAAACTATATATATATATATATATATATATGTAGGGAGTAAATAATGTGAAATTTTGAAATGAAAATGCAGGTTCAGGAAGTGGAAGAAGAGGCGGAATCAATAATGGAACCAGTAAAAGATGAAGCCAATGAGGTAGGTAAAGAAGCAACCGAAGAGAAGCAGACAAGTAATATGAATTAATTAGGATCGATGTAACAGTATGACCTGTAATTTCTAATTTTTTTTTTAAGGATGACATGTGCACGCCGATGTCGCCTGAATCGTAGGTTTTAGTAAATTCCAACGTTCAGGCTATTAAGCGGATTCCACTTAGAGTAATAAAAAAAATGGAGCTGAATCGGAGCTAAGATGCGCATTGGATCTTACAGCGAAACATCATTTTTTCTTTCGCCCTTTTCTGCCCCTTTTCCTTCTCTATCACACACCATGAATATGTTCTCTCCTACTGATCTGGCCACCCAACCTATCAAACAAGCTTGTGGTCCACGTCCACCTTCATTTTTTTTTTCTTGGGTTATGTCTTTTAAATATGTAATTAATTGTTATACTGGTGCATAGATGTAACAAATGTTATCTAAATTCATCCTAATCTGCCCATTAATTAATGAATATAGATAACTCATTTAGTTAGCGAATCATAAACGAGTTGAATAATAAAAAACTCGTCAATTTAGCGGGTTAATACGAGTTGAATATAGATATTTAACGGGTTGACAATAAAAAAATAACAAAATAATATAAGAATATATATATATATCTCCATTTATATATATATATATAAGAATACATATATATATATAAAAAGAATATATATATATATATATATCTCCATTTAAAAAAGAACAAAATAGTAAAACATATACAATATAATCATGACAACTAATAAGTAATTCATAGCCTATATATAAAGTCTTGTACTGATTTCATCAATATATATTTCTCTTTGCTGTTCAATAAATATAAATATAGAATTTGATGTTAATTATAAGTCTCAGCCTATATATCTGTTCAATATATATAAATATATAATTTGTTGTTAATTATAAGTCTCAGTCTATATATATATATATATATATATATATATATTCCGCAACAGCCTTAAGTTCTACACACAACAAGCTCCTACTTTCTTCCAATTTCTGATCTTTGCTTCTTCTACTTTCTACTACTTTGTTTTCTTCTTTAGTTTATATATCATCTCCTGTTGCCAGTATATTTTTTTTTTTAAGTTCGGACTTGTTCACCCCATTTCAGTATGCATATGTACAATATAATACTCATATATATATATATATACATATTAATTTTTTTTAAAAAAATAGTGAGAGTTCGGTTCTTGGGTTGGTTCGGTTTACTCAAATTTTAAACTGAAACTGAACCAACCCGCTAATTTTTTAATTATATTTTTGACTTTCTTTTAGCAATGATGTTTTGTTGGATTTTCAAGAGATACAAAGAAAAATAGTTATTGTGATTATTTAAAAATAATGTTTCTTCTATTAAAGTGAAAAAAAAATAACGGGTTAGATTCCGGTTGACCTGACCCTATTTGACCCATTTAATTACGGGTCAAATATGAATTTAATCCATTTTGACCCGGCTCATTTTCAATCTGCCCAACCCGCCTATTTTGCCAAGCATTCTGGTGCACTCCACTTTTAAAGTTTACGACACTTAGTTATTTTGTATTTTGTATTTTGTATTCTATATTCAAATTTATTTTTGATGTGTTATTATCTAAAAAAAATGATAAAAATATCCTTAAATTTGATTTATCACTTTATTTAATCTATAATTACTTTTTCAAACTCCCCGCACTTCTTATCTGCACCTCGCCCAAACCTTGACATCCACATAACCACCAAACTTGATTCCACTACCACTATTTTGGAAGGTCCTCGTTGCCACCCCTCCCCCTTCCCGGGCTGCCACGATCAAACGGCCAACACCATCATCAACAACCCTTACTGCTACAATGTAATAACCCTAAATTTTTTTTTTTTATATATAATTTTGTTGGTTATTATTATTATTATTATTATTATTTGTTATTGTTATCATTAATATTATTATTATTATTAAAAATGTGTATATTAAATGAATGGATGATGTGTGTGTTATGTATATATAGTATGTATATGTGTGGGATATTATATGTATGTGTATATGTGTAGAATAATGTATGTACATGTATATGAATATGTGTATGTATATATATAGCAGTGCATGTGTGCACTGTGTGTGTGCAACAGACCATGTGTGTGTGTGGTGTCGTGTAAGTGTGTGTCTAGAGTGTGTGTGTAATGAGTGATATATATAGGGCAGCTTTGCATTAAATGCAAAGCTGCCTTGTAGAGAAAAAAGGAAGACTGAACGGAGGGGAGAAGGTCAAGAAAAGGGGCTGGCAGTGGGAGATGTGAGGGAGTTGATGTGTGAGTGTATATCTTGGTCTCGGTTGGGAGGGAAGAAAGAAAAGAGAAATAGAGAGCAAAAGAGAGAGAGAGTTCTGGAAGGGAGAAGAGATTTTGGAGCTTGAATCAAGCTTGGAACCAGAAGGTGAAGGAGGTGCACGGCTAGAGAGAGAAACCCAGAAAACCGTGAATGACTCCATTCTGATTTTTTTTGTTTCTTAGCATGTTATATAGATTTGATTCTTGATTCTTATAGTGTATGAAATGTGGATTATTTTGCAAAAGAAATTACTTAAAATGGTTAGGAAATGAGATAGAAAAGGTGAGTTGCAGGTGGGTTGGATAATCGGGTGGTTGGAAAAATATTGGTTTAAAACTTGGTTTTGGGAATGAGAGATTGCTCCTCTATAGTGCAAAAAACCATTAGGATAAAAATGAAGGTTGAACCATGACCAAACAGTCACGAAAATGAAAACGAAGGGTCGGCCGGAGAGTTGACCGAGATCTTTGAACCCTTATTCGTGGTAATCCGATGATCTAAATCCAAAACCGAGCATATATATGAAACCCTCGAGAAAAATCGAAGAGAACCACATTCAGAAACCATGAAAAAGTCACCGGAAAAATGTCGCCGGCGCCGGAACCCTACTGGTGTCTCGCCGGAAAAACGGGGAAGAAGAGGGTGTTCGTGTTCGGGTCCGGGTCTGGGTCCGGTTCGGGTTCGGGTCGGGCTTGGGCGTTCCGCCCCTGCCACGTGTCGCCCTGTTGTTTTAAATTAAAAGATGAAATGGGATGTTTGGCTACGGGTGTAAGAAATTGAAAATTGGAATTGAAACAGGAACAGGGATATCCTATCCCTGTTCTGGACTAATCCCTGTTTGGGTAACCGAATTGAGAATAGGAGAAATGGAATTTACAAATTAACCCCTAGACTTTTGGAAATTAACTTTGACCCAGAACTTTCAGAATTTACAAACTGACCCCCCAACTATTACTTATTACAATTTGACCCACCAGAATAAAATATTAATAAAATTAATTAATTAATTAGTTAATTTAATTAATTTAATTATTTAAATATTCTAAAATAACCCGGGGTCCAAATGGGACAAGTCATTAGTGTATTTTGACTATCTCGACCATTCTGAGGCCAATGGTGAGGTCCATTTTACGAGACGGGGTCCCAAAAAATAAAGGACCCGTAGTAACCTTTAAAATTACCAAAATGTCCCTGAATTGAAACACAGTCAAACGAACTCTGAATTAAGTAAACAAATAGTGAAACTTTATTATCTCGAGCATTCCGGACTCAACCGTGGAGTCCGATTTGTGAAAAGAGGTCTCGAAATGTAAGAACTCGTGAAGAGTGCAAAATGACTGTTTTGCCCTTTTGAACCCAGATGTCCGAATTGAATTCTACGAAAACCTAAACTTATTTTCTTCGACATTCCGGACTCAATAGTAGAGTTTAATTTAGCAAGATAGAAACTTATAAAGTAAAGACATAAAATTTGTTGAATAGCATCATTTAGGAAACAAATGAACTGAGTCACATGTTATGATTTTAGGGACACGAAAAGGCAAGGAGAAGGTGATCTGACCTTCGGTATTCTCACAGTGATCCTACTATACTACGAGTACACTTTCCCGGGTTGAGGTCGATTATCAGGTACGATATATTGTGCTAAGTAAGAAATAGAATTGAGTTTAGGAATACTTGCTCTGCTGACTTGATGCTTATGTTTGCTTGATTGTTCACATGCTTATGTGCTTCATGCTATTTTGCTGTAATTTGGGTGATAATATGAATTATGACTATGTGTATATCGCATGTGTTAGTATAGTGTGTATGGGTTATATTCTTTGAGAACTGTTGAGACTATGAAATATGTGATTGAAAGCATCATTGAGATTACATTGCGACATGAATGAATCAGAGCATATTGGCATAGTGTGGTTCCTTGTGCATGGCGTGAGTTGAGCACGTGATGCTGTGCATTATGAGGGTGCAGATCTTGTGGTGAAAAACCCAAAATCGGCCATTAGGTACTCGCAAGCCTGACGGATTCTGGACTGTGAAGCGAGACATACATGGTACTTGCATGCCATCGGGGAAGATCCGTGAAGCGAGACATGGGTGGGCATAGAGTTACATGGGTGTGTCACGCATCTTGTTCATATACTGCATACTGTTCATATACTGCCATGATGATATTGAATGCCATATAGAAATAACTGTACACTTGCACATGCCACGCCCTTAATTTTGTTTCTTGCATTAACATTATATTGTACCAGCAGTTGAGCTGACCCATTCGTGGGACAACATTTCAGATGACGCTCCAGCTGGCGACATGTAGAGAGGATTTGATTATGGATTTTGTTTGGCCCGAGAGGCGCATGTAATGTTGTATAAGGGCATAAGCCCGAGACTACTTTTATTTTGTATATGTCGTGAACGAATGGACCAGACCCTATGTAATGTAACAGAACGGTGTATGGAATGTGTGTGGTTGTCCTTAATTGTCTTTATTTCTTTATTATTTTATTTTCTTTTGTCTCGTTACTCGCGCCTCGGGTTCGTTGGAATTCGGGGCGTGACATGCAACCCCCAACTGTTGCAGCTTCTATTTTGTCGTATGAATCGAGTCAATGAGAATGGCTTTGTTGAAGTTGAACTCGCAATCAATGCCTTAAAGAGATCAGACATTTATTACTGCCCATAAATTTTTCTTGGTGCACCAATACTTTCAGTAGGAGTGCAACTCAAGCGCAGCGGGATTGTGTTGAGTTATGCCTAAGTTCAATCCAAGCTTTAAAATAGTTAATCTAAATCCGACCTTAAAATCGCACAATCTAACTCGAATCCGACCCGAATTAAAATTCATTAGTATTAAGTTCAACCCAAACCTAATTTAAATCGAGCTTGAGTTCTTTTGTCCAAGTCCAACCCAAAATATAAAAAATTAAAGTTCAGGCCCTAGAAAATTTGGGCCAAACTCGGGTTGGGTTCGAGTTAGCCTGTCACGACCCGCAACCCACCCATTACAGATTAACGGACTGCAACTATCTGACCCAACCCTTTCGTCGAACCGGACCTAGCTATCCTGCTATACTATCATTAGTGTCACTAATCATGTAACCATATCATCATCATCATATATGAATATAGCAGAAGACAATAAAATAAAATGGTTACATGTATATATATCAGTCTGCTACTACAAAAGCATAGACTGTAACAACATTTAAGTCATCATCTCGACCCCAGGACGTGAATACATGGGAGGGCTATAAAACTGTACTACTATTACCGTTACACGCCAAAAATGTCCAAACTCTAGCCATAGGCTCCTAACGTCTGTCCTCTGTATCCGTCCCTAAAAAAAAATATGTAAATAAGAACGAGCTACTCTAAGCTCAGTAAGTAAGTCCCCCACTCTGCTATGTGTACAAGATCTAGAAAGAACTGAATAACACGGATATGATAGTCAGTTAATATCATATATCAATCACAGCTCAGCAATGTATATCAAATGATCAGGAATACATATGATAATCAAGTAACAATCATGGCTCATCAAGGAATATCAATGATCAGGAATAATAACAATCAGAGCTCATCAATGAATCTCAAATAATCATAGTAAGTACTTAATAAACATTGAGCAACTACCAGATCATTCATATAAGAACATGATTAGACAATGAATCTCAATAAAAAGATAGTGAGGTCAAAACTGGTGGATGCAATAAACTATGGGGCCCTGCAACCCCCTGTGTGCAAAAGTACTGAGCTCAATAATGAAAAACTGGTCCCCATACTCGGGACAGGACCCCTTACTCGGGTCGTAAGTAGGATCCAATGATCTAAGTGGCACACACAGTAATGAAGTAGGGATTCATTCATCACTCCCACTATCAGTTGATACAACACATATAGTATAAAATGTATCCTATGACGTCATCCCACAAATGGGCATGTCACTGAACAAATAAGCAAAGAACCCCATACGAATCTGGGTCTAGTCACTAACAAACGCCTAACTTGAGTTTCAGCCTAGTCACTATCTAAGCGCTTGCTTGAAATCTCACATTCGGCTATAACAAGCTTCATTGAGTTTGTGGAAATACTCAAGATTGACCTATACGTGAAGGTCTCATCTTAGCTTTAACTATGCCGACATATAACATTAAGTGCTTGTGAATATATCTTGATTGCCTTCTAGGTGCCACAGATGTAAATGTCTCAGCTCATTACATAAGCACCATAGACATCAATGTCTCATCTTGCTCACTATCTTAACGCCAAGGTGAATCACCCGTGTGAGTGGGTCGACTCTTAATCTGGTGACATATAACAAAGATGTACACAATAATAACAATCACTCCATTAAACAACATATGTAAAAAGAATGTATATCATAATAATGTCAAATAACAAAATAAAGTGCCGATACATATCAAATCCTACGAAGTCCCATACTCTTAACATGAGATAAAAACAAATCTCTAGCAATGGGCTTGGTCAATGGATCAGCCACCATATTGCCTGTGGAGATATATCTTAGGACCACTTCCCGTTGCGCAACCATGTCTCGAATGTAATGGAAACGAATGTCTATGTGTTTGGATTTCCCATGACACTTAGGGATCCTTTGTATAGGCTAGGGCTGATGTGCTATCATAATAGCAAGCACAACCTCATCTCCATGGGTCGAAAAACCCAGCCTCTACAAAAACCTTCTCAACCAAACAACCTCCTGAACAGCCGCTGAACAAGCTATGTACTCTGACTCCATCGTGGATAATGTTGTGCATGTCTTCTTCTTGCTACACAAAGAAACAGCTCCTCCTCCGAGTATAAAAGCATAGCCTGGAGTAGACTTTCGTCCATCTCTATCTACAAGCCCAATCTGCATCGCTGTATCTTATCAGTCTCGGGTTTCCACCATGGTAGCATGAGGCGAGATCAACGGTCCCATGATTTACTGCTTTCTAGTGATCTAGACCAGGGTTACTCTGGTAACGACTGACTATACCAACTGCATAATAGATGTCTAGACGTGTGCAAAACATAGCATACATCAAACTCCCTAGTGCAGTTGCATAAGGCACTGTAAACATCCGGTTCTTTTTTTCATCATTCTTAGGACACTAGTCTAGGCTTAAGGTGTATCCATTTTCCATCGGAGTGTCAATGGGTTTGGAGTGATGCATATGAAATCGCTCAAAAATATTTTTTATGTAAGTCTCCTGGGACAAACTAAGAAGTCTATTTGAACGGTCTCTCATAATCTTAACTCCCAGCATATAATTTGCTTCACCCATGTCCTTCATCTCAAAAATAGAGGACAACCACTCGTTAGTTGTGACAATGGAATCCATATCATTCCTAGCCAAGAGAATGTCGTCGACATACAACGAGAGGATAAGAACATTTTTCTTGGATCGTTTCAAATACACACAATGATCTTCCTCAATCATCTCAAAACCAATGGAGGTAATGGCATGATGAAATCAGAAATACCACTACCTAGACGATTGTTTAAGGCCATAAATGGAACGAGTGAGACGACAGACTTTGCGCTCTTGTCCTTTGACCTCAAAACCTATTGGCTGATCCATATTGATCTCTTCGTCTAGTTCTCCATTGAGAAATGCAATCTTAATATCTATTTGAAAAAGCTCTAAGTCCAAATGTACTACAATAGCAAGAATGAGCCGAATAGAGGCAAACCTTACCACTAGAAAGAATGTCTTTTCATAGTCTATACCCTCTTTTTGGGTATAACCCTTCGCTACAAGACGTGCCTTGTACTTGTCAATTAAACCATCTCTTTAAATTATTGGCTTTAAGTTAACAATTACAATAGCAGCTACTCTTAAATATGTATGGTAATATGACCATGTTAGCCTGCTTTCATTGTCATATGGTCTGTTATATCTTTCCACTCAACTAAAATGGTTTGGTAATGCAGTAACATGTCGCATAGTACGTCAAACGACTCAGATTCAGAGGATGTTGACATGATGCTAGATGTGTTTATGTTAACACAAATTCATAATCACGTGAGTAGTAATATTGGAAAACAACCTTGTAGAACATCTGTCTTAACAGGTATTCAGTATATCCAGGAATTATTAACTGGTAATCCGACGCGCATGTTTGACATGCTTCGTATGGATGCGCCGACTTATATGGCCTTGTGTAATACATTACGCAACGGTTTCCTTGATGAAACTCCACACCGACATGTACCAATCGAAGAATCTGTAGCTATTTTCCTACTAACAGTAGGGCATAGTACTAGACAACGAGTGGTGGCAGAACGATTTCAACATTCAACTGAAACAATCGACCGCCATATTAAGGATGTGATGTGAGCTTTGGCTAAATTAGGCGTTCTACTAATTCGCCTAAAGCTGCCGTATCAAACTGCTCCAGAGATAATGACAAATCCTAAATTTAACCCATACTTTTGGTACATATGATATGGAATTGGTGTACTTTGAATTTTATTCTCCAATTAATTGACTTTTTTTAATTTATAAAATTTGATGGAATGAATCCCATAGGACTGTATCGGTGCAATTGATGGGACACACGTGTCTGCATGGGCACCTGCTTCAAAACAAACAGCATTTCGTGGTCGAAAAACCACTGTGACACAAAATGTTCTTGCTGCTTGTTCATTTGATATGTTGTTTACATTCGTTTACATGGGCTGGGAGGGAAGTGCTAATGACTCTCGTGTATTTCTAAATGCAATAACAAAACCGGAGGCCAAATTTCCTATGCCACCCATTGGTAAGATTCATATTACGTTTACAGACCCCAATAGTTAACAAATTTTATATTGTCTACGTTTTATAGACTTATATTTGGGTTTGTTTTCTTCTAATGCTTCAATGGTTAGGTAAATATTATTTGGTTGATTCTGGTTTTACGAATGTTGGTGGCTTCTTATCCCCTTATCGTGGTGAGAATTACCACCTGCGGGATTTTCGAGGAAGGAGTCAGAGCTTTAGCGGGTATAGGGAACTATTTAATCATAGGCATTCATGTTTGCGGAATGTAATAGAGAGATGTTTTGGGGTACTAAAGTCACGATTTCCGCTTCTCAAGAGTATGCCAAACTATAAACTATCTCGTCAAGGACCGTTAGTCACTGCTTGTTGTGTAATTCATAATTTTATTCATCTATATTCTATGTCGGATAATATATTCAATGAATTTCAATCAGATGACGTAGAGTTATATGAAACAAGTCATCCGGTTGGGCCCCAAATTGAAGTTGACATGTTAGAAGAGCAAGTTAACCACATGACGCATTTACGCGACCAAATTGCATTGCAAATGTGGAATGATTATGTGCAATAAGACTACTAGATGACTTGTAATATTTGTATTTGTTTTTGTAATGTAATTATCGTTGAGTCTTTATTTACATATTGTGGTATATTTGCGTGTTTGTTAATTATCTCTTTATTTATGTGCTCTATTTATTATGTCTTAGCTTCCTTAGTTTGTTCGGATCTATATAATAATAGGATATTTAATGGAGACACTGTACTGTACATACGGAGGTGGACAAATGCGCACGTGGACATCACATACAAGAAAAAACAATGGCTGATTATTTTACAGATGCCTAGTAGGGGGCAATCACCATGGCTCATTTTATTGGGTTGATGAATATCATGGGCAATTTATACGGAACGGATCTTCTCACAACAATAGGGGCATGGGAACATGGGCTTGTTGTATCGTTTCGCATATCCTAATGTGTTGTATTATATTGGTATTACTTATTTTGCTAAGCATAAGCTAGATTCAAATAGTAGTGCGTTGGCGATTACTAACTTCATATTGTACTAAGTTGTTTATTATGATGTTTTTAGTTTGACATGTGCTTCAACAAATTGTATAAGATTTATATGTGGATCAGGTTTTTATATACTTATGCATAATAACCTACCACTAAATCGCGTATCCCACGTTTTAAAATTAACAATCTGTTTTTTTAAATCTAAACAAATAAAGGGGGGGCAATTTTTTTTTAAAAAAATATTATAATAAAATAATAAAAAATATAAATTTCATATATTTAAAAAATAAATACTCACCCCAAGCGAATAGGACATTGATATTAAATCCGTCAACGGTCTTATTCGTTGGAAAAGCAGTTGATCTTCCTAAATAAAGATCATTTAAGCCATGCCTTTTATTGGATGACCGTTTCCTATAAAAAAAAAATTAATAATAATCAAGGCTTACCAGTATATAATAATAATTTTGAAAAAAAAAAAAAAAGAATTTGAATGGACTAAGCACGCGGCAGGAAATGACAAATATATTCGTTAGCTTGGCTTGTCAATGGATTAATGTTGGATGATTAACTGCTCTTTGATAGTAATTTAAATAAAATTTTTTGAAAAATATTTTTAAAAATTTTGTAATTAATTTTTTAAAAATTATAAAAATATATTTCAATATGATAATCTAAATTTTAAAAAACAATAAAAAAAAATTAATTTCAAAACACATACCCTGTAATTTGAAATTAAAAATCTTATTTTAAAAACATAACCAAACATAATCTACTTTTTTTTTATCTTTTTTCAAATTAATTAATTCAAATAATGGTTCAAATTCCAAGAAATTACTTAAAAACACATCTCAAAAAATTTCTTAAAACTCTAACTCTCAAAAACTATCCAAACAACCTTTTTTTTTTTGGTTCAGATTTCACGCTAAGCTGAAGTGAAGAGAAAGAGAAAGAGAACATATTCATACGTGTCATTTTCAACCACCGTTAAAAGTTGACTTCCTTGCATCAAATGGCTGGATATTAGCTGTCAAATGTAGGTATATAAATTTGTTTATATATTTGTTTGGCTGAAAGATTTGAAGAGAAAAAGAATATTGTAGTGAAAAATTTGGAGAGAAAAATTAAGCATTTTTTTTATTTTTTTCAAAAGTGTAGTGATTTGAAAAGGAAATAAATTTTGTTAATAAATTTTTTAAAATACTAAATATACTTTTAAATATTTGAATTAAAAATTAAAAATTTTATAATAAAATAGATTTAATTGTCAAAATCATGTAATAAATAAGAGTAATCTTTTTTATTACATGATTTTGTCTTTCATGCATTAATTATTTATTAGATTGTCATTTATTTAATGAACGTCAGTGTTTTTGTTAATAGAACTTATAATTACTTAAATGCATTATTCTAACTTAATTATTTTTGTTAGTGGAACTTGTGGTAATGCAACACGCTGGTCACCAAATTTTAAACATAATATGTTATATAATATCTCAATTAGAGTTTATTCAAAACTAAATCCAGAAAGAAAAAAATATAAAAACAAAAATGAAAAGAAAACCATAAAATGAAAAAAAAAATAGAAAACTAAAATTGAACGAATGATAAAACAAAAAAAAATCTAAAAAAAAATACATATTATTGAAAATTAATGATTTATTCTCTATATCGAGTTTGAAAAGACTTACATGTTAGAATTAATGTTAAAGGGTTTTTTCTATCATAAAATAGCAAAAGTATGATTAAAATTGATAAAATCAAACTACTATTTATATTTATTATTGATGAAATAAGAATAAAAAATCATACTTCAAATATAATAAAAAATAGAGCACCATTTTGATCAATCACAGAAGTGAAATTTTCGAACCTCACTTAATACAATAGTAAAATTATTTCACTATGACCTAAAAAATTATATGCTCGAGTTGTAAAAACAACATTTCATTTAATCTTTTTCAAATCATAAAGTAACAAAAGTATTGTATTATGTATTAACCCTTTACTTAAATAAGTAAAAATACAAAAAATGCATATATATGTTAAAAAAATACACTTTTATTTTCATATATTTGGAACGGAAGGAGTATATGTATTAAAATATGATAATTTATATATATATATATATAATATACATATATATAGGGTCAAGTTCGATTTGATCTAATAATAAACAAATTTATAAAAAGTCGTTCAACCACCATGACAAATGAAAGTATAAAATTATCTTCTAGTCTAAATATTTTAATATTATAAAACCAAGTCCATGTTTTATTCTTTAGATAAAAAAGTATTTATAGAAATTACAAAAATGTTGTACTCGTAAATATCAGAACATTCCCTTGAAAGATGCAATATAATTGTCACACCCCGAATTTCAACAAACCCAAGGCGCGTGTAACAAAAACTACAATAAAAAAATAATAATAATAATAATTCAAGTACAATCTTATGCATTTCAAACATTAATTCAATCCACTATTCTGTTACAATCCATAAGGTACTGTCTATCATTTCATGACATACAAATGACATAGAATAGTCTAGGGCTTATGCCCTTGTACAACATCAAAATACATCCCACGGGTCAAATACAGTTCTCAGTTCTTTCCTTCATTAAGGCATCACTAAATCTCACGTAGCCGGAGTGTCATTTGAAATGGTATCCCACGAATGGGTCAGCTTAACTGCTGGTATAATATAATGCTAATGCAAGAAACAAAATTAAGGCATGGCATGTGCAAGTGTACATTTATCTCTACATGTCATCCAATGTCTTCAATGCAATACATGATCAATATGCATGACGCACCCATGCAAACTCTATGCCACACCCATGTCTCATCTTACGGTTCTTCCCCGATAGCCTGAGTACTATGTTTCACTTTACGGTCCGTCCCCGCTGGCGTGAGTTGCCATGGCCAATTTTGGGTTTTTCACCACAAGATCTACACCCTCATAATGCATAGCACCAAGTGCTCAACTCACACTATGCTTTTAAGGAATCACACTATGCCAATACGCCCTGATTCCACCATGCAATGCGTAATCTCAACGGAACAATTTATCAACACATGAAGCATGTTTTGAGTTATGCATATTCTACTTAAAGCAAATATGACATTAAATCACACAGCTCAGTTCACAAATCCACATATCATGAACAATCCACTTAATCACATGTTTGGTTTTCACATTCATCATCTTAACAATTCCATAAATCACACACAATGACAACTCATTGAATATGCATATAGTCATGGCCCACATCTATCATTCAACCAAACATTCAGAAAGACAACAAGAAAAACATAGGCATAGAACCAATCAAACAACATAGCAATTGCTCCTAACTCAATTCTATTTCTTACTTAGCAAAATATCATACCTGACGGGTTGGTCTTAACCCTAAGAAATCGTATTCGCGGTGTAGCCGAACTAACAGTGATAATGTAGAAGGTCAGACCACCTTCTCCTTGCCTTTCGGTGTCCCTTAAAATCATAAAATGTAGCTCAATCTATTACTACTTGAATTATGCTATTCATCAAATTTTATGTCTTTATTTTATGAGTTCCTATTTTGTCAAATTAAACTCTACTATTGAGTTTGGAACATCGAGGAAAGTCGGTTTAGGCTTTCGCAAAATTCAATTTGGACTTCTGCACTAAAAGGGCAAAACGGTCATTTTGTACTTTTACGGGTCCTTACATTTCGAGGCATCTTTTTGCAAATCAGACTCCACGGTTGAGTCCAAAATGCTCGAAATAATAAAGTTTCACTATTCTTTTATTTTAATCGGAGTCCGTTTGACTAGTTTTTGACTCAGGGGCATTTTGGTAATTTTAAATGTTCCTACGGGTCTTTTATTTTTTGGGACTCCGTCTCGTGAAACGGATCTCACCATTAGATCCAGAAGGTCCAAAACAGTAAGTTTTCATTATTCATTCAACTAATTTACGCGTCGGGATTTTGTTTGAAATTTATTAATTTAAACTACTTATTTAAATTAATTAGTGTAGTTAATACCTATAGTATTTGAGCCCAAACAGACCACATGTGCCTTAGTGGCACAGTAGATTAAGCTTCTCACCTTTTTTCCCTTGGTCACAGGTTCAATTCACTGCCTTTTTTATTTTTTTATTTCCTTGTACATTTTCAAGCCAATCATTGGATAACTTCTCCTTTTCAACCAAACACCTCCCAAACTCAAATTAAAAATTTTACCCATAAAGTAATAGTGTTGGGCAGCCATCTGAATGGGTGGGTCAGGTCGGACTCGACCCGGTTTGGCCCAAAATAAAAACATAATACTTAGTCGCTAAGCCGTGTTTCCTTCCTTCTAGTTTCTGGATTATTTTTCTTGATTCCAATTTGCAATTCTAAAACAATTTCTATGCTTAATAAAATCTCACAATCAATCTAATTATTCATGCTTCTAATAATCCAAGACTAAAATTTAGTGTCTTACCCTGTTGCTATTGAGGCCTTGGCCAGCAAAACACCTATCACAGGGCTTCCACCCCTTTCAATCCCTTTGTCTAACTTCCCAGGTCTGTTGCCCGCAACTGCGGCATTTGGTCTTGCGGCAGCAGCTCCAATTGCTGCACTAGTTTTTTTCCTTTTTCTCCTCACCTGCTGCAACGCCACTACAGTTGTTGCTACCTCTATTTTCTCCACAAATTCCAGCAACTAAGGCCTACAGCTGCTGCTTCTTTAATCCATCTAGTGCCAGTCGTGCTATTGCCCATATCAGCCTCACTCAACAGCAGCTCCTGCTGTTCCAACGGCTGCACTTATTTTTTTCAAGTTCTCTCCAATTTGCACACCTATCAACCCAACATCCAAAATTCCAAAACACCATCTCCATAACACAGTTGGATTAACCAACCCGACCTGCACGCCATATATCAACAAGGCACCGAACTCCCTGTTCATACTTAAATCCACATCCACCAAAAATAGAACATACACTGATCGCAACGTGGTCTACCATTTTCTGTTGAATCAACCCAATCAAGCTTCCATTTATGCCGGAACAGCCCAGATGAATCAAGGCTCCCATTTCTTCAATCAGCAACATCATCCAACATAAATAATTTCCAATATATATGATGCTGCACTTTTCGGCTCGCAATAAATCTGGGCTCCAAGACCTGTAGAACACTCAAAAGGGGATCAAAGGGCCACCGGATTGGCTCCGGCGGTAACCGCTCCGATGCTTAAGTAAGTAAACTGAATTGAAAAGACTGTATTGAAAGCCAAAGAATGAGCATGAAAATAAAGTGTACTTGTAGGGTTTAATTTATAGACTGTGGCCTTCCTAAGTTGATTAGGATTCGGAGCCGTGAATATAGGGATTTGATCATCGGAGATTGCAGTTACCTTGTGTGAATATTGCACCGCAGATAGAGATAATCATAGATAGCAGTTTCCTTGTTGAAGACTGTTTCCTTATTCCCTGCTTGGCAGTTGTTAAGGAAACCATAAGGTCGGAACCATACGGAATACTGAGTGAATATTGCTCAGAGCATAAGGTCTAGAGGATATGCGTATGAGAATTCCCTGGAGGCTGCGCCTGCTCTGTATGACCGAGTTTATCGGTTCCGTAGGATATGTATATAAGGATGTCCTGGATGCTGCGCTTGCTCGGTATGACCGAGTTTATCGGTTCTATAAGCACATGTGTCTCAAGGTGATTGGTGTATCTGTTTGTGGTGTATCAGCTACTTCCCCCCCGAGCCCTAGTTAGGAGCTAGGGCGTAACTAGGGCTATGGGTTTTATGAAGAGTCACACGTTTTGTTTCTCTATTTTTCGAGACGTCGGTTTAATGGGTCATTTATTGCGCAGCCGATACTTGAGAGGCCATCATTACCTTCAACCGTCGTGTCGAATCGGCTTGGGGGGCTCATATTTTGAATGTGTATATAAAGAGGGGGAAAGGACTTTTATGCCTTTCTTCTGCACTTGCTTCTACAGTATCAGAGACTTCCACCGCCGATTGATGTATTTTGAAGGTCGAAGGATATCTGGTGTTCATAGCCTTTCTTGATTTCAGGTTTGATTTTAGCCCCTTTTACATTCCCTTTCATTTGCTTTGTTACTTTCCTTTGTCCGCCATGTCTGGCCCTAGGTCACCTTCTGGTTCAAGCAGTTCTTCTAGGACCATTTCTCAACTTCAACTCGCGAATCTTCCTTCCATTAATGATGCTGAGAATAGATTGGTAGAGCCCCCCTCCAGTCCGGAGGTTAGGATAGTTGACGCATTCGAGGAGCCCCCAAATAGGGCCGGTGAGACCTCTGGTCGATTTGGCCATAGAGAGGAGGGTGAGAGTGCAATTACTTAGAGTATATTAGTAGAGTAGTGGGCGAAATTCAATCTCCCCTCAAACGTTACTTTTAGGGTCCCGGATCCTCTGGACCGCCCACGCGATGTTAGAGCGGGGGAAATTTGTGTCTATTTGGCTTGGTTTGAAATGGGACTGACACTCCCCCTTCCTGACCTTGTGAAACAATTCTTCTGTTGGTTCAACCTTTGCCCTACAGACCTTAATCTTAATAGTTGGAGACATCTGTTAAGTTTAATAGTGTTGGGGCATATGAATAATGTTGACGTGTCTCTTGACCTGATCCGTAGTAATATGGATCTAAAATACATGAGGGCGGAAGGCCTTCTATTATATATCTTTTGATAATGGGTTCAGACTCCTTTCTTCCGTGGCCTCCTCTAACAAGACCTGGAAGAAGTGGTATTTCTTCATAAAGGGAGGATGGGAATATGAGGACTTCCAAGACCAACTCTCAACATTCCCTCGAACCACTGGGCGAAAGGGTGAGACCCAATTTTTCCCATGGCTGCTTTGATTTTGTTTTGTGCATCAATTGCCGAGCTGATTAATCTCTGTATCTTTTGTGCAGTTAGGAGTGTGTGGAAGAGGCCAAGCTTTTCTCCCGCGCTTCAAGAGCAATACAAAAAGCTCTTACAGCCCAGCAACTGAGACCATTCCTCCATTGTTAATCGTGATAAGTTGATGGCTGCTAGGGGAAGTGTTGAGGAGCTGACAAAAGATTTGATGGCAAGGTGGGAGACCGAGCCATCTTCATCTGCGGCATTGGGGGAGGCTTCTTCGCCAGCAGACCCTCCCCTCCAGACAAAAAGGCGAAGGTTACTTTCGATCTCTCCTGAACCTGCTGAGGGGGCGAGAGAGGCACCTACCCCTATTTTTGTGGTCCCCCTAGCCCCATTCAAACAAGCGGGCAAGGGGACGTCATCCTCAGTGGCCCCTGGTGTTGTCAATCAGGGGACCAAAAAGGTTTTGAGGGACTTTTGGGCCAAAGGCTCAATCAAACTTAGGCCCCAGAAGTCGGAGAAGCTTCTTGCTAATCTGGCTTCTCTTCAGGTTAAGGTAAGTTCTTCGGGTCTCTATTTCTTTTCCCTTTTTCCAAGTTTTTGGTTAGGTACTGAACTTATTTGCTCCGTACATTGCAGACCCTGCACACCCTTTCTGCTCTGACGAAGGTCTCTCCCCCTTCAGAGGAGGTTGACAAGCTTCAAGCCGAGCTGGACGAGGTCAGGCTTCAGCTCGGTATTGCTAAGTCTGAGGCTCACGAATCTGCGGAGAGGCTGAAGGAGTCCCAGAATTCTCTGGCCGTCATGGAGTCAGAGAAGAACCTTGTTGTTCAGCAGGCCAAGAGGCTTCAGAGGGAGATGGACGGCATGCGGTACCATTATAATCAAAAGCTTGAGGATGTAGTGGAGCAGGCCAAGCTGGAGAACGAGACAGAGATGAAAATGGAACTGGAAGGAATGGCCAACACCCTGATCATGTTTGCCTTCAACAACTTCCGATCTAGGTTCCTTGCTAAATTTCTCGATTTCGACATATCTTCGATTGTGCCTCCAAGGGTTACCCCTCCCGAGGTTGCTGTTCCGAGCGAGGTGATCAACGTTCCCCTTGCCGATCCCACTGAAGTTGCCATCCCGAGCGAGATGGTTGATGCTGCTCCTGCCGATCCTTCCCCGACTGTTGAGCCTGCTTCTGCTGATCAGGCTTAGGATATATGTATTTAGTGTTTTTTTTTTAACCTCCAGTGTAGCAGGCTATTTTGTTGAATGAAACAGTATTTTCTTTCTCAAATGTCTCCATCCCATTTCTTTTGTGTTTGGTTGACCCATGTAGTATTGCGTTACACTGCTGCGTAGTATGTTGGTCTTTGAATTTATGGTTGATGTGAGAAATTGTTGCAAGTGAGGCTGTTCTGGAGCCCTCCAGACCAGCTTTTTATCGGTTGGCAGTTGTCTTCCGAGCTATGTTTGTAATAAGACAGTGACTGTATACTAGTTCTGATTGCTTCTCCCTCTTTGGATAAGATAGGAAGGCAATTTCAATCAGACATGTAGGGATCTGATATTAATCTTGTGTCATATACATTGGGAGTAAATTCTGAAGAATTCTGAGGCAGTTCGTTCTGAACCCAAGTTTTGTAGTAGAAATTTGGCGTCTCATGTCTGTCACTCTGATGATTGAGACTTCTGCCTCTTAAGTTATTCAGACCAGGACTGAGATACATCCGAACTGATGGTCTTTTGTCATACACGTGGTCTGTCAGGGATCAACGGAATGGCCAAGACTGAGAGGTCTGTATGTTGGACCGAGGGCCTTTGTATTAAGCTGGATCGGACTATGTTTGCTTGACCAGTACGGTATGCTTGGGGAAGCCTTGCATCCCATCTTCTAGGTATCCGAAAGAACGGTTTTATACGTCATTCATTTATACAGCTATCTTTTGAGTTTTCGAGGCCAACCCTTTATTTAACCGTTGCGACGGTTCAACTGGGTGACTTTGGGCTTCGAGGGTCTATATATATGAGAGAGAAGCATACGGTTGCGCCCCATCTCTTTACTTTTGCTCTCAAACTGTTCCCCTGTCGGAGAGAATTTGAATGTCTTTTAGAGGCTTGCCGTTTGCCCGGAGATGATTGACGATTTTCAGTCCGAGTTGGGAATGATTAAACTATGGCCGAGAATTAACCTTCCCATTGATTCAGTCTCCAAGGAAGGATTAGAGGAGGCGAAGATCTTCTTGTCCATCTTAGCATCCGGTCGAGATTTCTCCGATTGGAGGTGGACCCTCCTTGATTCAACCGAGGCTTGGAGCATTGGTGATGAAGACGAAGGTGGGATGCCTCCTTCTCTTTGTGTCTTGGCAGAGACCCTTGCTCAAGCCGGCTGGGGTGTCATGCCGAAGTTGAGGGAAACGAAGGCGGAGAATGGAGGTCTCCTAAGACCCAAAGCCCTCATCATCCGTTGGTATTGAGATCAGTGACAGTGATGATGAAATGACCTGGGTGCTTCTTGCTGCAGATTGGGGTTCAGGGTTCCTTCCTTTCAAATGGAGCCGGCGACGGTGGTAATAGAAGCTTGGAATTTGGGTCCCTTTCTCATTTGAGGAAGAAAGCCATGATGTTGCAAAAACGTAGTGATGTCTTTGTTGTAGCTTCTGTAAAATGTAATGATGTCTTTGTTGTAGCTTCTGTGAAACGTAATGATGTCTTTGTTGTAGCTTCTGTATACTTGTTTTATTTCCAGTCTTCTTGTACTGATGTAAATTTTCTGAATCATCAATAAAATTGAGTTCCTTCTTCTCAAATCTGATGTTCTTTGTGTTTGAATGTGCTCTTTTGGAGTTAAAACACCTTCTCGTGCACTTATGATGAATAACTCTTCTATATGTTCTAGGAGTAGATCAAAGAAACTTGTATAAAACTTGAAACCTTGAACCAAAGTACTTTAAGCCTGCTCGGTACTACAGTATTCGTTGCTTGTTGGTACATAAGCAAAATAATTTAAGTATCAGCTCTGAGATATTCCGATCTAGGAAACTTGTGTAAATAGTAGTCGGATTTTAGTTGAAGATGTTTGGAACTTCTGTCTTTGGATGGACTGGATCATAGAATCGGTATATTGAAGATGGACCAAGCTCGGAAGGCCTGTGCATTAGAGATGGACCAGGCTCGGAAGGCCTGTGCATTATAGATGGACCAGGCTCGAAAGGCCTATGCATTGGAGATGGACCAGGCACTAAGGCCTGTGCATTAAGGATGGACCAGGCTCTGTGGGCCTGTGCATTGTAGATGGACCAGGCTCTAGAGGCCTGTGCATTAAAAGATGGACCAAGCACTAAGGTTTGTGCATTGTAGATGGACCAGGCTCTAGAGGCCCGTGCATTATAAATGGACCAGGCTTTGGAGGCCTGTGCATTAGAGATGGACCAGGCTCTGGAGGCCTGTGCATTAAAAGATGGACCAAGCACTAAGGCTTGTGCATTAAAAGATGGACCAAGCACTAAGGCTTGTGCATTGTAGATGGACCAGGCTCTGGAGGCCCGTGCATTATAGATAGACTAGGCTCTAGAGGCCTGTGCTTTAAAAGATGGACCAAGCACTAAGGCTTGTGCATTGTAGACGGACTAGACTCTAGAGGCCCGTGCATTATAGATGGACCAGGCTCTAGAGGCCTGTGCATTAGAGATGGACCAGGCTCTGGAGGCCTGTGCATTAAAAAATGGACCAAGCACTAAGGCTTGTGCATTGTAGATGGACCAGGCTCTAGAGGCCCGTGCATTAGAGATGGACCAGGCTCTGGAGGCCTGTGCATTAAAAGATGGACCAAGCACTAAGGCTTGTGCATTAAAAGATGGACCAAGCACTAAGGCTTATGCATTGTAGATGGACCAGGCTCTAGAGGCCCGTGCATTATAGATGGACCAGGCTCTAGAGGCCTGTGTATTAGAGATGAACATTTTATGGAGGTATTAAAAAGAAAGAAACATCTTTCTTGATAATACTTCCGTAAATGCTCTACATTCTAAGGCCTAGGAATAGGCTTCCCAGTCATGCCCTCTAGCCAGTAGGTGGTAGGCCTAACAACCTTTGTCACTCTGTAAGGGCCTTCTTAGTTGGGTGACAACTTTCCCATAGTGGGATCCTTGGTGTTCGGAAAAGCTCTCCTTAAGACAAAGTCTCCAACTTGAAAGCTGACCGTCTTGAGCCCCACCTTGGATTTATTGACCATTCTCTGCTAATAGGCTTCCATCCTAATGCTGGCTTGATCCCTTTTTTCTTCAAGCAAATCCAAATTTTCTGTCAGCTGCTGATCATTGGATTTTTGTTCGAAGGTTTCAGTTCTTAAGGTTGGCATACCGATCTCAACCGAGATTACTGCTTCTGTACCATAGGCCAGTGAAAAGGGAGTTTCAGAGGTGGGAGTTCTTCTGGTTGTTTTGTAGGCCCAAAGAACCCCAGGGAGTTCCTCCGCCCACTTTCCTTTGGCCTGCTCCAACCTTTTCTTTAATCCATCAAGGATCGTTCGGTTGGTGACCTCTGCTTGCCCATTTGCTTGTGGATGGCCTGGAGAGGCAACGTGTTGCCTAATGTTGAGATTTTCACAGAATTTCTTGAAGCCTTTACCAATGAACTACGTCCCATTGTCAGAGATGATCACACGTGGTATACCAAACCTGCATACAATGTTTTTCCAGGTGAAGTTTTCAACTTCCTTTTCTGTGATGTGTGTTAGAGGTTCAGCTTCGACCCATTTGGAGAAGTAGTCAATAGCTACCAAAAGATACTTCCTGTTTGGTGGGGCCTTGGGTAATGGACCCACGATGTCCATCCCCCACTGAGCGAAGGGCCAAGGGCTAGTAATTGGGATGAGCTCGTGATGAGACTGGTGTTGATATGGGGCAAACTTTTGGCATTTGTCGCATTTTTGGATGCATTCCTTAGCCTGCCTTAGCATGCTGGGCTAGTAGTAGCCCTAAGTTAGAGCTCGGTGAGCTATCGTCCTGCCCCCATTATGATTCCCACAAATACCCTCGTGTATTTCAGCCAAGACATATTGTGATTCTTCTGGAGCTAAGCATTTTAATAGGGGTTGAGAATAAGACCTTCTGTAAAGCTTGTTGTTCAGGATCAGGTACCGAGCCGCTCTGATTCGGATTCTCCTTGCTTTGTTTTATCTTATGGGAGGAGCCCGGATTCTAGGTACTGGAGGATTGGGGTCATCCAGTTCTAGGGTTGTCACTAATTTGGGCAACTTGGGCTTCCTCTATGCTGGGTTTTGGCTGGTAGGAAATTTTTACTTTGGAGTTCCCTTCTGACTTTAGGCAGGACGCCATGTTTGTCAGAGCATCTGCCCTGCAGTTCTGGCTTCTTTCTATTTTATGGATAGTGAACGTCTAAAAGGAGTGCTTTAAGTGGTTCACTAGTTCGGAGTACCGAAGCATCCTGTCATCTTTAATAGAAAATTCTCCCATGACTTGGCTTACCACCAGTTGGGAATCTGATAAGACTTTAAGGTTTTGAATTTCGCATTCTAGAGCCAACTTCATGCCCAGGATTAGGGCTTCATATTCTGCTTCATTGTTGAAAGCTCTGAATCCCAGGCTGATTGCTTTTTCTGACGAGAGCCCATCAAGGGACTGTAATACCAGGCCTACTCCTGAGCCCTAATCGGTTGACGACCTATCGATATAGAGCAGCTAGGTTCCTGAAGTTTCGATGAGCTGTGCCTTGTCTTGAAGTGCCGGGGTGAACTCGGCAACGAAATCCGCCAAGGCCTGTCCTTTGATGGAGTTCCGTGGTACATATGATATGTCAAATTCCCCTAACTCCACAAACCACTTCACTAATCTTCCTAAAACCTCAGGCTTCCTCAATATTGACTTCAGAGGATAGGCGGTTGGGATTTCAATTGGATGAGCTTGGAAATAAGGTCAGAGCTTCCGAGCTGATATTACCAAAGCAAAGGCTAGCTTCTCAACCTCTGGGTATCTCTTTTCTGTGTCGAGTAGTGCCCTACTGACGTAGAATATGGGCCTCTGTACTCCCCTGTCCTGCCTGACTAATGCGGAGCTGTCCGCTTTTTTAGAGACTGCAAGGTACAGGAGTAGCTTTTCCCCCTGTACTGGTTTTGACAGAAACTCTGGAGAGGCAAGATACTCCTTCAGTTCTTGAAAAGCTTTCTCACATTCTTTCGTCCATTGTAAAGCTTTGTTGCCCTTTAAGGCTTTGAAGAAGGGTAGGCAGCGATCAGTGGACTTGGAGATAAATCTGCTTAGCGTTGCGATTTTGCCATTCAGCGCCTGAATGTCTTTTCTGGTTTCTGGTGACTTCAGTCCAATCAGGGCTTGGATCTGAGTGGGGTCTGCTTCGATACCCCTCTGAGAGACAATGTATCCCAAGAATTTTCCCTTCGTCACCCCGAAGGTACATTTCGAGGGATTGAGCTTCATTTTGTGCTGTCTTAGGATATCGAAGGTCTGAGATAAGTGCTGGAGGTGACGACCTTTCTGCAGACTTTTGACCAGCTTGTTATCAATGTACACTTCCATGGTGTTGCCGAGCAGCGAGCTGAACATCTTGTTAACCAACCGCTGGTATGTGGCCCCAGCATTCTTCAAACTAAATGGCATTACTCTGTAGCAGTAGAGACCTCGTTCGGTTATGAAGGCTGTCTTCTCCTGGTCTGGAGGGTACATCTGAATTTGATTATACCCAGAATAGGCATCCATAAAACTCATGAGTTCGTGCCCTGCAGTAGCGTCAACCAATTGGTCTATCCTTGGCAGTGGGAAGCTGTCTTTGGGGCACGCCTTATTGAGGTCTGTATAATCAACGCAGACCCTCCACTTGCCATTTTTCTTCTTAACCAGGACGGTGTTGGCTAGCCACTCGGGGTAGAACACTTCACGTATCATTTTGGCTTCAAGTAGCCTCTGGACTTCCTCGTTTATGTTCTGATGCCACTCTGGGGCTAGCGGCTTTCTTTTCTGTCCCACCGGTGAGTGATCTGGATCCACCATTAGTTTGTGAGTTATCAGGTTTGGATCTATACCCTCCATGTCTTTGGTCTCCCACACAAACATAGAGAGGTTTTCTTTTAGAAACTTGATTATTTTCTCTTGCTCAGCGCGTGTCAGGTCTGGACCAATGTATAAATAGCGCCCTTCTGATTCTGAACTGATCAATACTTTGATAGGCTCGCCAATGGGTTTGGCCCTGCTGTCCCGTCCCCTTGGGCTTAGGGGTTCTTCAATTCTGGAAGGGCAACTTTCCTTCTCGGGACTGTGGGAGAGAATTTGATTTGCATAGTCCCGGGTGTACTGTAACTGTATTTGGCAGTCTTTTCCTTAAGTGCAATGACATGGCACTCTCGAGAAGTTGGCTGGCACCCTCTGACAGAATAAACATTCTGGTTGTGAACATACTTCAGACATTGATAGAGGGTGGGTCGAGGTAACCGCCCCTATCTGGTGCAACCATGGTCTCCCAATTATGACATTGTAGGGAGATTTCATATTTAACACCATGTACTCTGAGATGGTGGTTTTCTGCCCTTCACCTTCCCCTATAGTAGTGGGCAAGTCGATCCTTCCCAATGGGGTACTGAGATTGCCATCAAACGCTGCCATTACGGCAGTGGTAGGCTTGATGCTGTTGTGGTCCATCCCCATCTGTTTGAGTGGCTCATGGAATAGTATATTGACGGAGCTGCCGGTGTCAACCAGGACTCTTCTGATCTTGAAGTTAGCAATTTTGAGAAGTGATGACGAGGGCATCACTATGAGGGCAGTGCACCCCTGCTAGGTCTTGTTCAGTGAATTGGATCTCCGGTGCTGGTTTGAGCCTCTTTTCAACGTTGGAGATCTGCAATACATCTAGGGCAGCCCTGGCCTCCCGAGCATACCTCTTTCTTGCTCTGTTGGACATTCCTGTAATATGGGAGTCTGCATGGAGGACGTAAATGACATGGTTGTTCTGCCTTTGAGGCTCATTTCGAACTTCCCTCTACTCCTGTCTTTGCTCAGGCCTCTGCTCTGTCCGCTCCTGAGGCTTGTCTTCGTGGGGATTTTGCCTCCCGTCCTGCTTAAGGAACTCCCGGAGACGTCCTTTCTTTATAAGTTGCTCAATTTCATATCTAAGGGACCTTCATGAGTTAGTCGTATGCCCATGATCTTTGTAGAAATTACAATATTTACCTGTGTCCCGAAGGCTGGGATCTCCTTTGATGGGTTCTGGCCATCTCAGGTTTTCCCGATCTCGGATCTGCCGAAGTACCTGATTCTGTGTAGTGTTCAGAGGGGTAAAATTAGTGAACTCCCTTGGTCTGAAATTGTAAACAACCTTGGGTGCCGTTCTCTTTTCTGGACTCTTGGCTCTCTTCTTGCTAGGGTCTCTTTTGTGGTCCTCCTTCTTATGATCCTCCCTCTTCGGATTATCCCTCTGGTTCTGCTCTTTGTCCTTCTGGGATGTGCGGTTGGCTTCTTCCAAGTTGATGTACTTCCTGGCCCGGTCTATTAATGCCGCCATGTCGGCAGGAGGGCTTTTGGTCAAGGAATCTCTGAAGCCACTGTGAGCAAGTCCAACAGTTAAGGCAGCTACAAGGAATCTTGGGCTGCAGTCGGTGATCTCTGTGAGTTTGGCATTAAAGCGCGCAATGTAGGCTCTGAGGGATTCATCCTTAATCTACTTGACATTTAACAGGAATTTTGGTCCCCTTCTGAGCCTTCTGCTGGTCATAAATCTGTCCAGAAATTGCCTACCGAGCTCATAGAAGTCGGTAATTGAGTTCGGAGGGAGGTGGTGGAACCATTTCAGAGTAGTTCCCTTCAAGCTGGTAATGAAAGTTCGGCACATAAAAGCATCAGAGGCCCCGTGAAGGGCCATCGTATGCTGGTAATGCGAGAGATGATCTCCTGGGTCTCCAGTCCCATCGTACAGGGTGAATTTTGGCACCATGAACTTCCTGGGCCTTTCTTCTGACATAATGGCAGGAGTAAATGGGGTGGCAAGTCTTCCGAGCAACCTGGCCAACTCGTCTTGCTCTGGAGGGTTCTGGGCACCTCTCAAAGCTATTGTTCGGTCCATAGATTTGGCAATTTCTTCGACCCTCCGTGGGTCTCTGAACCGGACCTCTTGTGAACCTTGCCTCACAGCCTCGGCTTCAGGGTAGTCGGGTTGAGCACCTCCCTCGGATGGAGGAGGGTTCCAAGCTGGCGGGATTGGTGCTGCTTGGGGATGAGGCTCCTGCGGTGCCGGATGTGATCCCGAAGCCCCCGGAGTTGGGGCTCTAGTAGTGCTTCGGTAGTGGACGTTAGGGATGAAGGCTGATGTTCCCCAACCTGGGGCTGCTGACGGCTGTGGATCCCTACCAACGTGGGCAACACCCCGGGGGTGCCCAGGCTTGGTTATTTGGAGCCTGCTCCTAGGGCTCTTCATTCTCAGTGGTTATATGGGGTTGCATTCTTTCAGCAACATTGACCGGCGGGTTAGGAGGACTCGTCCCTTGATTCTGTATGAGCATTGCCAGAGTTCTAGATATGGGAAGTAGTTGTTCTTGCACCAATTCGTTGTGTCGTTTGATTGATTCAATCTTTTGTCACATAGGATCAACCGTCGGCCCTCTTGCTAGTGGAACCGGCGGCCGACGTTGAGAGCTTTGTGGGTTTTGAGCGTTCTGTCTCGGTTGGAGATTTGGGGCCATGGTTTTCCGGTGGGGAAAAAGATTAGTCTGTGAATAGAGCACTTGGAGATTAGTCGCTTCTCACAAACGGTGCCAAACTGATGCTGCACTTTTCGGCTCGCAATAAATCTGAGCTTCAAGACCTGTAGAACACTCAAAAGGGGATCAGAGGGCCACCGGATTGGCTCCGGCAGTAACCGCTCCGATGCTTAAGTAAGTAAACTGAATTGAAAAGACTGTATTGAAAGCCAAAGAATGAGCATGAAATAAAAGCGTACCTGTAGGGTTTAATTTATAGACTGTGGCCTTCCTAAGTTGATTAGGATTTAGAGCCATGAATATAGGGATTTGATCATCGGAGATTGCAGTTACCTTGTGTGAATATTGCACCGCAGATAGAGATAATCATAAATAGCAGTTTCCTTGTTGAAGACTGTTTCCTTGTTGAAGACTGTTTCCTTATTCCCTGCTTGGCAGTTGTTAAGGAAACCATAAGGTCGGAACCATACAGAATACTGAGTGAATATTGCTCAGAGCATAAGGTCTGGAGGATATGCGTATGAGAATTCCCTAGAGGCTGCGCCTGCTCTGTATGACCGAGTTTATCGGTTCCGTAGGATATGTATATGAGGATGTCCTGGATGCTGCGCTTGCTCGGTATGACCCAGTTTATTGGTTCTGTAAACACACATGTCTCAAGGTGATTGGTGTGTCTGTTTGTGGTGTATCAATATATATACATACATCTTTTCCAACATGGACACAACCAGATCGGCACACCCAACTCACTGCTTGATTCGAGCACCCCCAGTCAGCGCGCCGTTCCTCCAGCTCAACGCCACAGCTTTGCGAACCAAGATCGACGGTCCCCTGCTGCCGTACGCGGTTGCTGCGTGCCACTGCTCCAACTGAATGAGATCCTTAAGGTTGAATATGGGTTTGAGGTTACCCCCACTCTCGACAGCGTGGTCAAGTCCTCGGTCTTGAACCCAGTCGATAGAGGCAAGGTCGACTAGGTTGTGGCAGCTCTGCCGTTCATGGTGGTTACGGGGTCGCTGATCTAATCGGAACGGACAGTAGTTGGCTGCCACCAACGGTTGTTTGCACCCCCATCTCACTGCTCTCTACCCCTCCTCTGCACCTTCTATCTCTCTCTGTCTCTCTCCCTGTCTTTTCCTCTCTTCGATTTCTCATCCAGCGTACAACTGAGCACCCCTCTCTTCTTTTTCTTTTTGCTTTTCATTTCAGCTTCTCCAAGAAGCTTCCTTTACTTTTTAGCTATATATATATAAAAATTATTTTGGCTAGCTTCAAGTAATTTCCACGAAGCTTCCTTTCTCCCTCAATTTAAACTACAAACCACACACCCATATATAATATATATATTTAATTTGCCTCCTTGCACCGCCCCACACGCAATACATATATACATCAATCTCTCATGCTGTAATGCCCCCTTTTTGACTTTTTATTTCTCCCTTTTTATTTTATACATATAATATATAATATATGCTTTACTTTAATCCACTTGATACACACTTATATAATATATAATATATATGACACATACAATCTCAATGTTACCGGTACCTATTTCCTTTCTATTCTTTTTCTATTTCTTTTCCTTTTGTTTTCTTGTTTTATTTTATTTTATTTTATTTCATTCTATTTCATTTTATTTGTTTCATTTTATTTTATTTTATTTTTTAGGCACACGTATATACAATATTAATAACACACATTCACATAACGTGATTTAATTAAATTAAAAGTAATTAAGATTTAAAGAGATTCAAATATTACCTTACCATAAAAAAAAAAACTTATTCCAAAATTTCAGATCTTTACAATAATTCGATTTCAAAAATAATAAAAAAAAAGACAAAATTTAAACTTGTATCACACAAAAATACGTATTTTCAAAAAATATGAATTTTCACTTAGTAACAAATAAATTTAACGTAAGAAATGAGAAAATAAAATGTTAGTTTTGTTAAGTGATGAGAAGTTTGAGTTAGGCCAAAATTTTAACCGTGTTTGGATACATATCTAAAACAAGTTTTTGTAACCCAAAAAACTGAAAACTTGTTTGTTTGTGGATCCATCCTTGACTGAATTCAAAACACTTCTCTAAAAAACTTCACACGATTTTCAAAACATATCCTTGACTGAAATTATACTAACTTTTTTTCCAGTCTTATTTTTCTTTTTTCAAAATGACAAAAATATTTCTTTTATTTAATTTTTTTGTATTTTTTTAATTTTGACCATTTTTTTAACTTTTTTTTCATGTTTAAATAAATATTAATTAAAATCTCTTTTGACTAAAAAAATATAAGTTATTTATCTTAATTTTTTTTTATATAAAATGAAAAAAAATCTTTAAAAAAATTTAGAAAAAGGTTAGAATTTTAAAAATCTAAAGAAATAAATGAAATGGGTATTTTGGTCAATTTAGAAAAAAAATAAGTTAACAGAGAAGTTATTGTAGTTTATCAGTAAAAATATGAGATGTCAGTATTATTTCAGAAATCTCACTAAAAATTTCTATAATTATAAAAAAAATTTAAAAGATATCAGTATAATTTATTATTTAAATTAAAGTAGTATTTAAAAAAATTACTATTCATAGTAGGAATATAAATAAGTCAAGTCAAATTGAGAAGTAAGTTATTTAAGTTTAATTCGTTAAAATAAATAAGTCTTAAATTGTGATCAAACTTGATTTATTTATTTCATAAATTAATTTTGAATAAATCGATTAAGGGTTAAACTTGATAGTGTACTATTAAAAAGTATTTATCAAATAGTAAATAAAATTTAAAATTAATTCATTTATATTTTATAAAATCAATTTTGATATTTTTCAAACAAGTTCCAAACATTTTATATGAGATAGAAAAGTTTATCTCTTTTTTTATATGATCTTGGTTTGAAATTCAATTTTTGAATCATTCAAGATGAATAAATTCATTAGAATGCTTCATATATCATCTTTGCCCCATCTTGATCCTGCCTAGAATTAGCATGGCAACCCTATAAATGATGGTCGCAATCGTGTGAAAGAGTGAGAGGAAAATGTGACACAAAAAAATAAATTTTTTTTGTCGTTATCATAAATTCATCTATCCTTTGTGCGCAAGGATGGATAAATTGAATGAACGAATGAGAGAGAACCAACCCCCACAGTGGCCGACACACCATAATTGGAAGAAAAAAAAGTGTGAGAAAAAAACAAAGGAAAAAGAAGAATGAATGAATGAGAACTCTGGAGAAAAATAAATAAATAGAAGGATATAATATTGGGAAAAATTATAGAAGAACTTGAAATGACCGGTCCCAGTATGGCTTCTGTTGTGTTTTTTTAGTACAAGTGGCGGGCCTGAGGAATTACCGGGAAAGCCGGTTTCAGGGTTGATTCATTGAACGGGGAATGGTGTAAAAGGGGGGGGAGGTGGACTCAATGTATCTGAAGACTGACGCTTACCAAATTTTATATATATATATGTGTATATATAATATGATTATATATATATATTTATGACTATATATCAACTGTTGTGTGACAAACACAGACAACAATTCTCCTCCACCTTCTCTGCTCTTTTCTGCCCTACTTGTTAGGGTTTTGGTTGATCTCGTTTCTTCCATTTCTTTAATGCAACCAGTTCTCAAAGATCTATACAGATATTTGCTCTGCTTCGTTTTGTTTTTGGTGATCGATCTGATCTTTTTTGCTCTTGATCGGGGGTTTTCTTTTGAGACACAGGCATGCCGGCTCTCGTCAATTACAGTGGTAAGCTCTGGAATTCCTTCTTTGTTTTTTTTTTCTTCCATAAATTCAAACTCAAAGATTGTTTTAAATTTTCTCATTATTTTGCCACTGTGATATAATATATATATATATATATATATATATATAAACGCATCGGATCGATAACGGATCGGATTAGTTTATATCATATCAGATCCGTTTATATTTGAGATAATCCTACTCGGATCAGATCGGATTACGGATCACGGATCACTTTTCCTACCATCATATTTGAACTTAACAGATCAGATCTTGGATATCAAGATCTGATTCATTGACAGCCATAGGTGAGAGGGTAGGAAACAAAAGTGGGAACTAAGGCAAAAAATTTAAGAGCTTGTTTGGAAGTTTTAGAGAAAAGAAAAAAAAAAATAGAAGAAATAAAAAGAAGTATTCACCTCCACTTTATTTGAATTTCAGAAAATGAAGGAAACAAATTATTATTTCTTATTTAAATAGTGAGTAAAAATAAGAAGAAAAGTAAATATAAATTAGTTGACAATCATTTTTTTATTTAACAATTGTCCTAATGTTTTTACTCATACATTTAAAAGCATTTTTAATATTTTAAAAAAATCATTAAACTAACTTTTTTTTTCTCTTCAAATTTTTTCACTTTTGGAGATAAATAAGAAATTAACAAATCTAATCACTCAAATTATTTCTCCTAATCTTCTCATTTTTCCTATCATAAAAATTCAAATGAAAGAAAGTGAATTTTTTCTTCTCTTTCCAGATCATTCCATTCAAAGAAGCAGTAACATTTTTTATTTTTCTTCATGTTACATTTCATTTGTTTTCTTTATACTATTTGAATGAGAGGAAAATTGGAAAAATATTATGGAAATCACTTTCCATTGACCTGTTTTCTCTCATTCATTTCACCAAACACACAACATAAATAATTGTACTAAATATATGACATCAAATCCCACTTTCCTCTGAATAGACAATGAAATTTGTTTTGCCTGCTGCGGCACTTTATGACGGAGAAGCTTTTAAATAGAAATCTTTGCATTTGCTAGTTTAAATTGCATGTCTGATATGTGTGACGTGATCATTGCGATCATGGAATATCAATTTTTTTTTTGGCACAGAAAATAGGTATCCAAACAGTGAGATATAGACTATGAGAATCGAATCTGCGAGTTACGAGCAATCCTTACTCCACTTCTCACTCTCTTTGGGATTCATGCAATATCATTGAAATGGGTCACCTTACGAAGTACAAAATGTAAAAAAAAGGTGAAAAAAAAATATTTGGTATAATGGTTTAGTTTATCGAATAATATGTCAATGATATTTTTATAATTAGTAGATGAGTTTTGTAATTTTATCTAAATTTTAAAAAAGAGTTATAATGAATGATGTCATTTGATAAATTAATCAGGTGTACCAAATATTACTTAAAAACAAATATTGAGTATGTTAATATTCAAAAAAATATAAAATTTACTAAGAAAAAGAGAAATATTCTTAGAACTAAATTTCATATTATTGATAATGAAATATCTTGTCCAATGATATTATTAAATTTTTTTTTATAAATAATTTTCAAGTTTTTACAAGAGACAAAAAAAGAGAGAGAGTTTGTAGAAATTTAAATAACAAATTTAAGTTAAGCTCAAATATATGAAGAAAAAAAATGTCTTACAATGATAAGTTAAGCTAAGTTTTTATATAGAAAATAGGTAATCTTAGAAACAAACTCATTGATGTTTTGATTCCATGCTACTTTGAATCAAACATGAATGTTTCTAATTTTTTTTTTTTTTTTGTTTTGGACACATGTTGAGGTCATTTTTGTCAAGAATTAATCTAACATTTGTTTTTCAAATTATGATTGTTGCAATTATGGATAAATTGGATGTGTTTAGACCAAATAATAATTTTAAAAATAATCTAACATGAATGTTCCTTAATTACTCTCTTGACGTTTAGATGATGAAAATTTTAGCATGCATAATTTTAAAATTAAGTTTTCAATAGTTAAAGCTCCACAAGATTTTGCTTCAAACAAGGCTTTTTTGTATATAAAGAATTCTTTAGTCGTTGGCCATTTGATGCATGACAATAAAGCAAACTCCAAATAATCATTTATAAACCGAGTAATGTTTTTAATGTTAAAATAGATATATAGTAATAGAAGTCATTGGTAGAAGAGTAATGAAAATTTACATTTTCAAATGTCTCCCCTGATTGGAGATGCTTTGTACTAGTGTTAAAGTTGTTCCTTTAAGAGGGTGTTTGGCCCAACAATGGACGGCTGAAAATGACGATAGAGAAGAAAACTTTATCTTTTATACAAACAGATCCACTTTACTATATCTTTTATTCTCTGCACTTTTCCTTTACTTCTCGGATGCGCTAGTGATTACTGTTTCCTTTGCTTTATCTTTTATTCTTTTATATTCAATGTTGTTTGGCCCAGCAATGGACGGCTGGAAATAACGATAGAGAAGGAAGCTTTATCTTTTATCTTTTATGCAAACAGATCCACTTTACTTTATCTTTTATTCTCTGCACTTTTCCTTTACTTCTTGGATGCGCTATTGATTACTGTTTCCTTTACTTTATCTTTTATTCTTTTATATTCAATGTGTGTGTTTCTCAACACACTCCTTGAGAGTTGTATTTTTACATTAGAGAATATTTTTTTTACATATTTTGTTACCCACTTTAATACTATAAATCTTAGAGCTCGATTCTTTATTTTAGAGTTTATATTCTATATAATTCTTACTTCACAAAGGTGGTTAGTTGTGAACATTGCATCTAAGATAGCATTTTAGGAAGACTTTTTATCACCTTAATAGTAAGTATGGTGTGGATTTGAAAGAGATCAAATCCTTAAAAGCTATTTAAGTTTAACAATTCCTTTCTAGTTATTTAGATTAATTAATTAAAAAATTAAATTGATACTGGTTGCATTACTCTATGAAATAATTAATTAATTAAATTAATTTTAAGTAATTAATTATAATGATAAATTATCTCATTTTTTAATAGTATAGGATTATTCATTGAGAAATAGAACATCAACTTTAAAACGGGTCATCCCAAAAATATCTTTAAAAACAAGCATCTCGGTGTACTCTCATCTCGGTACACATTATTTCCTTATTTCTTCTTTATTCTTATCTGGCCTTTTTCTTCTTTCAAGTTTACTATGTTCGTCTTTATTCTTACCATTTTTCTTCTTTCAATTTTACTTTGTTCTTCTTTATTCCTATCATTTTCCTTCCTTCAAGTTTAGTTTGTTCTTCTTTATTCCTCTCCTTTTTCTTCATTCATGTTTACTTTGTTCTTCTTTATTCTTACCCTCTTTCTTTTTCAAGTTTACTTTGTTCTTCTTTATTCCTACCCTCTTTCTTTTTCAAGTTTACTTTGTTCTTTTCAATATTCTAGTTCTCGAGAATCTTATGGGAATGGTGGACTGCCTTGTGAAGAAACGCCACGAATATGACCAATGTTTTTTTTCGTTTTAAATTTATCTTTGCTAACTTTAGCAACAGCATGGGGCACATTGTTCTCTTATTTATTCTCTAACCCTACTTTTTTTTTTTTTCACTTACCCAAAAAATAACCCTACTTTTTTTTATCCCAAATTTTGTCTTTTTCAATTTTTTTCTCTCTTTTTAACCCATAGAGATGTAATGGTGAGAAGATATAGTTTTATGAAGTTCAGAACTTTCAAAACTGCCAATTGGTTTAGATAGAATACAAATTATGATTCTGATAAGTCTTATGAAACCTGCAAGTTTTAATTATTATTATTTTTTAAATATATATATATATATATATGGTGAAAGGAAAAAAAAAACCTTAGTAGGAGTTATGAGAAGGTGATTATAATTATAGCTGTCTCCAAAGAAAACCATAATAATTTTTTTTCTTCTGATAATTGCTCAATGCATGTATGACCGAATGATTGCATACTTCCAAAATGATTAATCAAAGAGGCTGAATTGCCTCCTAATTAGGAAAAAATTAAACAAGAAAAGAACAAAATTTTTTTTATACAAACACTATTAATACAATAAAATATCCTCTACTGTTTCGTGACCTTCCAAAAGAGGTACACCTCTAACATTCTTGAATAACGTCGGTGTTCTCTCTCACATTTGATTTATCTATTCTTGTCACTTGCTAGTTGGGTTTTAACATTTCTTATATCTTTTGTATCGTTTTGTTTTCCAAAAATAAGAAAATGAAAAAAAAAAATTGTAGAGTAGTAGAAAATGGAAATTGGGAATTACCATTTGCAAACTATTAGAGAGCAAATTTTGAATAGCTTGAAATATAATGGGTACGTTAGTTGGATTTTAACAATTATTATATATTTGTATCAATGTTCTATCTCACGTTGGATATATCTATTTTTTTTTTCATTTTTAAATTAATATTAATTAAAAAAATTTGGAAAAAATATAATTTATTTATCTTAAGTTTATTTTTATATAAAATGAAAAAAAATTCTTTGAGATAAATTAAAAAAAAATTTTAAAATTAAAAAAATATATATATGAAAAAGATACTTGTATCATTTTGAAAAAAAATAAATAACCTGAAGGAGAGTTATTTGTAGTAGGTCAATAAAAATAGAAAAAATCAATATCATTTAAGAAAAGTTTCTGTAATTGTCAAAAACTCGAGAAAACGACATTGTAATTTACCAATTTTTTTTTTTAAATAATGAAAATTACAACCACAAAAGAAAATGTTTTGCTGTCAATTTATTGGTGCTCGTATGATGTCTATATAATCACAAGAAGTGAGTTTCGTTAGTGAAACCCATAATAATGAGCTCCACCATAAGTGAGTATACAAGCACTAATACATGAAGCAAAAACCGTTATCGAACCACAAATACGGCTTACTAATATTTAAATATATACATGATATACTTATAGTACTTATATATTTACATGAGATACAAGATATTCATATGATGTGCATCTCTTAGTGACACTTGTGACGATGAATCCCACCCATGTGAGCATATGAATACAAAAACAACGACCTAGCATATGAACACAAATACAATGGCCCATGATTCATTAGTCTTACCTTTTATTTTCTGCACTTTTCCATTACTTCTCTAATGCGCAATTCATGCAAGACTATTGATTACTGTTTCACCTTCTAATCTGGAGCTATGTGTATTCATTTTCTTCAGAAGTTCAGCTTTAATCAACTTCAGACGTGGTGCGTTGTTTTTCGCAATCTTTGTTACTCCATCAAAAGATAAAGAAAATTAAAGAGGTATGCCTCCAACATTCTTGGATAATTTCAGTGTTCTCTCACCTTTGATATATCTATTGTTGTCAGTTGGGTTTTGACAATTCCTATATCATTTTATTTTCCAAAAAAAAACCCAAAAAAATAGCAGGGTTGTAGAAAATGGATATTGCGAATATTGGAGGGAAAATTCTGGATAGCTTGCTCCAACCAATGAGCCGTCAAATTGGTTATTTGGTTCACTACGAGGAAAATGTTGAAAAACTGAAAGCTGAACTAGACAAACTTGTAGATGAGAGGAGGACGGTCGAACAAAAGGTCAAAAGAGCTCGAGACAACGCAGAAGAAATTGAGGAAAATGTGTCGAAGTGGCTGACAATTGTGCATGAAATGAAAGATGAAGTGGATGAATTTTTGGCAGGCAAAGACACAGAGTATAGAAGGTTCTTTAAGGCGTGGTTTCCGGATTTTTACTCGCGTCATCGATTGGGTAGGGAAGCCAAAAAGAAGACACGGGTTATCACTGGACTTATAACAGATGGCAAGTTTGAGACAGTTTCACGTCCTAAACCTCTTCCTGATATTGGGATCGCATGTGTCTCTGATTATGAGCGTTTTGAATCCAGAGGACGTGTTTTTGAGAAGATCATTGAGGCATTGAGAGATGATGAAATTCATGTAATTGGGATATATGGAATGGGGGGTGTGGGTAAGACCACAATGGTGGAAGTAGTTAGAGAACAACTGAAAAAGGATGAGCATTTCGATGAGGTCACATGGGCAGTTGTCTCCGAGAATTTGGATGTGAGAAAAATACAAGGAGATATTGCACGCGGTTTGAATTTAAATCTGGATAAAGCAGAGGATGAAGTAGGGAGAGCGGGTCATCTTTGCAACAGACTAACGGATGGGAGAAAGATACTCATAATATTGGATGACGTTTGGGAGAAACTTAACTTGAAGCAAATTATCGGAATTCCTTCTATGGATTCTGTCAAGGGCTGTAAAATTCTGTTGACATCACGAAGCCATAACGTGTGTGTCAAAAATAATTGTAGAGATCCTTTCTTGCTTGGTGTCTTGAGCGAAGAAGAAGCATGGGATTTGTTCAAGAAGGAGGTGGGAAATTTGGTCGACAATGCACAAATCCAGCCCATAGCAAAAAAGGTGTGTGAACAATGTGGAGGTTTGCCCCTCGTAGTTCGAGTAGTTGGTGCAGCACTTCAAAACGAGAACAAGCCTGCGTGGGATGATGCACTAGAACAGCTAAGAAATTCCACTCCAGAGGACATTGTTGGAATTGATCCAAAAGCTTTTTCATCCTTAGAGTGGAGTTACAATCGTTTGGAACATGAAGATGCAAAGTCATGCTTTTTGCTCTGTTCTTTGTTTCCAGAAGATGCTGAGATTTTAATTGATGACTTGGCTCGATATGCAATGGTGATGGGTCTGCTTAAACATGCGGATACATTAGGAAAAGCAAATAATAGAGTGCGTCGTCTGGTTGAAACCCTCAAATATTCTTGTTTGTTGTTAGGCGGTCGTTTCTATTCATATGAAGAAGCGGTCCGAATGCATGATATTATTCGAGAGGTTGCTATAAAAATTGCATCAAGAGATGAATATGCATTTCTTGTAAAAACTGGTGGGCGACGGTTGGCAGAGACAGGTTCATTTGAATGTAAAAGAGCAATCTCATTGACATCGAACGAGATTGAGGAGCTTCCAGGTGATTTAAATTGTCCAAAATTAAATACATTGTTTCTGAGGTGCAGCCATCCTTCACTAATATTTCCAGATAGTTTTTTTAATGGGATGGAAAAACTTAAAGTTTTACATCTGAGTCAAATTCATACTGAGTCACTACCATCCTCACTCTTGAAATTGGTGAATCTTCGTATGTTATGTCTAGATGACTGTGAGATTGCAGACATATCCATAATTATGCAATTAAAGAAATTGGAGATACTGAGTCTCGGTGGTCGTGATATCAAAGTGCTCCCATTAGATATAAGAAATTTGACTCTTCTACGTTCGTTGGATTTGCGGAACTGCTCCAACTTCAGGGGAATTGCACCGGATGTCATTACAAGTTTGACCCGCCTGGAAGAATTATACATTACAAGTGCATTGAACAGCGACGACAGAGAGAATGCAATCATTCCTGAGCTAAATAAATTGACTGACTTAACAGCTTTAGGAATTCATATACCAAATACCACGTCTGGGCTTCTAGATCATCTGTTTGACAAGTTGAATAGATATAAAATATCTATTGGCATGCCTTTTTGTGAATACGGCGAATATTGGAATTCTCTTTCATCAAGTAGGGCCTTGAAACTCGTGGACGTTCCTATAAGAGGTGGGGTTAAGATTTTGATGGAGAGAAGTGAAGTCCTGTACTTGGATGATTTGCAAGGGGTAAAGAGGTTTTTTAGTGAGGATGATAGAGAAGGTGAGTTTTCAGATTTGAAATATCTTGGAATTCACAATTGTGGTGACATAGAAAATCTATGGGGTTATAAACAACTTCCTGTGGCCATGGAGTCGTTTCGCAAGTTAAGTAAATTAGAAGTTGAGAGTTTGCGTGGGTTGAAATATCTCTTTTCCCCGTCCATTGCTAGAGGTCTAATGCAACTCAAAGAACTATTTATAGGAAAATGTGTCAGAATGGAAACAATAATTGGAAATGAAGGAGAAGAAGATGAAGAGGAAGTCATTTTCCATCGATTAAAGAGTTTGAGCCTGGTTGCACTACCACGACTTGGAAGCTTCGACTTGGAAAGGAAAAGGAAGTTAATGACTTCAGAGGGAAACAGTACTTGTACAGCTACACAACCTCTATTTAATAATAAGGTATGCTTTCCAATTAATCGCTTTCTTAGGAAATGTTTGGCATGTTAATTAGTGGGTAATATCAAAAAAAATAAAATAAAAAATACAAAAATTCCGTAGGTACCATTGGCAACATGTATTACATACCATTGGCAATATGTATGACAATGTAGGAGATTAAACTATTTATTTTTTTTTATTAATGAAAATTTTTCTTAATAAATTATATAAATTTCATGATAGAAATCCGATCATTTGCATACATCTTTTAATTTCATTCTTTGTTCCTAGTACGTCAATATTCTTAATAATTTTTATACTAAGAATTAGTGAGATAAAATGAATTTCTTTAAAAAAATTATTAATTATTAAATAACAGAATTATCAATTATTCATTATAAAAATGAAGTTGGTTTCTTAAGATATGTTGAAGGTTCATGCTGCTGCTGCTACTAATAATAATAATAATTATTATTACTATTATATGGTGATTGTGAAAGTATAAAAAATTACATATATTATTTTCGCAGGGGTTATTATTATTGAAATCAAATATTATTTTTAAAGTGGTGATTATTATTCAAATCAAAATGAAATATAATTTTTTTCATACTGTTGCATTCACCATCTCATATTTTTGCTTAGGTTTCATCCCCGGCTTGTGCTTGTAATAATTTGAGATTTTTTCTACCAATGGAAATTGGGGAAGGGGCAAAATGTAAGGTTAAATTCAAACACATTTTACACAAGGGTATCTATCTCTTGAAGATGTGATGAAACTTTATACCCATACCTACTCAGTGACTGCTGAGCAATGTCGGATGCATGGGTTAAGGTGCAATCCAAGCAACTTTGAAATTAATGGAACCATGTAAGCTATCTTTACGAAAAAAATAAAAAATAATGGATAATTATACTGACCTCCCATCAAGTATTTGACAATCACACTAACTTCTTCTCAGATTTATGAAATTACACTGACCTCCCTTGTTAAGGTTGTGGGATGATGGAAGTTAATATTCTTTATGCATTTACTATTTTATCCTCATGCATTAATTATATTTTCTATTAACCTGATTTGTTGAGAATCTTTATATTATTGTCATTGGGATGAATTTGAAAATGTTTGTAAAACTCGTTAGAATTTGGAAGAGATTTCGAGTGAAGACATCTTGCTTCGCTCAATTCCATTCCAATACGATTATATAAAATAAAATAATAAAAGAATTTTTGTGTTACATAGTTAATGATGATATGTTTTAAATTCGCATTTAAAATTTAGACATATTTACTAGAGTTATTTTTATTAACATGCTTGTTTTTTGATTTTGACACATGCAATTTCTTGTTTGAAATGTATTAATTGTAATTAATTTAATAAATAAAAGGTTAATTATTAAATGAATATTGCAACAAACTCGCACCCATTGTGTCACATGAATTACACGCATAACCGCAAAATCTAGAAACTAGTCATTAGATATATTATTAGTATTATTATTATTTTGGAAAAAATACTAAAAATTTTTTAATTCAAAAATTTCATGATGCAGTTTTTTGTATTTGAAAGACCTAAAAACGAAACTTTTAATACAAAAAAGTCCAATTGTTAAGTTTGATCTTAACATTGTCAAAGCATATTACTGATTAAATTAAAATAATCTTGAAAATACATTTTAGAAAGAAAAAAATATATAAAATAACTTATTCAATCCAAAAAATCATAACATTTTATGAAATGAAATTTTTTTAGGCCTTCTAAATAAATAAAAAATATTATACTTTTTTTTTTAGATTGAAGAATTTATTTTATCAACTATTAAGTATTTTTTAAAATGTATCTTGAAGGTTATTTTGGTTTAATCAGTAATATGTTTTAACGCTGTTAAGACGAAAGTTTGTAGTAAAACTTTTTTGTAATAAAAGTTTATTCTTTAAATTTTTTAGATACAAAAAAATTATCATGAAAATTTTGAATTAACAAATTTATTTTAGGAACTTTTTAGTATTTTTTCCTTTCAATGTTCTTTCTCTTCCTCTGTTTGGTTAGAAGTTATGGGGAGATGTTTGGTCTATGGTGGCCTTCAAATTTGGGATAGAATCCAACAGTGGTTTATTCTCACATGCTCTGGTAATTCCTTTTTTTCCGTTGTTCTTAAGTGGTCTTTGGTTGTCACTGTCTACTGGATATGGCATGAGTGCAATGGTCATATTTTCAGAGAAGAAAGACTCCCTCCTCTTAGAATTGTTAAAGAGGTTTTCTTTGTGATGAGATCCAGAATGTTCGCGTGCAAAGAAAAATGGAAATTTGGCCTCAATAGAGAGATCTGTCGTAGGTGGAATGTAAAGATCTGATTTTATTAGTTCTTTTTGTTTTGGGATTAGTTTACCGATAAAAATAAAATAAAAATTTAGGATTAGTTTGAAGGCAAAAAAAAAACCTAACTGGAACGGTCGAACCAACCCAACTTGACCCAAACCAAATTTTTTTGGATCGGGTTGGTTCTGTTCTGTTAGACTTGCGATATATATATTCTTATACTACTTTGTTCTTTCTCAAATAGAGATATATATTCTTAAACTATTTTGTTCTTTTTCATTCTCAATCCACCAAACGCTTGTTTTTAATCTGTATTGACCCGTTAAATTGACGAATTCTTTATTATCCAACCCGTTTATGACCCGTTAATTAAATGAGTTACCCACAACCATTAATTAGTGGGTGGGTTAGGACGGGTTGACGGGTTTGGGTAACATTTGTTGCCTCTAATTTTTCTCTTATTGTTAGTGACGAATTATATAAGGAGAGAAAAATTTGTATATTGTCAGTGTAATAAAATGGAAGTCAGTATAATTTAAAAAATATCGATGATGTTAGTACCCACTCTCTATGTGGATTGAGATCATATTAAGTGGTGCGAGTACCCACTCTTTATGCAGTTGATGTGAGTTTGACTCTCCCTCTCCATCGTTGTATTAAAAAAACACAAAAGTAAAAACAAAACTCTCTACCTAATTATGGAAAATGCAAGGGAATGGTCGAGAAATACAGGTCTCCCACATTTTAGAAATTATCTTATAGTTTCAAATGTAATACGTTTTAAGTAATACTCTTTATTTTAATTTTTTTTTTGCATCAAATTTTGCATTCTAAATAATTTGATATTAGTTTATTGATTGTACAAAAATCATTAATATTATGGTAATAATTTACTAGCATATTATTTAAGTTGCAAGTTTTAATACATACAACATTACTTAAGTTTTTTTCCCTTTTAAATCGACACTTTGGCATCTCAAAAATTTAAGTCATGTAGCATTCCTTGAGACATGCAATTTCTCTCACTCTCGGTTTCGTGACCTATGTGGAGTCGATGTTCACTCTATTTTTTTTATATAATTCTACAAGGTCACCACCTTTAATTTGACTTACCATTTCTGTCACCCTACATATCTTTTTGTATTTTATTTATTACTTGATAAATCTTCTCACATTTTCCAATATAGCAGATATGATAGATGTACTCAAGTATTATTTATTTTATAGATTTTTGATTTAATAAATTAAGATCTAATTGATAAACTTAAATCACTAAAAATAAAACTAAATTTAATCTACCAATATCTAATTCAATTATCTTTTACACCTCTATATATTATATAAAACACACACAAAAAAAGCTGAGATTTAACTAAAGTATAGTACTTTAAGAAAATTAAACCTAATTAAAGTAAGATACTTTACTTTGGACCCCCAAGGAAAATATATAACTAATTGAATATTTGTGCACATACTTGTTTTCAAGTGTAAATATAATGTGTTATTAAATAAACCTGAGATGTCTCCTATTTTTATTTTTTATTTTAGGATTGACTCTTTAAAATAATAAAGTGAATTAGAGTTTTAAAAGATCATGAGACGTAAAATCCATTGCAATGGAATAGTCAAAATATATAATGAGTTTTAGGAGTGGTAAGGTAATATGGAGAAACTTCATATTCATTCAAATTAGTTTTAGACATGTGACATAAATGATGTCATATTAATGCTCTAATATAAAAATATATACTCTATGTCAAAAACTGATTTGAATAATCATGTAATTTTTTTCATATTATCTTACTACCACTGGACTTTTTTTTTTCTGAGTTTTAGAATATCAGGAGACATGGTACATTGTTATTAGCAAAATTTAATATAATGTGTTTTGCAGATTGCATTCCCTGTCTTGGAGTATTTGGTAATAGGCGGCTTGGAGATCATAAAAGAGATATGGGACAGCCAACTCCTAGAAGAAACCTCATTCTCTCAACTACATTTTCTAGAAGTTTCGGATTGTCACAATTTTGTGAACATAGTTCCCTCCCATATGCTCCCAAGGTTACGGAATCTAGTAGAAATACATGTTTGTTCATGTCATTCGGTGATATCAATTGGACTTGATGCTGAGGAAGGATTTGTAGCATCAATGCCAATACTCCCTCAACTAAAAGAATTGTGGTTAGAAAACCTACCCAAGTTGATGCACACTGGGTTAAACCAGATGTCCTACGGAAATTGCTGCTATCCAAACTTGATGAACATTGATATTGACAGTTGTCAAAGTTTGAGAAATGTATTCTCACTTTCTGTGGCCATAAATATTGTGCATCTTGAAGAGCTAGAAGTAAGTAATTGTGAGAAGATGCAAGAAATAATTGCAACCAGTAGTGGAAGTAAAGAAACACTGGACAAGATAGAGTTCCCCAGACTAAAGCTTTTGAGGCTTAAAAGCTTGCAAAACCTCAGAAGTTTCTGGAGTAGTGAATCTCAAGAAGAAGAAAGAGTTGAGGTGGTGGACCTAGCCCCTTTCGAACTACAATCCCTCTTCAATGACAAGGTATGTTTACTCAACCGACTTAACTAATTAACTATGCAAGAGCCCATTCCCAACTGTTAGAAATGTGTTATATATATATGTTAAACACGTCAAGCTTGCTGTGAAATTATCTTATGTTTTTAGTATCACTCTTAATATAAATATATATATATATATGATATACTGGTAAAATCATAAAATACTTGTTAATTTCCTACTCAACAAAACAAAAGATCGAAGGAAATGTCCTTTTTCTTTTTTCATCAAAAACAAGGATTTTGGTCAATATGAAAAAACTTTCCTGACTTTCTAAAAAAAAAATTAATAATACTACCTAATTAGGAACATTCTATTTATAACTATTATTTGATAATAATGCTACCTCTGTTTCTTGAGCAGATTACGGCCACAATTCTGAAAGAACTTGTACAGGCTGCTCACAACCATATTAATCTTGCCCACCACTCTGGCTCTTTTTCTCTTTATAATATTGTGGCACATAATCCCACTCTATTAAGAGAAGAAAATTATGTTACAAATTAACTAACTTATTTCAAATATAATTAGCGCAATTCATATAATATTTCATACTAGTAATAACTAATATTTTTTTTCTCAGAATTATTGATGAAGCAATCAATATTATATGAATCTAAATAAATTCTGAAAATAATTTTAAACCGACACTTATTTTTTAAAAAAGAAGCAACAACCTAGTATGTAAGATTTAAAATTATTGAAACAAATTGTTGGATTCAAAATAAGACTAAAGAAAATAATATACGAAGATTGAAATCTTGTATGTGAGAATAACTTACATAAGAAAATTATTATTATTAAACCAAACTTTCAATAAACTTACTGTGCCAATTTTCTTCATTAAATAAAAGAAACTCAATCACTAGATGAGTATTGTTTTCTAACAAAATGCGGGCAATACAACAAACCCACACTGATGTGGCTGCAATCTCACGGACGCGCGCGCGCGCTAATTAGCTCCTTTTTTTTTTTACTCTCTGTGGCCGCTACTAATCACGGCGCTACATCCCATTATGATAGAGACCCAAATATATTAATTAAATTCTTATAAGGAATAAGACTCTTCAATACTAATCCCACTCTAATTAAAATATCTACTCCAATTAGAATACTACTAATTCACTCCAAATATATTAAGGATTATTCACAAATACTTCTAATACTACTAGGACCCTACAAGATAGAATTAGGAGACTTCCTAAAATATATGGGTTTGGTTTAATTGGCCCACAATGCCTCTCTTAAACCAAGCTCATCAAAGTAGCTTTCCAACTCTTTCACAAGCAAGAATCTTTAGTGCAATTTTTGCCTATGTAAGAAGCTAGTGCAACATCAATTTGAAATAATAAAAACAATTTTCATCTTAATACATGGATGTGGTCGAATATTGTACTTAACACATAACTTCTCAGCTTGTTAAGCATGACCTTTTCAGCTTTTCACTTACTCTTTCTATAGGATTCCCCTCATTAGTATTTTGCCATTGTTCTCTAAAGACTTTAGAAAACTCTTTATGATGCATCCAAAAATTAAAAAACATGAAAGGCTTACTTACTTTATTAATTTGAGTCTTAATGGAACAAATACCCGGGGAATGATCAGATAATCCAGGATCCTCGGTGTCCACCGATCGCTCAACGCCGAATCCTCGTGCTTGAACTCCATCTATCGTCAATAGTGAATTTGACGTGAACCAAGGCTCTTTAGATCTGATTTGGGTCGTGTGGATGATCTAAATCGATCAATGAAAATGAGTAGAGATAATTATGAGTTTCATGTTTGAATGATCTCTCATAAGAGCTTCAAGATCTATCAACAAATTAATTATCACAATTTTTTACTCTTTTACTTTGTTTTTGGCTATTCTAAATCGTATTTTCGCCTATTTTCGCAAAGAGCTTGATTAATCCCCGAATGGCTTGAAATCATATTATAAATTTGTTTTCTGTCCAGAGTTCGTTCGAACGAACCGTCATTCGTTCCAACGAGCACTTGCTCGTTCGAACGAATAAGGAACGAATATCAAATGAGTACAACTCTGAGGTTGTAATAACTCGTTTGATACAGAGGTTTGAACGAATGAAAACGAATGCGAACGAACTTCTCCGTTGTTTGTTTGAAAAGAGAGTTGCCCATTCTTTGCTTGTTTTGTGAATTGAATTTTTTTCGTAAGTGTTTTAAAGATGCATTTTAGGAGAATTATGTCACAACCACAAGTCAATCACATACATGATGATAAGATAAAATCTATATGCAATGCATGCATGATGTGAGTGTGTGAGATCCAAATCAAATACAAAAGTCCATTTTATCCTTCGAGAATCAAGTTGACCAGTAGTGATACACGGTAATGTCTCTTGGACGAACTTGAAGAAAAACGAACATCGAGATACTCACTCGTAGGACTTATGTAAGGATTACACACAAAACATGTTTTGTCTAACCGGATTAGCTAATTACAATATCGGACTCCATAGTCCTAACAATTCAAATCATCCATAGCTAACCAATCCAGAAACAAAAGTAGAGTTTGCTGGTCTCATTAGAGATTATTGGAACTTATTAACTCTTAATAGAAGAAAAAGTAGGACTTATAAATACTTTTCCCTTTAATGTGCTCGTTTGAATGAGTTGTAAAAAAGTACGGTTTCAATTAAGTAGTTGTTAAAAAGTGCAATTTGAATTAAGTTGTTGAGTGTTTGGATGAATGTATTTAATAAGTGCTTAAATGATTTTGTAGTATTTGGATGAGCAGTACAAATTTAATATGAATTGTCTCTATTGCCCTTGTTTATTAAATTGTGTATTTTGTAATGTATTATATATTTATAATTAAATTATTTTTATAAATAATACTTGTATAAATAATATTATGTTTAATATTAAATATGTATTATCAATATTATATAATATTATTTGTTTTGTTCTAATATTAGATACAATATTAGATATTTTAATATTAGATATCATATTATTTACACATAATATTATTTATTTTAATATTAAACATAATATTATTTTAATCAATTGATAGAATAATTTATATTTAATAGTATCATTCACAATAGCAAACATCGCTTCCTAGTTGGCTGGATTGGATAAGCATTGGAGCATTGTACTTTAGGCTGCCTCTTCAAATCTTTGTATTCTACTAACGGCAGTTGTTGTAATATCGTCCAAAAATAAAGGTAAAGGGATAACATAATGAAATATGTAAATGATAATGAAATATTCTACTAACGGCGTTATGACTAGAACTATTATGCCATTTACTGAATATAAAATATATAAATGGTCATATACTCTTGAGTTATGCTACCACACTTAAAAGATAAGTAGATGAAAATGAATGGATGTTCCCAATTACGTGTTTTGTGCATGCTGCCTAATGAATTGAAAAGTACCAAATGTGAGTTATAGTATATCTACCAAACTTCATATTCCTTGTACTTCTTCTTTTTCAACGTTAAACATCATATTTTCCGAGATCCAAAAAAAAACAATGTTGATGAATTTGCATGAGATTTTGGTGTGATTTTCAACAAGAAAAATTTTGGGGCCCAATGCAGATTAATATACTGATTACTAAACTATCATATTTTTTATTGATTTGATTTGACTATTAATCTTTCAACTTTTTAGATCAAATGTTTGACTAATTTTAAAAAAATAATTCAACAGGACAAATTTCTGTAATATTAGAAAATTATTTTGATGAGATGCAAAATTTCTTATTTCCCAAAATATCACCTCATTTTTTTCTACCTAAATTCTGTTGGGCCACAAATACAATTGCCTAGTATATGAATTAATAATGAAAATATTCACTCAAGACAAATATCAAGTCTATTAGTGAATTTAAATCAATGCCAAAGCTAAGTATGTCTATGAAGCAATATATCAAACACTTAAAGAGCAGGAATAAAAATAAAAGAAACACAACACCAAAAATTACGTGGTTCGGTGAGAAGATCTCAACCTACATCCACGGGACAAACTCCGATCAATCCACTATATCAAAGAATGAATACAATGGTTTTCTATCTCAAGTTTATACCCAAAACAAGAGATTAATTCAATAAGGAAGAAAAATTAGAGAGTTTCACCAAAGCTCAACAATCCCAAATTCTTACCACAAAGCCACCTTCAAACTATCAAATTGAATAAAGCAAACCTCCTTTGTAGTCTCATGCTCCAATAGGTTTGAATGGAAGTGGTAGAAATAGAAGAAAAAGTTTCAAGAACTACCCATGTATTTTTCCCCTTCTTTCATATATATGGCTGCTCTCTGTATTTCCCTCTACTGCTCACTGCTGCTGCTGAATTGGAAAAACCCTCTCGGCAGATTACAAACTGCTTTAGGGATTTAAGAGAGCAAATAAAGAATCTTGGGCCTTGGGTTATTAGGAACCCATATGGGCCTGGACAAGACCAGCCCACTAATACAACAATTCAACAGGACAAATTTCTGTAATGTTAGAACAAAGTAAAAATCTGCTTTGACAGACACTATGTTAATTAAACAAAAAAACTCTATGAACAAATTTTCACCATTCAGTTACTAAAAATCACTTATAAATGAATTGAGATTGGCAGGTTGCGCTTCCTCGGCTAAAGAAGTTGTATCTCATTTCCCTGTTCAATTTAAGAGAGATAGGCATTGGTAGTCTTCCGCTTCATTCCATTCAGATACTGGAAGTTCGGGATTGTGGGAATTTGAGAAATCTATTCCCTTCTTCAATCGCTACTCTTGAACGACTAGAAGAACTCAAAATAGCATCATGCGAGGTCATGGAAGAAATTGTTGCAAGCGAAGGAGTGGAAGAAGTCATCAATCAGATTGAGTTTCCTCAATTGTGGAATCTCGAACTTTCAAATCTACCAAACCTCACAAGATTCTGCAATGCAAATTATGCTTTGAATTTGCCGTCACTGCAATTTGCAACGCTAGAGCGATGTATGAAAATGCAGGCTTTTGCTTTTGGACAAGTAAACATGCCAGAGATAATGATATATGAAAATGAAGATAGTATATTGCCTTGGATGGGAAATCTAAATGTGTATGTAGAACAGAAAGTGTTGAAAGGTAAGGTACTCTGGAGTCATGAAATTATAACATACCAACCTTCTTCTCAACAATATGTGGTTCATTACGTTGCTTTAGAATATTTGACTAACCCTTTACGTATTGTTACACTCTTTTCGTGTTTTTTTCAATAGGGACTGGCAGTGGAAGAAGAAAAAGAAAAAGAAGCAGAAGATGATGCATAATAATATGCAGCTACGACAGTTAAGCAGGTTGATCCTTTCTTCACCTTTTCCTTTCCCTTTTTTTTTTTCTTTTTTTTTTTATTCTTCTTTTGTTTTTCCCCCTTTTTTAGTAACTTGGAAAAACTTTCATATTAATTTTTTTTCTAGAAATATAGATGAGAAAGCAGGATTTAATAGGATATATATATATATATATGTGTGTGTGTGTGTGTGTGTAACAATCTATGTATAGATTTGAAAAAATACATTAAAAATTCTAGAACACAAAACAAAAAGATCATTTTAGTCATTTTAACAAAGAAAAGTAAGCTGAAAAAAAAAGGAAGCAATGAAAGTTGCTCTTAGAAATCTAAATGTAATTGCAAATTCCAAAGAGCTAATTTGGTAACGAGGAGGGGAAATTAACTACTTTATCAAATTGTGAGGTAGAAAAAATAAATTTCTTAGAATTACGCAGTGTCCCAAATTTGTTCTTTAGTTATTTCATCCTAAATAACTAAACATGAATCATTAATATTAGATAGTTATTCAAATTATCCGAAGACTTTAGTAGGATTCTTAATTTATTTATGTCATGGCTAAATGCTAATATTAATTATATATAAAACAAGAATGACCACAAGAAAAGTGAAGGCAATTAATCTTAATTTATTTATATCATGGCCAAGTATTAATTTTAATCATGCAAGAAGACTAAGAACAAGACTATTCTTAATTTATTTATATCAAGGCCAATGTTAATATTAATCATGCGACACGAATAAGCACAAGAAAAATCAATACATAGATTTATAGTGAAAAAACTCTCATGAAAAGGATTAGTAAGCCAATCCAAGCACAAGAGGTAGAAAGCTTACAAACATAGATAATAACGTGCTACCACCAGTTGCGGTCCTGGGGGATGGCCAGAGCGAGCCACCGCCCCTCCAAAATTTTGGAATTTTTTTTTTCTACTATAATTTAGAAATTACTGCCTCAAAAATTTTAATACTTCTATAACATCTCTGGTATATATATTTTTTGCACCCCCAACACAGCCTCTAGGTCCGCCATTGGCTACCACCCTATGGATTAATGCTAATCCTCAATTAGTTTTCCTTCTTTCTTCTTCTTACGGCTTCACTTGCCCTTTGTTCGCTCTCCGATCTCCACAACAAGCCAATACCTTCCTTGATCACAATCCTCAATTCCACTCCAACAAGTGCACAAGCCCCTATGCAGTGATCTATTTGTAACTACTAAATGCTTAGAAAACAATTAGCAAAGATTACATAAACTAGGTTTTTATGAAAGGTATATAGTAGACAATCCTAATTCATGAATGATACTCTCATTAAACTCTCTAGGATTCAACGATGTGTCTGTCATTAGGGTTCTATCTTTGTATGTGTATTCGTTAAAAAACAATATATATAGACTAATGCAATACCTAACAGAATTAGGATACTAGTTAGTCAATCGAATTCACAGGTTTTAAGACTCGTGTTCCAATGGATAGGCTACGTTTGGACAATTCATGACCACTTTCGAACTTTCAAGGTTTGGAGTTGTTTTACATAACTTTCAAACACCGTTGTTTGGAAATTATGACCAAGAGAAGGTCTAACAGTTAAGAGCCACATTCGAACAGACAAGCCATAATTTTGACTTTCCATTTCAAAACAACCTTATCTTATGATAATAACCTAAGATCAAATAAACATAATATTAAGGTCTTTCTAACCTTTTGTAAATACAAAATATTACAAAGGGTATGTGTAGAATTAAATACAAACCCTACAAGGTTCATACCTGAAACATTAAACACATACTTGAATGATGGATGCAGTACATGTTGTGCGTGTTTATACCTTTTTTGGTAGAGCAACTATGAAGTTTTGTGTTGGCAACAAAATTCTTTATCTTTATGATCACGCTCTATAATTTTGTTTGACTTATGTTGAAGTCTTCACTAGTATAAAAAGACTAAAAATAAACATAATCCTAAGGTCTTTCTAACCTATTTTCAATACAAAATATTACAAAGGGTATGTATAGAATTAAATACAAACCCTACAACGTCCATACCTAAAAAATTAAACACATACTCTAATAATGGATGCAGTACATGATGTGTGTATTTATAGCTTTTTTGTTAGAGTAATTATGAAGTTTTGTGTTGGCAACAAAATGCTTTATGTTCATGATCACACACTATAATTTTGTTTGACTTATTTTGAAGTCTTCACTAGTATAAAAAAACTATACTATGACTCAACTAGCCCAACAATTATAAACTCATAAGGCTATAAAGTGAATTGATAGAATACAATAACTTAAGGAGAATATCATTTTTTCCATGCAGTTTATAACTGTAAATCTAGGAGCTGTTATATAAGTGGCAGTCTTCATTTGGGACCATTCAATCTTCATGTTTCTTAAATGAGTAACCAAACGTAAATTTCACTAAATTTATAGCTATAAATCTGCAATTATGTCTAGCTTATGGGTATTTGGTTACAGGTGATTTGGATTATGCTTTACTACACCAACAATGTGTTGTACATATGCTTATCAAAAATTTCCAATTTGCTGAAGTATGCTGGATTCTCATCTGCAAGGACAAAACCTGCTATTCTTTTTAATAAGAAGTGAAAAGTAATGAGCACCTACTTCTATAATGTTCATTTTCATGTCTTTATTAATCAATGTTGAAAAACCTAGTGCAAACTAAAATCCTTTATTTATTTATTTTATTTTTATTTTTTGTGTTTGTGTTTGTGTTTGAAATAATGGGAAGGAATTTTATTGAATCAGTATTAGAAATAGGGTTATCTAAATGTTTGAGTTCATATATTTTGATTTGACTATATTATTATTGAAGCTTTTGAACGACAATTGAGTTCATATATTTGAAATGGAGAGAAACCATTTTCATTTCTGTTATTGACAAAGCTTTTGCATAAAGAAGCTAGCAGAGGCTCAATCTCCTTGTGAAAATAAGTTTAAACAAGGGCCATAATGGAGGTTTTTTTCAAATTATTAATATTCTAACTTTATTTGCAAAAGAGAAAAATAAAGAAAAATTGTTTTCCATTATATTTTTCTTTATTCTGATTTCTGACTAAATCTGTGAAACAATCAAAGCTTAATTCTCTACTGGACAGCTTGAAAATTTGTGGAAGTTAAACATGGTAATGGTCTTAAAATTATTGGGGGAAACCGTGAAAGGTCTTGGAAGGAGCTTCGCTAGTATGTGCTATGTTGAATTATAGATTCAGCATAGAGGATCATTTTACATATTCTATTGCAATTACTTTGAAACAGCTCGAATATAAGAATCTTATCCATTTCATAAAATATTTTACCATCATTTCACCTCTCATAATAATTTATACCAGGGGTGCACAAAAAAAAAATCAAGAATCATAAAATCAATCCGATCTCTCATAATAATTTATACCAAGGGTGCACAAAAAAAATCAAGAATCGTAAAATCGATCCGATCTCAATGGGTTAGTTTGGTTTTAAAAAAAAATTAAGTTAGTTCAATTTTAGAACTGATTTAGTCGGTTCGGTTTTAAAAAAAAATCGATTTCTAAGAACATTTGATGTTGTTGCAAATCTGAAGAAAATCGTGGGACAGAAGGAAATCTGAAGCAAATCAAGACAAGTAGATCTGATCATTGGTAACCACAAATACAATCGTCTAATGACGACGTCGTTGGTGTCGTTGTCCCTCTCTTAGACCATCTGCAAACCCTTAAATGATAATGGCGACAGAATCCACCATCCTTCGTCGTTGCTCTTATTGAAATGAAGCCCAGCCCATGCAGCTCCTTAAAACTATGACGTTAAGGAGAAGGGCCAGAAGGCCTTATAGCCAGGACAGAGGAGCTTGAATGGAGCGACGTGAGACAATCCAACACCTCACTGGACCGTAGAAGCCCGAAGCTCGGAGCTTACGTGTGCCGCTGTGGGCAAGCTCAAACCAGACTCTGATACCATGTTGAAATGAAGCCCAACTCATGCAACTCCTTAAAAACATGGTGTTAAGGAGAGGGGTCAAAAGGCCTTATAGCTAACACAGAAGAGCTTGAATGGGGCGATGTGGGATAATCCAACAGCTCTGCCCTCTCTGAAAAACTCAATATTTCATTACAAGATTATCTTGGTTGTTACAATCAACCAAAAACTCTCGAGTGTGTTAATGCCACTTTTTTTTTTTTTCTTGCTACTCTCCTTTTTTGTTATGCAAAATAAAGAAAGGCTACGAAATTCAAATAAAAGAATGTTGAATGGGGCACTGAACAGAGTGAGAATAAAATTGTGATTTTTTCTGTGACTGATATGGGTCTTTGATTCTAGGGAGGAGAGAGAGAAAATATGAGATTTTTTAATATTAATTTATTTTATTTAAAAAATTAAAAGTAATTTAAAATTGAAGGATAATACGGTAATTTTAATTTATTCATTAACACCATCAAAAAACAAACTCTAATAGGAAAAGTAGTATAATTTACCTTTGATTATATAAAAAAAATCAATTATATCATAAGCTCACATGCTGATTTTTTTTTTTTTTTTAAACAACTTCTTATTTAAAGAAAAGAAATTGAAATTCAAAAATAAATAATTTTCTTTATATGTAATCATTAAACATTGTCTTTTATCAAATTATTTTAAATATTAATCAATTATATAATACTTATTTATGTAATAATCAAAATTAGTTTTAAAAATCTATATCTTCCTTTATTTTTCCTTTTTTTTTTTGACATAAGTTGGAAATTTATTTATCTTAATTTCTTTATTATATTCTCTCTTAGTTTTCATGCGTTACCTCATTACCTTTTTTTCTCAACTCTTCAAAACAGATGGAACTCTTTTTTGTTCTTGATGTCACTTTTGATTCATTTGTGTGCGTCTTTGCCTATCATTATTTAAAAAAAAAAAAATGATGTATTTATACTTTGCTCTCCTTGATGTATATCAAAATTGGTTCAAAAGTATATTTGTTCCATCTAACTTCATAATTCTGTAGCCCAATTTGAATCAATATTTTCTATGATGAATCATAATTCATTGAATAAAATGGAATTGGGATGAAATAGAACCGGCCATTCAAATAGATATGGTTGCAGAGGTAAAGCATAAACAAATAAATGTTGAAAATTGTTTTCAACTTGAGAAAGAATGTTGGAAATGAAATCAAATAAACTTAAAAAGTGCGATGTTGAGATTTTTTAAGTCAAATTTAGAGTGAAAGCTACATAATGAAATGAAAATGGTTTGAGTTTTGCAACTGTACCCAGAACCGCCCAAAGTAAAAATACCTTATAAATGGAGAATCGTGTTATGAAATTAGGGTTATTTTAATATCAAACTGTGTATGTGAGAGAGAGAGAGAGAGAGAGAGAGAGGGGGGGTTTTCATGCTATCATTTGGAGGGCCAATATAGAAGGCTAACCTTCTAATGTAGAACAAGTAGTGGAAGAGTTTATACAATAATGGGACAAAAAGAACTCCAAATTGAAGTTAAATTGCCTTGTGAAAGAGGTTGAAAAGATTTTTCAAAAATGTTTTGGGTTGGGTCACCTCAATATATCCGTACTCGAAAACCACCATAGTTTGACCTGTGACGACCCAACGGTTCAAACTCAATCCTATTCTATTACTATGGTGAATTTCTAACAAATTCATCATTTAGCCCTTCAATTAGACAATTTTACTATTTTTGAAAAGTTTTGTTTCTACAATTACTTTGCATAGGAAACTCTTTTTGAGTCTTGGTTTCTTTCTATCTTTTTCTTATCTTATCTAGAATCTATTATTGGCTTCAATTTAACAAAAGCCTCAAATTTGATTTTATTCGAATTTCTGTACTTTTCTAACTTTTTAGGATTTATATATACGAGTTGTGGTTTCCTAATCAAAATAGTAGTTTCTTATACTTATAAATTTAGTGTAATAAATTTCTATTATTTAGTTATCACTAATAAAGTACAATTTTCAAATTTTATAGAATTTTCTCTTGCTTGGATTGATTGTTCTCCCATTTTGGATATTGAATTTTTCGTATCCATCCTATCACTTTTCATGTTGTGTCACCTTCACTAACTGGTTCATCTCTAACCTTAACCATCTCTATATAAATATAAATATGTAGACACGCACACACTTTTCATTGACAATAGCCAGTGGTCTCAAACCTAAATTTGATTTCACAATAATTGGTATAAAAACTGATAATTTGACCTTGATGTATTTAAAATTTATTGAAGGGAATTTCCAACGGTACACATATAAGACCAAAACATAGAATAGGTCCCAGGCAAAATATTTTATTCCCAGTAGTGCTCTAATTTTTTATTTTATTTTATTTTGGAGAAAACTGCCCTTCCATGCATATTACTGTGATTCTCTTTGTGCGAATTGTGCACGCTTCAAGAAAATTTTTTAACTTTCAAAATTCATTATCTCATAATATATAAATCTATTTTCAATAAAATTTATATATTTGGATACTACAAATTAAGATCTATCAAACTAGATCCATATTACATTTGAAATTTTGCAACAAAAAAAAAGGTCCAAAATACTGAAATTTCACTATTTTTTGTGAAACTAGTAAAACACCTGAGTCAGTTTGGTTGGCTAGATCTCAAAAACAAAAACATGAAATTCATATATAATTCATGAAAATGGACAATTGAACACAAAGTTATGGCAGTTTAAAGTTTTGATACAATGTGTTTTGTTTCCAACTTAGCTAAAATAGCTTACTTATTTATCTATTTAATCATATGAATGAGGAAAAAACACTTCAAGATGGATGTTCATAGTACAACTTCAAGATGGATGCTTAATTGGATCAAAATCAACAACTTCATCATAGTTGCTTTCTCCATTTGGAGGATCTGAACAACATTACATATTCAACAAACTTCCATGACGTGGAAAGTATATAAGATCACATATTTTGAACAATTACAATTGAATGAAAAATAATAATAAATAAAAAATCAAAAGAATTTAAGATAGTGAAACTTCACTCTCCAACAAAGACAATGAGTGGTAGAGGTAGCTTACTAGAATTTCTTTAACTTGTTCTTTCAATTTTGACATGTGAAAGATGACTAATTTGCAAAAGCGAACTAAAATTCAAACATGTAGGTTATCAAAGAATTATAGTTAAACATGTAAATGATTAAAAATATATAGTTCTTAATAGAATCAAGGTGTTATACAATCAAATAAATCAAAATGTGAAATTTCACTGTTTGGACACAACACTCATTCAATAAACTTGCCAAATGACCACCATAAAACAAAAATAAGTAAACAAACATAGCCTAGTAAGAGTCTAAAATATAGTTCTTAATACAATCAAGGTGTTATGTAAGATTGATTGGTCACAGTTTCAAAAGAGTTTAAGTAACCAAAAGCCAACACATACTCTCCTTCAGCTGATGTAGAGATCGATATATTCAACAAGATGAAAAGAAGACAAAGAAGCCATTTCAAAACCCTAGTTTCCATTGTCATAGGCCCACAACTCTCTTTCTAATCACTATTTATTCTCTCTTTGAAACTAAAGTCCATTATAAATGTTTGTCGGTCGTATGGAAAAACATACTATTGTGTATAAAAGCAAGTATGGCCTTGGGTACTGAGACCCAGACCACAACGTGGGGATGCTCCATGTCGATCCGGTAGCACAGAAGGGTGGCACAATTGCACCTCATTTTTCTTGGATGATGCTATTGAGGGAGGTAATAGCGATGATAGAGGTAACGATGACAACAGAGGTAATGATGACGGTAGAGGCGAAGACGACGTTGGTAATGACAACAACTACAATAATGATCTGTAACTCAAGAGTTAAAACTCTTTCACTATGACGCAAGAGGGATGACAAAAATGAGGCTTCAAAGAGGATTTGTAACCCTATTTGTAACCCATTAAATGAAGGATTTTCACACGATTGACTAATGAGATAGAGGCTGTATAGACATTGGTGGAGAACTCAATGGAGCAACAATTGAGATAAGGTAAGAAAATATTGCAAACCTTGTATCATAATTAGGAGTAAAAATTTCATTTAAGAAAAATATCCCTAAAAATAGACTTTAACTCAAATAAATAAAAGACTGAGTGGACTTAAAATAATGAAACATAAAAGCGTGGAGTCACGCTCAAATTAAGTCCCAAAATTAAACTAAAGACTAATTATCTATATAATTAAATCACAAGGAAGCATCCATAATGAATTTTAAAAAAAAAAAACATGTTGAAGGCTATAGGGTGTGGAGCCCATCCTGCCAACAACATCGTTAACTAAAGGGCATTAATGCCCATTATCTAACAGTATGGTTTTTGGGATGCCAAATCTGCATATTATGTTTTCTTTGATGAAACTAATGATGGCAACGCTTGTGGCTATTTTGAGGGGAATTTCCTCGACCCATTTCGTGAACATCTCTGTGGCCACAAGTATCCAAACATGGATTTTGGAATTTAGGTTGATGGGTTCAGTAAGATCTAGGCCCCATGTGTGAAATGGCCATAGAATATTTATGGGGTGAAGTCCCACTACTGGTGCATGGATCTTGTTTCCATGGACTTGGTAGGCTTTGCACTTCTTTACGTATGCCTTAGCATCTTTAATGATGGAAAATAGAGATTTCATTCCATTTTTTAAGCTGAACCTTGATTGGGTCGTGCTAGTCACCATCTCCGTTATTTTCTTCCTTTGGGTGCGTTAAACACACTGCTTGGGGTGATTCTCTTACAAATTTTTATTTTGGTCCACGTTTTCTTGATGTCAACTTTTGAGGCTAATGTTTCTAACACATCAAGATGTTTGTTGCAAGATTTTGGTGCATGCTCAATGGTTACAATCTTGAACTTGTCCATCCATCGTTGGACAATGATGCGATAAAAAACCAACTTTGATTCTTTTATGTCGAATTCTCCCAAGGTTTGCCACACTAATAAGTTAGAATCCCCTTTGATGCAAAGGGATGCGATACCCACATCATGTGCTACCATAAGCCCAAGTATGAGGGCCTAATATTCAACTTCATTATTGGTGTAGACAAAGTCAATCTTGTAACATAGGCTAATTTCTTCTTTTTTTTTGTTGAAGTTAGGACTATCTTGCCCTTTCTCCTTCTGCCGTGGAAGACCCATTGAACAGCTAGGTCCATGTGCCTAGTACTTCTTTGCGTGGCACACTAAGTAGTCATCTTCGGTGAGCTCTTCATTTGGGGGCTTAGACTCTCCATTTGGGATTTGGGCGAACAAGTCTGCTAAAACCTAGCTTTTATAGCTTTTGGGGAGACACAATGAATTTTAAATTCAAATAAGGACAATAACCATTTTATTTCCTTCCCCGAAAGCATTGGGCGTTGTAATAAATATCTGATGGGGTTGCACATTATCATTAATATCAAAGGATGAACCAGGAGATAATGCTTGAATTTATACACAACAAACACCAATGCGAAGAAAAAATGTTCCGCATGAAAGTATCGCACCTCAAGATCCCTGACAATACGACTGATGTAATAAATGGGACACTCCAGCCTTCCAATTTCTTGGGTAAGTAAAGCCCAAATTGACTTTATGGTGGTTTTAAGATACAAAATAAGTGACTTGTCCTTCAATGGGGAGATTATTACTTGTAGGGAAGTTAACACTTTTTATTCTATCAAAGGCCAGTTAATGCTCCTCCTTCCAAGAGAATGGGATATTCTCCTTTAACAAAGGGGTGAAGGCTTGCATTATTTCTACAGAGGCTGGAATGGATCTTCTTGTATAGCTAACCTTACCTAAAAAGCTTTTTAGTCATTTCTGCGTGGCTAGTCGAGGCATATTTTGAATTTTAGGTATTTTTGACATATCGGCATCAATGTCATGGCCCTAAACAATGTAGCCCAAGAACTTCTCCACAGTCACCCCAAAGGCAAATTTAAGTGGATTGAAGTACAAGTTAGAATTTTTGCAACTTTGAAACATCTTCCCGAGGTCTTCTATGTGGTGTTCCTCTTTTGTGTACTTCGCCACCATGTCGTTTACATCGAACTCAAGGTTTATATGTAGCATATGATGGGACATGTAGGCCATGTCCCTTTGATATGAAATCATGACTATATAGAAGAAGTTCCCTATTAGTGTTTGGAAGGCTTTCATCTCTACATCTTGCGGGTCTATTTGGATTTGATTATAGCCACTAAATCTATCCATGAAAGAGAACATATGGCTTCTTACAGTGGCATCAATGATTGTATCAATATTAGGCAATAAGAAATCGTCTTCTGGACATGCTTGGTTGAGATCCCCTGAAGTTGATACACACCCATATCTACTCGCTCTTTTTTGTCATTGGGACAATGTTAGATAGTCATAGTGGACGTTGAAAGGACTTGAAGAAGTTTGCTTTAAGGAACTTCTCTAGTTCTACTTTTATTTACAACTTTAGCTCTGGTCCAAAAATGCATAGAGCTTACTTCACTGAATTCATTGTCTAGATTGTGTTAAGTTTGTGGAAGATGACCTTGGGATCCACGCCAAGCATCCATGCATATGACCATGTGAAGACATTCGTGAATTCCTTCAACAGTTTAAGAATATTCTACTTCTGCTCTTGGGGCATCTCTTTGCAAATAAAGACTGGGTGTGAAACTTCTAGGTCATATGAGAGATTAACTTCATTGAGAAGTTGTTGTTGAGGTTAAGGCCCATTTTGGAAGCACTCATGGCCTTTTTTAGGTTCCTCCACATTCTTGTTTTCTTTTGCCACACAACGATCTTCGTTAGGTTTACCTTTGAACCCTCCATGCATGGTTGACTTGGATGAAATAACCCTCTAATGATTTATACCCTGAAGTGCTCATTATAGACATGTGTCATACCCTAAATACAGTAGTCAAATTATGGTATATCAACTACTCCCCCCCAAACTTTAGTTCTGTAGCATACTCAGAACTTAGGTTAGGGTTTTTAAGATGTCATACCTGTGTCCGTCATAAATGTGTCATTCTGTATTCTGAGGAGACAGCCGTTGATGTGACATTTATTGCGTTAGCCACCAATTGGATTTACAAGGCCATCATTGCTTCAATTGCCACGGTAGTTCAGAGGCGATGCCCCCCCCCCCCCCCCACGTGGACGCCCATTGGATTGATATAAAAAGGGGGGTAACATATTACTACTCCCCTTTTTTCAACACTTTGGCATTTTGAGAGTCTTTAAATTGCAAGAGAGATCTTTGAGTGAGGCAAACTCCAGCGTGCCAGGAAAATCAACTCCAATCAAAGCTATGGTTAGGTTCGGTTTCAAGAATATTTCCTGAATTCTCTTCATCTTTTCCTCTTTTTCTTCTACTCTTCTTCATTTTCTGTTCAAACCATGTCTGCCTTTGATACCTAATCAAGCATTGGTCCCAAAATCGTAGATCTGCAAGGAGTAGATGCCAAGTAGAAGTAAATTTAGTAGTTAATAACCCTTCAAAAAACATAGAAAACAAGTCTATTGAAAGTCTAGTCCCGAGTTCTAAAGTCAAAATAGTAGAGGCCTTTATAGAGCCTAAGAATAGAGGCGGGGAAACCTCTAGAAAATTTCATAAAAGGGAGGAGGGTGAAAGTGCCATCACTCAAAGGATGATAAATGCTTTAAGGGCTGCTTTTGATTTCCCTACAAACGTGTCTTGTAAGATTCTCGAGCCTATAGATCGTCCTTCAGATGTCTAGCAAGGTGAGATCTGTGCTTACCTTGAGTGATTTGAGATAAGAGTTCGGTTCCCCTTCCATCATATCATTAGAGAATTTTTTTAGTTGGTTTAAGATTTTCCAAGCTAAACTGAATATAAATAGCTAAAGGCGGTTACTTGGCTTTATAGTTTTAGGCCATCTAATCAATGTTGAGGTAGACATCCCCTTGATTAGGAGTAATATGGATGTGAAATACTTGAGGTCAGAAGGCATGTTTTACATGTCTTTCGACAAAGGGTTCAGACCTCTCTCCTTAGTGCCCACTTCCAATAAGACCTAGAAGAAGTAGTACTTCTTCGTAAAAGGAGGCTAGGAGTTCGAGGACTTTGAGAACCAAGCTTCAACCTTTCCATGAAGGATTGACATTAAGGGTGAGCCCCTTTTTATTTTCCATAAATTGTGTTTTTTCTCTCACTTTTCTATATTTGAGCTCAATTGATCTTTGCTCTATATATTTATGCAGACAAGAAAGCTTAGAAGAGATTGATCTTCACTGTCGATCTGCAAAAGAAGTACAGATAGCTTCTCTAGACCAACAATCGTTCTTTCGAGGCCATACTGGCCTTGAAGAACCTAATGGACGCAAGGCTGGTGAAAGATAAGAGCCAAGGGCTCAGAAAGACACTTCTCTCAAGATAGGTATTGGGGAAGAAAAATAAATTTAGGGAAACTTCATCCCCTACCGAGCCCCCTTCTTTCGAGAAGAGGAGGATACTCATTTCTGATTCCCCTAAGTGGACGATTTTTGAAGAGCTGGGTCGCTCACCAGCTTAGAAGACCCTCCCCCTTCCAGCTCCTCCTGTACCGAAGCAGAAGAGGGGAAAGCGGAAAGCAAGTGCAACCCCACCAGTGCCTGATGACTCTGGCCCAAGCGTTATGAGGAAGGCCTACAATGATTCTTGGGCAACATACCCCAACAAATTTTTTGGGCTGAAGCCTTAGAGGATTGCCAGAGATCTGATGATTGTCCACATAAGGGTAAGTTATTTTCTTCCTATTTGTGCATTCTCTTTTTATTTTCTGCATACCTTCAACACTGATGTGACCCTTTTGGTTTTTCAGGCTGTTCATGGCTTGTCAGCCATCATAGACTATCTTGAGGACACCGAGCAGGTTGACACCCTACAAGCAGAGCTCGATGAGACCAGGCTCTAGCTCGGGACTACACAGTCTATAGTGGCTGCTGGTGAAGAGAAGTTGAAGGAGGTTGCCAACTCTTACTCCATTCTAGAGTCTGGATTAAGCTTTTTCGATTATGATCCCATCAGGGGACTGAAGTGTTATGCCTACTCCAGAGCCCTTATCTGTAGATGAACCATCAGTGTAAAGTAGTTACATTGAAGTATCTAGAGTGGTTTGAGCTTTTGAATGTTGCATTCCAATGAATTCAGCTATGAAGTCTACAAATGCTTGAACTTTGATGGCAATTCATGAAACATAAGATATGTCAAATTCTCTTAGTTTCACTAACCATTTAACTAGTCATCCCGAAACTTCATGTTTGTGCAGGACTGATTTTAGAGGATAGGATATGAGGATCACGATAGGATGAGCTTGAAAGTATGGTCTGAGCTTCCAAACAGATATTATTAAGGCTAAAGCTATTTTTTCAATCTCAGAGTACCTTGTCTCAGTGTCCAAAAGTGCTTTGCTGACATAAAGGTAGGCCTTTGAATTCCTTTGTTTTCCTTAATTAATGCAAAGCTAACCACGTTTTCTAATACGACTAAATGCATGAGTAGTTTTTCCCCTGATAGTGGTTTTGAAAGAAGGTATGGGGAGGTTAAGTATTGCTTGAGTTATTGGAAGGCTTCTTCACATTCAGAAATCCACTCTAGGGCTTTACTCCCCCTCAAAGCTTTAAAGAACGGGAGGCACCGATCCGTTGATTTTGAGATAAACTTATTCAGTATTGCTATCCTAATATTTAGCCCTTGAATATCTGTCTTAGTTTTGGAGAATTCTAGGTCTATCAGAGCCTTGATCTAGGTAGAATCTACTTTAATTCCTCTCTAGGAAACCTAGGAATTTTCCCTCCGTGATCCTAAAGATACATTTCGATGGGTTGAGTTTCATTCTATACTTTTTCAAGATGTCGAATGTTTGTGATAAGTGCTAAGTGCGTCATCCTTTTGAACACTTTTGACAAGCATATCGTCGATGTAGACTTCTATTGTATCTCCAATTTGGAGGCCAAACATTCTGTTCACAAACCTCTGATACATGGCTCCAACATTCTTTAAAACGAACGACATCACGCTATAATAATAAAAACCTCGTTCTGATATGAAGGCTGTTTTTTTCTGGTCTAGAGGATACATTTGGATTTGATTGTAGCCAGAGTAAGCATCCATGAAGCTCATGAGTTCATGACCTACCATAGCATAAACAAGTTGATCAATTCTAGAAAGAGGAAAGTTGTCTTTAGGACAAGCTTTATTAAGGTCGGTATAGTAGACACAGACTCTCCATTTGCCATTCTTCTTCTTTGCAAGTACTGTATTGGCAAGCCATTCAGGGTAGAACACCTCCCTTATCATTCCAGCATCAAACAACCTCCGGACTTCTTTGTTGATGATCTTGTGACGTTCTAGGGCAAATGTCCTCCTCTTCTATCTTATTAGAGGATGGTCCGGATCTATTATCAGCTTATGAAAAATGAAATCAGGATTTGTTCCCTTCATATCTATTCACTTTAAAAATTTAACAATCTCCTCTTGCTCAGAAGGAGACAAAGTTAAGCCAATATGTAAGTACTTTCCCTTTTCTTCAGTGCTGACGAGCACTTTGATGGGCTCTTCCATTAGTTTGACCACGCTGTCCCTTCTTTTTAGACTTAATGGCTGGTCAATCTCGGAAGGACATTCTTCGGCCTCATGAATCTCTAGAGATGGAGAGTCTTCCCCCGTTTTAGGGTACTGTAATTGCTATTTTGAAGGTCTTTCTTTGAGCGCAAGGGCATGGCATTCTCGGGCAGTGGGATGGCAACCCTTAATAGTGAGAACTTTGGTTTTGTGAACATATTTCAGACACTGATAGAGGATTGACGTAACTATCCTCATCTAGTGGATCCAAGATCTCCCAATAATGACATTATAGGCAGATTTAGTGTCCAGGACCATGTAATCAGTGATCAGGGTCTTCTAGTCATCTCCTTCTCCTACCATGGTCGGTAGATCAATTCTGCCCAGTGAGAAACTAAGATTCCCATTGAATCCTACCATTACAGCAACGGTAGCTCTGATGTCCCTAGAGTCGAGCTTCATTTGTTTGAAGGGTTCGTAAAATAACACATTGGTAGAGCTCCCGGTGTTTACAAGAACCCTCCTAATCTCAAAATTAGCAATTTTATGTAAGATGACGAGAGCATTGTTGTAGGGACAGTGTATCCCCATAAGGTCCAATTCAGATAACTGGATTTGAGGTTCTGAATTCATCTTTTTTTCAATGGCCGAGATCTAGATGACGTGGGGCTTTGCCATTGCTTCCCTAGCATATCTATTCCTAGCCTTATTAGACATTCTTGTCATCACATTGTCTGCATGGAGCACAAAAATGACTTGATTATTTTGCTGCTACTGATCATTCCGAACTTTCCTTTGTTCAGGCCTTTGCTCTGGCCTCTTTTGAGGGGGTCTTTTGTCACGGGGTTCCGTCTCCTATCCTAGCGGACAAACTCTCTCAGTCGTCCTTTCCTAATGAGATGCTCTATCTCTTGCTTCAGAGCTCTACACTCTTCAATCGTGTGCCCCTGCTCTTTATGAAAGTCTCAATACTTGTTTCAATTCCTTAAGTTGGGGTGATTTTTTAATGGTTCCGTTCACTTCAGGTTTTCACGAGTCTGGACTTGTTGGAGTATATGGGTAAAAGAAGCATTCCATGATGTATAAGTCTCATACCTTCTAGAGCCTAAGTTGTTTTGAACTTTTGGTGTTGTTCTCTTGTCCGAACTCCTAGTCCTCCTTTTATTGGCATTGTTATCCCTCTTCTGGACCTGCTCGTCCTTATGAGCCTGTTCTTTAGCTTTTCAGAAGGAGGCTTTCGTGTCTTCGAGATTAATATACTTCTGTGCTCTCTCTATGAGCGTTGTCATATCGATAGAGGGATTATTGGTTAAGGAATCTTGTATGCGTCCAAAACCAATGCCTAAAGTGAGGGCGGCCACTAGAAAACTCAAACTACAATCGGTTATCTCTATGAGTTCGGTATTGAATCGAGTTATGTACTCTCGAAGCAATTCTCCCTTTGCTTGCTTCATAATCAATAAGAACTCTAACCCTTTTATCAACTTTCTGTTTGTTAAGAAGCGGTTAAGAAATAGCCTATTGAGTTTATAAAAGTTGCTGACCAATTTTTGGGAAAGATTATGAAACCATTTAAGGGCGGTACCCTTTAGGCTGGTGACAAAAGTTTAACATATGAAGGCATATGTGGTCCCGTGCAGAGCCATTGTGTGCTGATAATGAGATAGGTGGTCCCCAAGATCATTAGACTCGTCATAGAGAGTGAATTTTGGGACAACAAATTTTTTAGGTCGCTTATTTATCATTATGGCAGAGGTGAACGATGTGGAGAACCTATCGAGTAGTTTACCCAGCTCATTTTGTTTTGGAAGGACGTGAAACCCCTTGGTTGAAATCATCTGATCTTGAGAGTCCACTATCTCCTTTACCATCTAAGGGGATTTGGGTAGGATTTGTTGTACGATCGGTATCCTTTGTTAATCTTGTCCTGTGCTTCTGGGTCCTGGATTCACAGGAGGAACTTGTCTAGCAACGGTAGAAGGGTGGTGCTCTCTTAAAACTGGTAGACCTGAGACCTCGAGAAGCTGAAGTCCCTATTGCGTTGGATTGGCTTTAGAGACCGTTGTGATTGGTATTCTTGTCCTGCTTTGGTAATGGATGGAAGGATGGAATGTCGGTATTCCTTTCCCTATAGTTGTTGACGATTGGGGATCAGTCCCCACATGGGCAGTACCATGGGAGTGCATCGACTACACATTAGGCAACTCCTCATTGTGGGATCCTCCGTCCGTGGTGGTGACGGGAGGTTGAGGTCCTCTATGAATAACATTAGTAGGAGGAGAAGGATTATTTCGTTGGTTCTAAGCCAATAAAGCCCGAGCTTGTGACAAGGCTATGAGTTGTTCCTGTATTTGATCGGACTGTCATTGAATCCGATCAAGTTGCTGTTGCAAACGAACAGGTGTTTGTCCCCTTCCTCTTCCAACAAGAGACTGATTTTGAGGGTTTTGAGAGTTTTTTCTAGGACGAAGGTTGGGAGCCACTGTTTCTTTGAGAAAATGAGCTTAGTTTCCGATATAAAGTATTGAGAATGACCGTTGTTTCCTACAGATGGTGCCAAACTGATATTACTTATTTTTTATTTGAAGGTTTCCTCTCCCGAACTTTTTGTCAAGAACTTGAGGTCAGAGGGCCATCAGAAATGCTCCGGTAATAGCTACTCCGATGATAAAGTTAGTAAATAAATCGAAAACAATAATTTAAAAGACAAATTAAACATAAATTGAAAGCGTACTTTATGGCATTATATAGGTTGTAGATCTCCCAAGTTGAGTAGGATTAAAAGCCATAAAAATAGAAATTTGAGTATTTTCGTAGATAGTAGTTTTTATATATAAATTTGTTTCCTTATTCTGAGATCGATAGTCTATGAAAGGCGATGATAAGTTCGGAATCTGTTGCCTCTAAACCCTCTATGCTTGGTTGATTTGGATGACATAACTCTCTAATGATCTATATCCTGAAGAGTTCATTATAAATGTGTGTCATGCCTCGAATACGATAATCAAATTATGATATATCAATATTTAATTCTTTAATAAGAAAATAATGTATCCCTAGTGAACCCTTAGTTAGGATGAGTTGGAAATATTAGTTAGGATGAGTTGGAAATAGAATTTATAATATCCCCAGTGTTTCATATTTAACTCTTAGCCCAAATGCCACTTACTTGTAATAATAATAATAATAATAATATACTCCTAATGATTCCTCAGTCTCTCTAAATTTAAGGCAGACTTGGCGACGTGATTACGCACATTTTCTTTCAAGTTAGGCTTGTTAGCATATCCAAGTTTATACCCAATTATCCTTAACAAATCGGGTCCAGCCCAATTAGCCTTGATTGTTTTGTTTTGATATTACCAAAAATATTAGCTGCACCTTGTTATGTTTTCACATTTGATTAAATTATGGATATTTTCATTGTCCATTGACTCTTTTGTCGCACAATTATGTCTTCATCATCTCCCAAACCCAATTGCCTATCACACAATAATCGAAATGTCTAAGTGAAAATTTGTGATTTTTAAAAGTGTTCTCACGGACCATTTTATATGCGTTGTGGTGATTAACACCTCATTTTGTAATGTGTATCCTTTGGTGCAATGTTAATCACCTCTATTTTCTAATCACTTTCTTGTAATACTATATAATATAATGAAAAATACGTCAAGTAATTAAGCTATATTGTTAATATATAGTTTTATAAGACATGTATATTATTAAGTAACAAAAATATTAATTAACTTTCATTTTTATTAAAAAAAAAATTTCTTACAACTAGAAATAAAACATGCATATATATTGTCAGGAGCAAGCTATTTTCTTAAATTATAAAGTTGGATTGTGTTCTTAAAAAAATAAAAAAGAACAGGGATAAATTACATTAATCTTGCATGAGGTTTTTGATAATTATACTAATTTTTTTTTTTAGAATTTTAAAATTATACTGACTTCTCATATTTTACTTGATAAACTATAAATATCTCTTTAGTCAATTTTTTCTTTTAAAATGATGAAATTATTCATTTCATGTTTTTTTTATCAAATTTTTTGAGGGGTTTTTACTTTCAAATAGATATTTATTAAAACCTTAAATTTATTTTTTATAAAATTAAAATAAGTTATTTATTATAAATTTATTTTTATTTAAAATAAAAGAAATTGAAAAAAGTTAAAAATGATTGGTCGAAATTAAAAAAAATGTAAAAAAAAAACTTAAAGGGAGAATTTTACTAAAGAAAAAATAATTTGACTGAAAGAAAATATAAGAAAAATCAACGTACTTTTAAAAATTTTAAAAAAAAATATCAGTATACTTCTTAAAAAAAATTCCACAGTAATTTATCAATAAATTATACTATATCCTGTTTATTATAAAGAAATGAAAATGTTCCATGCGCATAACTCATGCCAGGAAGACAGAGAGAGAAAAATATTAAAGTACAGGAAGACAGAGAGAAAAATATTGAAGTAGAATAACTCATAACAGACAAAATAAATAATAGAATATCGGAAAGTAGAAACCCATTGCCATCACAAGATGATAAGGAGATGCAATCCGGGATTTGAGCTTGAAGATGAAGTGGATGGAGGTTGTAATAACAAGGACGATCTGAAAACGGTTTGATTGTTATCTCATCTCTGATCAATTCTGTTTATGCTTGTTTGTAGGGCACTCTTCGCAAATCTACTGCTTCATCTTTCTGTTATATGTCTATTTCTGTTGCTACTGTTACCTCAGCTGCCTTTGTGCTTGTATTCTGTTGTATATTGTGTGCTGATTGATGTATTAAAAACTACCTTCTCAGATTTGGTTAATTCAATATATGGGTCTTTGCTAGATTTATTAACTCTGTTTTTTTTTTTCCGAAATTCATGTCCATGTGTGATATTTTAAATTGGTGATGCATGGCTTTCTACTTTCTGCTTTGGACAATAAAGTTTCTTGAATTTTTTTTTTTTTTTTTGATAGGTAAAGTTTCTTGAATTATCCTATTATCTTTTGGGCATTTTCATTATTATTTTATGAATCCTCAGGGCTGTGAGGTTAATTTTTCTTGGGGATATGTTTTTGATTTACTGTTTATTTTGCACGACAATGATATAACTTGAATTGAGGTTGGGCTCTGGTGGGGTAAGGTTGCTCCATTTTGACAATAGTTTTTTTTTCCCCCTATATCTTGTTTTGTTTTGACATTTGATTAAATGTTTGGATATTTTCTTCATATGTTAGGTCTCTTTCAGTCAGTGTAGTTGTTTCTTCATCATCTCTCCGAATTAGCTGTTTTGGGGATTAATGATTTCAGAAATGGTTCTCGTAGAACATGCAGTTTTGCCCTATGCTTGTTTAGAATAGTGGGTATAATTGCAGGTAACTACAGAAAGGGATACACTTGAAAGCAGCCCCATAATACACCTTCAGCCCGGGAAAAAAAAGGCTCATAATACACATTTTGATTGCAAATTTAGCACAAATCAATTCAACATAGTATTATAACCAGAGGCCAGAATTATATATGTAGCAGCACTGTAATATTAACAAAGTTCAACCAAAAAATAATTAAGGAACTTTGACACACCAGGAATGACAATAGATGCAACAACAATCCAGATCAAGTCTGCAATTTCGAAATACAAAAAAAAAAGGATTTTTAATTTTTTTTGTCTTTGCTTACAATCCAGTATTCATGGTTGTGGTTTTGAATTAACCAAAAATTTACTTTATGTAAAGTGATTCAGTGAATAGCTGCAGTAGGCTTAGTTGAGCAAAGGATTTTGGTTTCTTGGGTCTCATTCAATTAAAAAAAAAACTAATAATCAATGCATTGAGTTCTTTCTTTTTCCTGCCTGTTCTCAGTAACAAAAGACGATTGAATGAGATTATAATGTGAAGCTTACTCAGGAAAAAAATGGAGAATCCCCCCCCCCCCCCCCCCCCCCAAAAAAGGTAAATAAGATTGAATCTGTTGAATCTGAGCATTATCAAACTTTGTCAGTCATCTTGATTTTCTCATTGTTCACCAATTCATTAATTTGTCTCAAAGGTATCTTGATTGATTCAAATCTAACATGAGACATCACAATGACCCTAAGCAGACATCAATATCGTGAGTCTCAACAATGTGACTGTTTCCTAAAAACAAGCAATTCCAAGGATAGGATGCCATCACTTGGCAAACCAAATCTCTCTTATCACCCATATCAAGGTATCCACTTGCAAACCCTTTGAGCCTAATTGATCAGACATTTTTTTCTTAAACCTATCTACCAAACCTTGAGGGGGAAGCCTGTTATGTATGCACTCTCACAATAGAAGAATCAGAGAGCAAAGAGAAGAGACATCTTTGTCCCATGTGAAAGAAAATATTTCTAAGCAAGGAAATGACAAATGAGAAACAATCATTAGAGAAGAATCAAAAGTAAAGAGAAGAAACATCCTTGCCTCATGAAGGAAAATATTTCCAACCAAGGAAGTGACATAGGAGCAATTGAAAGAGGTTCCTTACGCTTTAGTAGTAGGAAGTCTCATGTATGCTATGCTATGTACTAGAGTAGATATTTATTATGTAGTTGACATAGTTAGCAAATATCAATCAAACTCAGGACAGGAACATTGGATATTGGTGAAGCATAAATTGAAGTATTTCATGAAAATGAGGGATTGTATACTTGTATTTAGATTTAGAAATTCGAATGAATCAAGGATTCCAAAAATTAAGTTATGGATGTGTTTTCCTGGCAGGAGGAGCTATTAGTTAAGGAGTGTGAAGCAATCATGTATTGCTAACTCTGCCGTGGAAGCTAGGGATTTAGTAGCTTCGTAATCAACTAAAATCAAATCCAAGATAGTATCTGTAGAGTATCTAGCTAATTCTTCCATATGCATGTTGTTGGCAAAGACTTTAGAGTCTTATATGGAGGAACTTGAAGTCAAATTTACGTTAGATAAGGTTTAGGGTAAGTGAGAGATTGTTAGGATTTGTGTCCTAAAAGCATTGTGTATATTGGGATTTTATTAATAGAAGTTATTAATTTTGAGAATTATGTTAATTATTTAGCACATGGTAGTCCTCAAGGTATATTGTATCTTATTGTTGTATGGAGTATGACTCTTGCACAGAAGATTATAATAATTAGTTCCTTTTGGCTTGCAAATGTAATACACGATCTTGATAAATTTGAAAATTTTATCAATTATAACTATAATTCTCTAGCTTATATATGATTGGGTGATTTATCTTTGATCATTGTTAGCTAGAGTGTAAGTGCATATAATGTATTGGACTCGATAACATGAGAATCAATCTTGAAATTCCTGTCACTTAGATTTGGTTACTCATAACTAGTAAATTGGAAAGATTCTTAATCTTAAGAAAATTTTGAGCTTTGATCCAAAGTATTGGTTACTTTGATTTACTCATGAGTGAGATCTTCAGTGTCCAATGCCTCGATATTTCAAGTCATCAATATGATGGAATTTGAAACACTTATTTTTAGGATGGAATTCATAGTCTAATTAAGATAGGAATTGATATTTTCTTAAGGTAATTTATGAGATCTGTTTACTTAAATTTAGGTCTAGTTCGTTTTAATCAATGGTTTACTAAAACAGTCGTTAAATTACATACTCAAGGTTTGTAAGATTTAAATAGAAAGGTTGACAATTAATTACATAGTTCTATTTGCAGACATCAAATTATGGAGGGATTTCTTTGCAATACTTTAGTAGGTCCAAGAATGGACTTGCACATTTATGCAAGTCTTGTGGCTATATCAAGGACAAACTTAGATGGTTAGATGATTTGTTTTAGTGAGGTTTGTTCCTCATGGTGTTGTTTATTGTTTGTAGTCAACTATTAATCTTCATTTTTTGTTTTACAATTAAATAATTAAGCCACCTGACCTATGCTTACAGAAATCTGATTTTGATTGTTCACAAAGTGATCATTGTTACATTTTGTTTCAGGGATTCATTAGTAAGTGACAAGAGAATTCTATAACAAAAAGTTCTCTATAAGGGCACATTAAAATTGTTCTTTTCTAATGGTAGACTTGAAGCAAGGTGAAGGCAATGGTAGCCATTCAGAAAATGATCAGACACAGCGTCTGACACCTGATATAATGTTAGAGATCTTATCCAGGCTGCCCATACAAGCAATCTTAAGATGCAAGTGTGTGTAAAGCTTGGTATGGTTTTATACATGATCAACACTTCATCAACTTGCAACTTAGTAGGGCAAATCATCGACCACCACGGGTCTTACTTCAAGCAACACTTGGTCAGGTGTATAATCTAACCAGCCTATTTTTATTGAACATTGAGAAGCACAAAGCTAGAGAAATCCTCATTGGAAATATGGAGGGGTATAGGCTTTGTATCATGTGTTCTTGCAATGGCTTGCTTTGTGTTGCTCCGTTTGAAGGATATGATCCTGTGTTTGTATGCAATCCAATAACGAGAATATATCATTCTACCAAAATCAAAGGAAAATGACTCAAAATACCGTAAATGTCATGTTAGCATTGGCTTTGATCCTTCTACTAACAAGTATAATGTGGTGAAAACAAAAGATACCAGAGACATTTATGGAGGCAGGTTGGAGATCATAACGCTCGGGGAAAGTTCATGGAGACAATTAAATGTACATTATCAAGTATATACCTCTATGAAGGCACCAGCATTTTGGAATGGGGCATTTCACTGGATCATATACAAGGATGTTCATGACTTGAGCAACAATGATATCCTCTCATTAGACATGAGCAATGATGAGTTTCGAATAATCACTTTTCCTGATGATATCAAGTCTCCTCATTTTGAACTTCTAAGGGGTTATAATATTGTGGAGGTTCTAGGTTCAGGAGGCCGTTTAAGCTTGATAGTGTTGGATTGTCAAACAGATGTTTTGCAGTCAATGCAAATTTGGCAAGTTAGGGAGAACAAAGTCGGTTTATCTTTTTGCTATCGATGCATCAGCAATATCCGTATGCCAGGGTCAATTTACGATTTATTTTCTGATATTAGAATGTTGAACTAGGACACTTTCTTGCTGGCATATGATAACACCCACAGGGAACACCTTGTGCTCTACTTCCCCCACGGCAAGCAACATGTGAAACTGGACATTCTTGGCCTTCCCAAAACGTTTCTGTTTATATGTTTCGAGCCCAGCCTTGTCTCTCCTCGAGCAGCTACACTTAGTCTTGTGTGAAGGGGTGCGAAATCATAACTTCATTGTCTTTCAGGTCAGATTAAGAACAAAATATTTTGCAGTTCATGGTATTTTATTTATCACTCAATTTTCTTGTTAAGACTAAACAATGGCGGATCCAAAAATTTTAGTTAGGGGGTGCCAAATTACTGGTATTGTACAGCCTATCCCAAAACGCCTCAAATCGATATTCTGCTTTAACTAAAGTTCTTAAAATTATTTTATACGATATTTTTTCAAAGAAAAAAATAATAATAATTTTCGCCTACTGGCGGGCACAGTCGGGCCTACCCGAGCTGGCCTTTTGGGCCCGTTTTTCACACTATCTCCGATTTTGCTCAAATTCTCACAGGATGTGTATTTAACATTCTAAGTATATTTTGATTCTATGGCATACTCAAAGTATGCTTCCAAGCATAACTTATGTCTAAATGATGTATGTATAATGCCCTACTAGCAAATAATGCATGAATAGTGTCCTACCGATAAAACGAAAAATTTACTCAGGTCTTTACATCCCCCGCCCGTTGCATTTCCACAACCTCCATAGTTGTTTGATCAAAGGTTTTCCAATCAGATAACTTCAATCGCACAAGCAACCATTGTCGTTTCATCGGAGTTTTTCTAATCGGATAATTTCAATCCTCTCAACCCTATTTCTAGATTCCTCTTAATGTAAATTTATTCTAACCCTTCTGTCTCCACACCACTTCAACAAGCTTTTCTTCAACATTCCGTTCTCAGTAAATCGATAATTGTTTTGAATTTCTTTTCATCTGAATCTTGTGGGTTTAGATTCACTATTAGATCTTATTGGGTTTTGATTCGTTTTCTTAGTGGCTCGAATCTTTTGATTCCATTGCTAACTGTTCCATATGGAATCTAATGTGTTTTTGCCGGCTCTAAGTAGACAGCCATACCCTGCAATTTAGTTCTTTGCACTACAAGACAAAGTGTTTATTCCGACCCTAGATATGGTTGGAAATACTTCATTTAGCGTCGGAAATACATATTACCGACAATCAAACCCAACGGTCGGTATTAAAATGGTTAGAAAAAAATTACCGACAAAAATCTCGGTGGGTCGGAAATATGTTAATATTTCCGGCGCATGTTGGCGTAGGTAAAAAATTATTTCCGACCCTAAACATCGTCGGAAAAAAGGATTATTTCAGACCACAAACATTGTCGAAAAAAAGAATTATTTCCGACCACAAACATTGTCGAAAAAAGCATTATTTCCAACTAAAAATACCATCGGCAAAACATTATTTCCTATTGTTGCATTTCTTACATGGACATTTAATCCTATTGCCTCTATCTGCGCTCAGACGTGCATACTCAATAAAGTCCTTAATTCCTTTCATGTAATTAGGCAAATGTCTACCCGGAAGTTTCATCCAACTCTTATCCATGTTTGATCCCTATCACAATAACAAGTAATCAATTAGTATGCACCATGTGTATATGTTAACTCATTTCCATCAGTGCACTAATTAAATGGCCACTGCCCTCATACTAACAGGTCTCATACAAAGAGGAGTAGTAAGGTATTCTCATGAAGTCTTGACAACTTTTCCTAAAAGAAATTAATTAAGTCTAAAGTATGCAGATTACAACAGCTTCATGCATTGACAAAGCAATACTTAATTATATATGATTGAATGAGTACTTACAAGGTTAGGTGCCTATTACATCAAAGAGAATTCTCAAATAAGAACAGTAGAACAGTAAATGATTCTGATCTATTCCACAAAACAAACTACTTTAACCTACATCACTATGATTATGATTCTATCCCTATGTTACTTGATAGAACAGTAAATGACAAGTATGCATTCTAATTGAAATGTTATTCTCTGTGATCTGTCCTGCTTAAGTGTTGAGAGGTGCCGTCTTTTGTGTTTAAGACTAAAAAGAACACACTCGTAAATACTTGTCCTTAGACTACAATCAAGACTTGCTAGTGACAAAAGTAGATAATACTTTTCAGTGGGACTGAACTGCACGTCTAACACATTTTTTAATGGGCTGGAAGCCAGACTTGTATTTTTTTACCTTTCTATTATGGTTTGTTTAATAGAAGGGAAGAGTAGGTAGAAGAATGTGGAAAAGGAAAAGGAGAAAAATAGACTTTCTATTTTTTGGAAAGAAAGAAAAAGGAAGAAAAGGAAGAGAGGAGGAAAGGTCTATCCCTACTGTTCTAACTCATTTCTTCTTTTCAAAAATAAGAGGAAAATGGCTTTTCCATCTCTTATATTTTTCTTGTTCAATCAAACAAAAAAAGATAAAGAAAATCATATAACATCCATTTTCAAGCAAATAAAAAGAGATAAAGAAAAGAAAACACTTTCGTTTCCAAAGACACCTTTTCCATCTCTTTTGTTTCTCTTCTTTATACTTTTCCATCAATTGTTGTTGGAATATTTTAATAAAAATAAAATATTTTTATTGGACTATTACTTTTTATGCATTATGATTTTCATTGGGTTTATAAGTCTCATCTATTATAATTGTATAAGGGGGGACAAGATGTATTTTAGAATCTGAGTTTTGATGTTATGAATGATCTACTGCTTAAGTGTTGTTTGATGAAAGATAACTTGGAAATTTCATTGAATTTTGATGCTGTCCAATGCTTTGGATTTCTAATGAAGCTGTTTTCTCCCAAAGATCATTGAAGAGCAAAAAAAATATCAGCCATGGCTACATGTAAATTGGAGGAACAGAAAGGAATTATGATGTAGGAGCAGGTGCAGCGGCTCCGCACAAAGAGCAGAGTGCTCTGTTTTGGGTCTCAAGTGGGATTATATTACAATACAAGTAAAAGTTTTTGGTCTAAAGAATTATCTGTAATTCAGCCCCTCATTTAATAAAAGCAGAGCACCTAAGCAAAAAACAGGGATCTCAATTTCTTCTATACCTTTTTATGTGAAATAAATTCAATTAACAGGCTATACATTTTTTATACAAAACAATTGAAAATGAGTGAAACTACAAAAGATGTTTATGTAATTTTCCCTTTTTCTAGACAACCCAAATAATAATAATAATAATAATATAAATATATATATAAATATATATATTCAACCTTATTTATCAATCTCTCTGGCAAGAGACTAAATTTCAACACTCAAAAAATTAGTTGTTCTTTACCATTTCAACCAATTCAATTTACACTTGCCTATATTTTACAGCAGGAACTCAAAAAAGTTCAACAAAATGACAGAGCAGACACAAACTGAGTTGTTCAACACAACGAGAGACCACAATCAGAAACTAAGTATAATTTGTTATCCAACCAAAAATACACCTTTCATCCAAGTTCTTATTCATTACTCTTTAACATCAAGACTAAAAAATAGATGCCACCAAAACCTCGAGAGATACAAATTTACACAACATTTTTAACTGAATCATCAGGATGCCCCAATCAAGGCACCATCTCTGTTAGTACTACCTCAACATTGCTCATTTACAACTGTGGAAAGTTATAATTACCATAATAAGTTGTCAATCTCATTAAAGGAAATGTTGACCTATATTTCTCTTAAACAAAACATCCCACAAAGAAAATGATAGCAAATAAAGAGTAACACATAAACGTCACCTATGCGGGTATGCAGGCCAATAAGCTACCAACAATAACCACAACTAGTCACAAATTCATTCAGATGGAGGATAAGGAAACACAATTTGCTAGGCCCATATTATTAGTGATAACAGTATTACTACAACCGCCTTGATATTTTTTATTTCATAGTAATATTGTATCACATTTACTATGTCCTCTACTTGCCATGGGAAACTAAATCTTTCCACCTCATTATTTAATATTCAACTAAACATCAAATCAAGCCAGTTATGGTGAAATTTTTGATTGAAAATATTGAAATATATGAGTAAAAGGTTAAAAACAAAAGGTTTGATTCATTACTTGAGAACCGTCCCACAGCTGACCCCAATAAACACTGCCAAATCCACCTTCTCCGAGCTTGTTGTCGTAATTAAAGTTGTTTGTAGTGGCATGCAATTCCTTCAAAGAAAAAATCCTCCATGTCGATTGCTTCTTCCCCTGCTCTTTCCTGTTCAATTGAGTACTCTACACATCAGGAGAGATAGAGAGAGTCTCCATTTCGTAGTAAAATTCAGTACTAGTTGTCCAGCTTTTTTTTAATTAAAAAAGGCACCTCAATTAAGTTAAGCACACATACAGCAGGGCTAAGCCCTCGAAACAAAACAGTTACACATCTAAAAAAAAATAAAAAAATAAAAATTTATTCACTTTTTTCCCCATTTTCTCGGTAACCAAACAGGGTAAAAGACTTCCGCCTACCAGAGCGCTTCTGTTTTCTCTCAAAATCTATACTAAACACCGAGTTACCCCCATTATTTATCATTTAACACGAAAAACGAGTGCACTAGAAGAATCAATCAAAGTTCAATTACACTGCAATAAAAAAATAACAGAACGAAACCTCCGTCATCTTCGATCAATTGAATGATACATAAACGTACCCTCGATCAATTGAAAGCTATTTTTAGGAAACTAAGGTTTTAATAACACATCGTACATATTATGATAATATATATCTAGTGAAATAGATCTACAATAAATCAATACAATCTTAATGTAAAATCAGTGGTAATGAAATCTAATTTACCGACTGTTCATCTAACATTAAGCAACAGAGGAAGGTATTCATAATTTTGTTTCCAAATTCAATCACATTATAGTTAGAAATCAAAGTTCCAATATATATAACATCAAAAAGGCAAACCTCGTGGTCGCAATCCACAAGCTGTCGCTCGCTAAGGCTCACAAGCTTCCCTGTAGCCAGAAAATTTGCACCTTCCAAAGCTCCAGTAGTTGCAGAATGAGAGAGAAAGAGAGATCGAGAGGCGCGAGAGAGGTGCGAACGAGAGAGAAAGAGAGATCGAGAGGCGCGAGAGTTTTCGTGGGGGAGAGGATTTACATCGACAGGCGCGAGAGGATTCTACAGAAAGCGCGGGGTTTAAGAAATTATTTCCGACTCAACTCCCACGTCGGCAATAATCAAATATATAAAACGATATCATTTACATATTTTCACGTCGGTAATATATGTTAATTTGGATTATACTAGTTGTCAAAAATATTGTACATCAAATTTAGTTATTTTCAACTCAACAAATTGTCGATTATAGTTACAGTGTATTACCGACGCATTTTAACGTCTGAAATAATCAAATATTACCGACAGTATATATTTCGGTCGGTATTACTTTTTTCCAACGACTTAGTACGTCGAAAAAAAATCTTTCGTTTCCTTACCATAACTCCGACATTTAATTTATTTCTATCGTAAATATTTAAAATAACTGACCAACTTATAACCGACGTTTAATATTAGTCAAAAATAAACCCATTTCTTATAGTGTTGATTAAAGAGGTTTCGTAACACATGAGATGTGTGTCATTGTGGTTGGTTGTCTTGGCTAATTTCAACATCGTGTAATTCTCGGAGAAGTTTCAATAATTTTATGGTAAGTTTTTGTTTCCCCTTTTATGTTTCACAGGGAGTATTTTTTCTTCTTTCGTTTTCAAAACATGTAATGTTGTATATCAATTTTTTCTTTTCAAAACATGCGATGCTAGGTATTGGATTTCAAGATTTGGTTTTGATCATTTTCCCTACAAGAATTTGTTATTACCATTGCTAAGACTTTGACAAATAATGTTTCCAAAATCCAAACGATGATAATACCAACCAAGTTATGCACACCTCCTGTTTGACAAATTATGTTTCCAGAATCCAAACCATAAAAGGTGTTAACTACTTCAGTGCACACCTCCTGTTTGGCAGTTCAGGTATTCAGGTATCTTGTGATATGTTTAGGTATGCCTGAAACTAATCTGTTGACATTCATTGTTGGGTTTAGGGTAGGCATTTGCAGATTAGTCTATTTTTGGTTTATAGATGCAGTCTGTCCTGAAAGCAATTTGGATTAGTATGGGAATAGGTAAGACAACCCAACCAAGAAGTGATCTACAGAGTCATTTCATTTCTTTAAGTAGATGTGATTTGCTTACCCGCATTGCTGTAAACCTTTCTACTTTGCTCTCAATCCACTCAAATTGAATTTATAAATTGGGTTTTGATTATGTAGTTTGTGGTTTACATGTTGTTGTATTTTTTTCCTTGCCAAAAGTATGTCAAAACACATTTTTATTGAACCCAAAGGCCTTATTTGGACGACCGGATAAGAAGACTTATCCGGGATTGGATAAGATATAGTTGGATCAGATAAGATATAAAATCTCGTAGGATATTATATAGAACTGACCCAGATAAAAGGCATAGATATATTGTTATATTCCAATTATGTATTTGGGTGCATACTGGATATAAGGTTCAAATATATTTTTTTTTTTTTTCTTATGTATTATTTTTCTCAAGGTCTTCAAAAATTATTTTTCTAAAAGTTATTTAAATTTTTTCCTTTAAATATATGCATATAAGATATCTAAAATTAAAATTTTATTCACAAATCAATTTCATAATCCAATAACCATAATCACAATACTTTAAAATGTGATTATGCAAACATCATTCCCAATATAATAGTTTCTCACTTTCGGGATAACTCAAAAAAAAATTATGATCTGTATTACTAAGCATCATCTAAATTAATAATTACATACATCAACTCGACTCAACTCAACAAAACCTTTTTCCAAATTACTTGGGATCGGCTGCATGCATTCTATCGCTATTAATAATTACATTCATGCATATATATAAATAAATTATAACAGTAGCATTATAATATATATATATATATATATAAATAACAACAATAGTATAAGACTTATAACAGTAATAATATATATAGTCCATTTATTGATATGAAAATACATTAAAAAAATGTGGAACATATAAAAAAAAAAGAAAAAAATGGTTTTTAACTTGACTCTTAGACGTTTTTGATTATACATATTATGGCGTTGCAATTTTTTTTTTTGATGATGTAGCATTATATTTTTATTCTAGTGGAATGAGATAACTTAAATACCACCACTCCCTTGGTATAATTTATATCCCACCCAGGTGGGATATAAATGGTTCATGAGATATAGATATCATTAAAGACACCAAATATGAAATAGGCTAACATTTATCCTATTCAATCCTTTTATCCTGTCGTCCAAAGATAGCCAGAAGGGTCTATTTTTTTCTTTTTATATATTGCCTTTTGATTTGAATATCAGGTCCCCAAACGTGATTGGAACCATTTTGCAGACTGTACTGTTAGCTTTGTACTCATCCAGAAAAGATTGCAGAGAAACCTTGATAGTATGAGTCGTATCTTATGCATGAACAGGTGTGTTGGCTGCATAAAGGGGCATGCGCATTTCTAGTACCTAATTTTTGTATTGTTCAATTCTTTTATTGTTATATGTCCATTACTTGTTTACTAGAGAATTCAGACACGTATGAATTGATCCAAAATCATGTTCTATGTCATTTCATTAAATGGAAAAAAATTTCCAAGTGCTGGAATTTGTTGTTCATATAAATTATTCTTTCTAAAAAAAATTACCCAGAGTTGGTCCTGCCAATGTGAGGTGCCACGAGAGGTAGATTGGAGAGACAAACCTAGTCTTTGGCACTATTTGCATAACTAGAAGCTTAGATACTAACATGAATCCTCCCTGCTCCCTTTTTTTTTTTTTTTTTTTATTCATGTGACCTGTGTAACTTACAAGTCTTAATTTTCATAATTCGTAATTTGCTCCTAACTCCTAAGTTCTATAGTTCTAAGAAGTGTACAATTATTCTGCATACTTATTACTTACCAAACTTCATTGGCTGCAGTAATGTGCATTGCTTCAGTATATCTTTAATTGATTTTTGTCTCTTTGGCTGTTCCATTGTTGAGGTGGAGAGTGGGCTAGATGGTTTCATGATTAAAAAAAGCAATGGAAGACATTTAAGATGTGTCCATAACAACCTTCAGAGTGGGCATCTACCTGATTATGCTTCGCATCTTGCAATTGTCGTAAAGATGGAAGATGGAACTGGTCTTCTCATCCTAATAATTTTTTGTACATACATAATGCATTTTATTCTCTCTAAAGCAAGAGAGATCTTCTTTCAGAATTGTGCAATTGATACTTTTGTCATTTCAATTTTCTTCCATATTCAAGTTAAGGTTTGCATTTAATTGCAGTGGAGATGTTGAATGTGTTGTTTATAGCTGTTGTGTGCAATGTCCAAATTGTACGTTTTCCCCCTATTGAAGTTGATTAAGCTGTCAAATTTAACTTTGTAAACTTCTTGATTCCATCTTAAAAATTGTTGTGCTTAAAGACAAAAATTGGTGCCTGCCTTTTAAGTAGGGGTGTCAATTCGTGTTATCGTATTGTGTTAAGGTATACATATTCAAAAATATGTGTTAACTCGAACCCGACACTATTAACTATCGTCTCAAGTTTCAAAATCCAAACCCAACTCATTTATTAAACAGGTTACACGTGTCGATTTGCTTAACCCATTTATTTTAATTTTTTATTTTTTAAATGGAACGTTACCTATCTTTTAATATGTATAGATAATTTTCAAGTTTAGTAAACTTTAGACATGGGTCAAATTAAAGTAGAAATCTCTTTTATAAGTAAAAAATCTCCAAACCTTGATAAACATTCAATCTGAGACGAATTACCTTAACTCATGATATTTTTTATAATTAAACGTGTTAAGTCGTATTAAACGAGTTGACACTATTAAAACTCAAATACGACCTGTTTATTAATTATGTTATACATGTTAATCTATTTATGACTCAAACCTATTTATGCTTAACCCAAATTCGTTAATTTCGTGTCGTATTTGAGTCGTGTCGTGACAAAAATTGACACCCCGACTTTCAAGCTAGGCCCACATTGTATCAAGTGGTGAAGGAGATGATAGACAAGATGCACTATGTGGTAATTTTATGTGTGCTTTCTTATTTTTTTATTTTTACAAAAAGCCACACTCTATTCTCCAGCCTTCCCTAGGACTTGGGAGAACAAAATGCACACCTTGTTCAATATCTTAAATTCTCTTGGACTTCTATTCTAATATATTTATTTCCCTTTCTTACAGGTAAAACTTGTTCGTATCACCAATAGAGTACATGAGGCATAGATCTATTACACCCTTTTATTTAATTTGAGTATTTGACCAACTTATAAGTTATAAAGTTGTAAAAAAGAAAAAAATTATAAGTGTTAAAATGACATTATGGCGGTCATGATCTCAGTTGTGTAACGAAGCAGAGAGTGTCAACTTTGATCTTAGACCTTTAGATGCCATTACCATCGCAATAAGATGCAAGTTAATCTTTTTGCATACTATTAATATAAGTTGATTTTTTTTCTATATACTTTTATTGTCAATGTATAAATCGCTTTACCTAATTTCTGTCATTCTTTGTGCATAGTTTTAAATATCGCCAATATCAGGAAATATCATTAGATAATGATTTGGGCAAACAAAATAATACTATTGAAATGCAAAATAATCAATTAAGAAATATTAAATGGTTCTTAGAGGGATTATGATGGTGTTGGAAGTGAATCTAGTAGAAATCTCAACAAGTCAGTTAGAAATTGAACCACTGGATGGGACTTTAGAAGAGGGAGAGGAGAAATGAAAAGGAAAAAATTATAGAAAAATCATTTGTAATGGCAGACATGATTGGCTTCTCCTAAATGGCTAAGGAAACTTCTAATTACAGAGCCAAAGTGGCACTAGAAAATGAAATATTGTGACACATTCTGTTTCCACTACTTCATGAGAGACTAAGATTTGGAAAAGTGAATTGGAACATATAGGAAGGAGCTGGCTATTTTTGATTGGTGGTAGCAAGATAAAAGAGTTGCTCCCTCCACCACCCCCCACCCCGTGCATAAAATAATAATTGTTTGAGGCAACCAAGCTTATTATTGCCTTTCTTTTCTGTTGAAAATTGGAGGCTCAACTCTAAATTAGTTCCTTAAAACTCAGGTGTTAAGAAGAGAGAGAGAGAGAGAGAGAGGGCCCTTATATATAAACCAGAGGAGCTAGAGACGGGCGATGTGGGAAAACATTTTCCATATAACCGGGCTTAATGTTTTTATAGGATTGTTTTGCTTTAATGTTGGCATAGAGGTTTATGAAATCCTGGTTTGTGCATGCTTGTTGGGAAGTTAATTAAGTTAGTTGTGGTTGTGGTTGTGGTTTGCGAATTAATTACGAATTTTCAAATTGGCATGTGTATTGGAGGAGCATGAGGTTTCCTCTGAGTTTTTTTTTTTACTATTACCAAATAAATTATAAAGGTTTTAGTAACAAGAAATTGATTTTTCAAAAAGTTCTATACCCTATACTCAAAATTCAGTGAGTGAAACCGAGCAAAATACTTCATATTATTTCTGGGTAGATGTTGACAGAAACAGCCTCTTGGTGTTAGGAAATCCAATCTTTGTTTCTTTGACACACTTCATGTAAACTAAAAGAAACGTGAAATGCATGAGATAAAGTAGTTTAGCTGGGAGCATTTTTTTTTTTTTCCTTATTCACACTTTTTCATAATATTCAATTGTTTTTAATAATATTGATACATGTCATTCCAAGTTTATAAATATAATTCCATATCATTTCCTTGTCAAAAAATTATAATTTTGTAACACATTGGTTCTTTAAAATTATTAGAATTTTCGATATCTATTAACAATTTCAAGCTGTACATGGATGCACAACTTTCTACTGTCTCTTTCTCTTTCTTATTCTGGGTTTTGTTTGCAAAATGGAAATTGTAGTGTAAGTCTTCACTTTGTAGAATTCATGTCCACTGATGACAAAACATATGGCAACCTTGGAGGCAAATATTTGAAGTTTATATTCAGGTAGATGTTCATATTGTACTATAGACAGGGATTTTAATTTCAATAAAAACTAAGAAAACAAAAGAAAAATGGAAAAAACTCTTACTAACCATTTGTACTAAGTTTAACTAATATAAAAAGGGTACCAATAAAGCTAATGCCATTATACTAGTTATTTTTCTTTACAAAAGGATTAAATGTGATGGCCATGTGATGATTTAGTAAAATTTTCATTTTGAATTTGGCCTGTTTGGATTCTTTTTCCTAGTTTTTTACTTCGTAGAATTCAAGATTATGTTTTTAATAGAATTTGGATAAATTTTGGAAGTATGTTTTAAGTTTACTTGATTTTAAATTGATAACAAATTCAAATCTAAACTTTGTTACATCATCTGAGTAAAAGATATATTGGATTACAATTATTACGGTACAAGCTGATGCCAAGGGATTTTAATATTGAGGATGGAGCATGTGGGGTTGGTAAGGAAATCATGAGAAGATTTACTGCAGTAGTGACTAATTGTACATTGGAGATTTGCTTTTATTGGGACCGGAAAAGGGACAAGTATACCTATTAGAGGAGTATGTTGTCCTCTCATTTCAGCTATTTTTATGAATTCTTGTAAGTTGTGCATTTTGTGAGTTTCTTATTTCTTTGTGTGTCAATGTTGGGAGTTAACCCATCCTTCAATTTTCAAAACTTGTTTTCAGATTTAATTTCACATGTTACTTATTTATTATAGATCAAAATATAGAATCTCATGATGCAAGTCCTACAACTTGTTTTCAGATTTAATTTCACATGTTACTTATTAATTACAGATCAAAATATAAAATCTAATGCTGCAAGTCCTGTTTTGTGCAAGAACAAATGGAAACTGCATGGGTCTGAAATTTTCTGATTCACACAATTTTATATATTGTTCTTTACTATGTCGTGTTCCATTCTTCATTGAGATCAATCATGTTCTTATGAATTGATGCTGCACTTTCTGATCAGTGGAGGTTCCGGTCTCTGTCGCCTGTTAAACACTCAAAGAAAGAGATCAGAGGGCCACTGGGTTGGCTCCGACGGTAGCCTCTCCAGTGATTAAGTCAGTAAAACTGTAAAGAGAGACTGAAAGTAAAAGTAATTGAATGACCGTAATCGAAACTGCGTACCTTTGGGCTCAATTTATAGGCTGTCGATTCTCCTAAGTTGACTAGGATATTAACCTCGTGAAAATAGGGATTTGATTGCTATCAAAGAATGGCAGTTACCATGTAAAACATTATGGTCCATGGAAATGGGAAGTAGAAGATATCCAGGACTGGTAGTTTCCGTGTTGCGCATTGTTTCCTTATCTTAAGCTTGGTAGGGCGCCTGAGGCGGTTAGTCAGCTCGGGATCCTCTTGTGGATGACTATGGTGCCTTCTGAACTGAAAGTGAGTTCGGAAGTTGCCTGGGGTTCCGAGCTATGAAGCTCTAGAGGCCATATGTATAAACTTGCTCTGGATGGACAGGCTTTGGTTGCTTTGTGTGTACACGTGTCATGTGGAGATTGGTCTGTCACTTTATGGCATATCAGCTACTCCCCCCCTCCCCCGAACTTTAGTTTAGCACAACGCGTAACTAGGGTTGTGGGCTTTCAAAAAGTCACGCGTCTTGTCACTTCGTCTTCCCAGACGACTGTTGATGTGGCAGTTAATGCGTATCCGCTGCTTGGGCTTTCAAGGCCATTATTTCCCTCAACCGCAGTGACAATTCGGCTAGATGGGCCCCCATTTCTGCAAACCTATATAAGGAAGGGAGGGGGTACATGTATGCCCTTTCCTCCATCGTTTCCTTTGCTCCCAAAAAAATTTCCTATCGTCAAATCAGAGCGATCAGAGTTCTTGAAGAGGTTGCCACCGTTCGAAGCTCCTTCCTCCGGTCATAACTCAGGTTCGGTTTTGGTATTTGCTCATTTGTTTTCCCTTTTCTCCCATCCTTCTTCTTCTCCTTCTGTTTCTTTTCCATTTTTATCCACCATGTCGGTCTTTGATGCCCTTTTCGGCATTGGTTATGGCACAAAAAGCTTCTCAGAGACTATTGTGCCATCCCAAGTTCATATTGTAGGCAGTAGTTCTTCCGGTGATGCCGGAAATAGAGTAGTAGAGTCTCCTTCCAGTCCTAGAGTTAGGATTATAAATGCCTTTATTGAGCCTAGGAACAGAGTGGGGGAGGCCTCTGGCAGGCCTTCCCAAAGAGAAAAATGAGAAAGTGCCATTACTTAGGGCATGCTAAATGACCTGAGGGCTACTTTCGAATTCCCCTCGAACGTGACCTGCAGAGCCCTTAGCTCTTTAGACAGCCCTTCCGACGTTCGTTCGGATGAGATCTGTGTCTATCTCGCATGGTTAGAGATGGGACTTAGACTCCCTCTTCCTCTTCTAGTTAGACAGTTCTTCACATGGTTCAACATTTGCCCTACCGAACTCAACCTCAATAGTTGGAGGCATTTGTTAAGGTTTATAGTGCTAGGACATCTGAATGGTGTCGAGGTAAACCTTGACCTGATTTGTAGCAATATGGATCTAAAATACATGAGGTCTGAGGGCCTTTTCTATATATCCTTTGACAAGGGGTTCAGACCCCTTTCCTCAGTGTTTACCTCCAATAAGAATTGGAAGAAATGGTACTTCTTTGTGGGAGGAGGATGGGAGCTGGAGGACTTCCAGGATCAAATCTTGACATTTCCCCGAAGTACCGGGATTAAGGATGAGACCCTCCTCTTAAATACATCTATGCTTCTATTTTTGCATATTTTTACTTCTTTATTGCTTGTCTAACCTCTATGTTTATGTCTTCTATGTAGATAAAAGTGCTTGGAAGAGGTCAATCTTCATGGTCGATCTCTAAGATAAGTACCGTCGGCTCCTCTAGACCAGCAATAGAGCTCACACTGCCATCCTTACACTAGGGAACCTGATGGATGCTCGACTGATGACCTCCCGAGCTGGAAATTTTAAAAAGTCCCTCATGTCCAAGTGGGCTCCAAGGTAGAAGAAGAAGATAGTAGGGGAGCCTTCCTTTCCTGTCGACCTACCTCTTCAAGTGAAGAGGAGGAGGCTCATCTCCAGCTCCCTGGATCGTACTCCAGTTGAGGATAAGAGGGTGCCTCTTGCTCCAGCGCCTACCCCCCCTTCCTGCTCCTGAGGTTCTAACCAGTCGAAGGCGGAAGGGGAAAGCAGCTGCTGTTACTGTTAAGGTGCCTGATGATTCCGGCTACTTAGTGCGAAAAAGGCCTTCGACGAGTTCTGGGCTTTTGGCCCAAAGCAATATAAAGGGCAGACTACAGAGAAGATTTCCATACATCTTCTGTCCCTTCAGTTGAAGGTGGCTTCCAAACTCTCTTCCTTCTCTTTTTTGTGTTTTGAAACTTTACCTTTACTTGTTCTAACTTGTTTCTATTTTTCTTAGCAGACCATGCATGGCCTTGCTGCCATTAAGGAATCTTCTACGGATCTGGACATAATTGATAATCTCCAATCCGAGTTGGATAAGACCAGGTTACAGCTAGGGACAGCCCAGTCTGCTGCCTCTGCTACTGAGGAGAAGCTGATGGAGGCGGCGAACTCCTTGTCCATCATGGAGTAAACGGGACTCCCTTGCTCGAAAGTTGGATGACCTTTAGAGGAGGTTTGACGACTTCCAAGCTACCTCCATCCAAAAGACCAAAGATGCAGTCGAATCTGCCAAGGCCCAGACCGATGAAGGCTAAAGTTGAGGAGATGGGTGAGGAGCTGATTGAGCATGGGTACAATACCTTCAGAGCAAAGCTCCTCATGAAGTACCCTAACCTTGATCTGACTGGGATTGACAATGTTGAAGTCCCTCTAGCCGAGGCCGAGGTATGGAACGATGATGATGAGGTAGCCCCTCCTGATCTTCCCCCGGCAGAAGCACCTACTCAAGCTGATATGGATGCAGTGTGGTAAATTTGAGGAGAACGAAGGAAGAGAGTGACGACGACATGGTACAAAATGACCTCTTCCTTGTTTGGACCAGCTACACCAAAGGAAGAGAGTGATGATGACATGGAGTAGAACGACCTTTTCCTCGTCCAGACCAGCTGTAGTCTAGGATTTTGGCTTCTATACTTTACTTCTTTGTAAACTATAGAGATCTAAAAAATGAGGGTAAATTTTTCGTTTTTTTCGGTAGGGCACTATTCATGCGCAGTTTTGCCGATAGGGTGTTTTCATGCATCATTTAACTATAAGTCATGTTTAGAAGCATATTTTGAATTTTCCATAGAAGAGAAACATGATTATAATATTAAAATACACCTCCTACAGAAATTTGAGCCTGTTCGGAGACAGTTTCAAAAATAGGACCAAAAGGGCGGCCAGGGTGACCTGGGTGGATCCGGCCAAACCCGGCCACAAGAAAAAATTTATTTCTTTTGAAAGTTTTTATTTAAAATGATTTTAAGGACTTTGGATAAAACAAAATATCGAATTGAGGCGTTTCGGGACGGGTTGTCGTGTAACGGGGTCCTAGATTCATTAAGGGCAAAAAGGTCATTTTGCACCTTTGCCCCTCCACTATAAATACAGCCCTTAGTGTATTTTTATCACAATTTGGTCTAAAAATCATAGCAGCTCACGCATGGTGAAAAGGTGAAAAAAAGCCCTAGTTTCTTCAAGCTTCAAGCCACCAAAACACACTCCTGGGCCGGGATTCTTGCGAGGCTTCCTCCTAGGAAGTTGTTCCTCTCATCAATATTTATATTCTCACTAATCGATTAGGCTGTGCAGTGAACACAACTTCCCCGATTTGAGAAAAACCATTCTAGGTATGATATTTTGCTAAGCTAGGAATAGGTTTAAGTTTTCTTGCCTTTTTACATGTTGTTTGATTGTTTAAGGTGTTTACTTGAGGTTAGGAAATCACTTTGGAGGTTGTTGCTTTGAAAACTTAGAGTTGGTAGTTTAGGTATTTGTGTATTCTTTGAGTTGCTTGATGATTTGTTGTTATTATAAAGATGTGTCTTGTCTATATGTTTGGATTATTATGTTTTGACTTTTATACATGTTGATATATCTTGTGTTTTGGAGGTTGTGATGGTTTAATGTCTTGGTGCTTTATGAAAATTATGTGTTCTTTGTAAATTAGTGAGATTGTGAAAAATGTGGCTTAAGTATGTGTTGAAATGGATAAGTTATAGCTTATGCTCATATAAAGGAAGTTTAGGGATTTTGAAGTTATGATTTATGTTGGGAAAAAAAAGCATGACTCGAGGTGAACACAGTGTATATGATGAATTGTCTCATTGAAGTTGCATAATGAAATCTTAGCATTTTGGCATGTTGTGATTTCTTGAAAATATGGTGTGGGTTGAGCACTTGGTGCTATGCATTATAAGAGTGTAGATCCTATGTTGAAAAACCCAAAATTGGTCATTGTGTTGGTACTCAGGTCCATTGGGAATGATCCGTAAACGAGACATGGGTGTGACATAGCATTGCATGTGTGGGTCATGCATGTTGATATTGCATGGCATTGAGGGATTAAGGGATTGGCATTGAGGGATTATGAGATTATAGCTTTTAAAATATACACTTGCACATGCCACGCCTTAAATTTGTTCCTAGTATTAGCATCATGTTATACCAGTAGTTGTGTTGACCCATTCGTGGGATATCATATTACAGATGACGCTCCTGGTGTTTGCGACTTGTTGTAGTCTTAAAGAAAGGAAGGAAAACAGACCATGGAGTATATTTGGCCCTTGGGGCATGTTTTTGTATGTATGGGCATGAGCCCAATTTACTTGTATTTAAACTTGGAGAAATAGTGAACTATGGGCCTTGGGCCATTTTGAAATATATGGGTTTAAGACCCAAATGATATGTATGATGTTTTTATTTAATAAGTATTATATGTGTATGTTGAGACAACTAGATACAAATGTTGATAATAAGGGATGTATGTTTAATTTAATGAATTTGTGACCACCGAGTAAGGGTAGGTTGTGACATATTTATACTTGTGAAATATTGTAAAAATTAGGTGGAAAAAATGCTTAGAAAACAAAGTAAGTTATGTCAAAATTTTGGTGAAATTAAGGGAAGCATTAAGTGTGTGAAACACCCTTTAAATAGGTGAGAAAAGTAGTCAAATTTGAGGTTTAGAAACCTTGGGAAAATGGGCTAAAAATGGGTGAAAAATGGCTTGAAAAACTTTGGAAAAAAATTGGAAAAATAGGGAAATTTGGGCTGCTGGACAGAGAAATTCAGCCTCAGTATTTCTACTGTTGCTACAGTAATTTTTCAGGAAAAAAATCAGAAAAAAATCAGACTGCCTAATCGCGCGTGTGTGAGTGCCGCGCCTGCCCCTGCTGCACGCCATGGCCTGCCTCGCCCCACCTACGCGCGCGCATGCGCGCCCACGGCCTGCTGCTGCCTTGTCCTTGTGTGCTGCTCTGGCAGCCTAACCCCTGCTTCTTTGGGCACCCTTTTTGAGCCATGTTTGGGCACCTTTTTGGGTTATGTTTGGGCACCCTCTTGGGCTATGTTTGGCCAATTTTTGGGCCATGTTTGGCCACCCTTTTGGGCTATGTTTGGCCACTTACATGGGCTGTGGTTGACCTCTTCTTTAAGACCATTTTTGGTAGATTTCTTGAGTTATTCTTGGCCCATGCTTTAGGGTATTTTAGGGCCCATATGGGTCGTTGTTCCAAGGCATACTTAGAGGGGTTTTGGGATTGCTTTGGAAGTCATTTTTTGAATATGACTTAAACTATTTTAAATACTAATTGGGAAAGATAGTTGAGCAACATTAGTGAACCATTTTAGTTGAGTTAAATGGTGAGTCTCCACTTATTATTTTCGGGAAACATGGGGGAAGAAATGAATAATTAATTGAATTCACTTTAATGGTCTTTCATTTATTTTTCTTCTTTCGTTTCACTCACTTCCTGGGTTTGTAAAAATTTGGGGCATGACATAAACCTTCCGATCTGATGTAATCCTTTGCCAATTATCAATGAAATTGACTTTTTTCCAGAACTGGTGTACTTTTATATTTCAAAGCACTTTGTTGATTGCCTCTTCAGAGTAGCACTACTTGTAAATTTTGTGAATGTTATTTATATGCCAAGCTTGCAATAGACTTCAGCACTGTTCCCACTCATTACTGCTCTATAAAACAACCTTAGGCTTCCGGCCTTTAATCAAGTAAAAATGTTCAGGAATCGAATAAACTTTAGATCTTCCCTTTAACCTTAACTGAGCATAAGTTGAGAGCTATCTTTCGAGCTGAGAGACTTGTCATTAAATAATAATTCAACAAGCCTTTTGTAACTAGAACTGGTAATAACCTGACTTCCGAATAATGAGACTTGTAATTAAACAGTCATAATAATTGAACAGATCTTTTGTAACCAAAACTAGCAATAACATTTAGTAAATAGTGCTTTTGGAAATTTGATAATCTTCCTAGAAAGACAAACCAAGTTTTCATTGCTTGCATTGAATGTAAAGGTTTGTTCAGACCTGTAACTCTTGAATTGATTACAAGGTTTTTAGGGGTCTGAACTTTGAAACGGACCAGACCTATAACTCTTACATGGGCTACAAGGTTTTTGAGGATCTGTACATTGAGATAAACCAGACCTGTAACTCTTCCATGGGCTGTAAAGTTTTTAGGGGTCTGTACATTGAGATGGACCAGAACTGTAACTGTACATTGAGATCTATAACTCTTGCATGGGCTGCAAGGTTTTTAGGGGTCTGTTCATTGAGATGAACCAAACCTGTAACTCTTGCATGGGCTGCAAGGTTTTTAGGGGTCTGTACATTGAGATAGACTAGACCTGTAACTCTTGCATGGGCTGCAAGGTTTTTAGGTGTCTGTACATTGAAACGGACCAGACCTATAACTCTTGCATGGGCTGCAAGGTTTTTGGAGATCTGTATATTGAGATGGATCAGACCTGTAACTCTTTCATGGGCTGCAAAGTTTTTAGGGGTTTGTACATTGAGATGGACCAGACCTGTAACTCTTGTATAGGCTACAAGGTTTTTAGGGGTCTGTACATTGAGATGGACCAGACTTGTAACTCTTGCATGAGCTGCAAGGTTTTTAGAGGTTTGTACATTGAGATGGATCAGACCTGTAACTCTTGCATGGGCTGCAAGGTTTTTAGCGATCAGTAAATGAACATTTTTTGGGGAAGTAAAGAAAGAAAATCTTTATTGATAGTATTTTCGTAAGTGTTCTACATTCCATGGCCTGGGTATAGGTTTCCCAGCTATGTCTGCTAACCAGTATGTGGTAGGTCTGACAATCTTTGTTATCCTATATGGGCCTTCCCAGTTGGGCGACAATTTTCCCATAGTGGGATCTTTAGTGTTTGGGAACACTCTTCTTAGGACAAGATCCCCGAGCTGGAAACTGAGGGGCCTTATCCCTTGTTTGGAGCTATTGGCCATCCTGTGCTGGTGTGCCTTCATCTTGATTTTAGCCTGATCTCACTTTTCTTCAAGTAGGTCCAGATTTTCTACAAGCTACTGGTCATTGGCTCCTTAGTCGAAAGCTTTCATCCTCAAGGTGAGCATACCGATTTTGATAGGAATCACTGCTTCTGAGCCATAGACAAGTGATGTAATATCCCGACCTGGGATACCGGGTCATATGGCACGTATTACGAGGCAATGAAAATATGTGTAAAATTTTTTTTTACACTTAAGAGAAAAATTAATTAATTAAATAATTAATTAATTTAAAATATGAATATATTTAATTATTATAATTAAATTCAAATAAACACACACATACGCACATTTATGGTGTATTGTGTGTGTATGTTATCAAGTGTATATAAGTATGTATAAGTATATCTATCTATACATGTGCACAAGAAAATATAAATATCTTGGTATGTGAATAGTGCTCTGTGTGTGTGTGTGTCGGTTGAGGTGTGTGTGTTTGTCTCCATGTGTATTTGGTGTGTGAATATATATATATATATATATATATATATATAATATACATATATACAAATATCATCAAAAGTTGTTGTAAAGCAAAAATTGGGAAGAACAAAATTTATGAGATGGGATGGCAGCCGAAATGAGAGACTGATGAGGGCTAGAGGTAGGTTACAAACCTGTAGAGAGAGAGAAGGAGGAGAGAGAAGATTCGGTTTCTTCTCTTTAAAAAGAAACCAAAGCATGTCTTGCATGCTTGACCAATTAAGGAAGCAAAGAAATTGAACGAGGAAGATTCAGAGCAAGAAAAAAAGAGAAAACAGTGGTGAAAGGTGAACCCACCGAAAACTTTTAAAATTCTCTCTCTAGAATATTTTGCATGTGTTTAAGAGATTTAGGTTATGTTATGTATATATGATGCTTAATATATGTCTAGAAGTGTATCAAGCATGAAAAGTGGCTATGAAAACGACTAAAAACATGAAACCCAGAAGCTACGGCCATTGAAGACCTTGCTTGAAGCAGGTCTGAACCGACTTCTTCTAAACCATTTTTAGTGTATCAAGGCTTCAAGTAGGTCTCACAAGCATCATGAAAACACTCATACGCGATCAAAAATCAAAAGAAACGAACCCTATATGGTGAGTTGCAGGTACGGGTTCTCAAAACAAACCTTACCAACTTGCTTCTAAACCTACCTTTATGAATGAAAACTAAATCCCCATGAATAGGGGATCAAAACAAGCTAAATCCCATGAAAAATAATCAAGAAATGAGCATGAACTGTGAGTATTACAGATCTGGTTATCGCGACCTAAACCGAGCCTCTGAGTTAAACTCGAAGCTCAAAATCAATGTAAAAACATTCCTTAAAGCTCTAGGGAACGTTTGGAAAGGAAATCAGAGAAAATGAGTCCCTAAAATGTCACGAAATCCGACTGTAAGCAATTAGGGTTTCACATGAACAGTGTCGACCCCGTTGGGGAAGACGACACTGTTCGGATCGGACTTCGGGTTGGCTATGGGTCGGTTACGGGTCAGGGTTAAATCCGGATCCAATGGGTTACGGGTAAATTGGACGGCGTCATTTTCGTGTTATGTTTTTAAATTTATAAACCCTTAGGGCTGACGTCATCTTGACGTCAGCATCACGTGGCAAATCGGCTAAACCGGTTGGATTGCAAGTGAACCGGACCGGTTCACTTATATTTTGGACCGAACCAATTGGTTTTCTGATTTATTTAAAATTAAAGAAACCAAGATTTCCTCTATTTGCAATTTGACCCCAACTGTTTTATGAAATTATATTGTGGCCCAACTAATGAAGATTTTATGCAATTAAGCCACTGGAAAAATAATAAAATAATTAATTTAATTATTTAATAAATAAAGCAAAATTACTATTTTGCCCCTGAATCATATATGAAGCAAATGAAGTCCAAATTAAACATATGAATAGTGTATTTTTACTATTTTGAATATTCTGAGACTAATGGTAGGGTCCGTTTTACGAGACGGGGCTCAAAAAATAAAGACACGTACAGGGATAAATAACCAAAATACCCCTTGTTCAAAATAAACAAATTATTAGTGTATTCTTACTATCTCGGACCTTCTGAGTCCAATGGTGAGGTTCACGACACGAGATGGGGTCCCAAAAAATAAAGACACGTAAAGGGGTAAAATAACCAAAATACCCTTGGTACCCCTAAAGCCAAAATGAAACCAGAGAAGGTCTAAATTGACTTTCTTTGACATTCCGGACTCAATAATGGAGTCCAAATTACCAAACGAAGTACGCAAAAATATGACACGTAAATAGGTAAATGACCATTTTGCCCTTTTACATACAGAAGTCCGAATTAAATTTTAGGAAAGCCTAAACTGACTTTCTTCGACGCTCCGGACTCAATGGTAGAGTCTATTTGACCAAAAGAGATGTCAAAAATAAAAAGACATAAAATTTGTTTAATAGCATCTGTCAGATGACTATAAATTAAAGTAATGCCAAAGTACTAATCTAAGGCGTATACGAGAAAATGAATTACGAAAAAACACGACATGTAAATATGTGAAGTAAATAAATTTAAATTAAAATTAATGGAGCTACCAGAAGAGTATAAATTGAAATGAATTAAAGTCCTAACACATTAATTGTGTCATAGTTTAAGAGTACGAGTTAAGTTAAGTACATATGAATTATGAGATCATTTTAGGATCTAATCCGATTTAAGCATAAGTTAAGGAATATCGAGATGATATTACAATGAATGTGAAGTTGATGAGATGTTTATGAATTGTTCTTAGGAACTACAAGGAAAGTGGGAAAGCGCATTATTAGCACTAACCCTAAAGGACCAAGGTGAGTAACCCTGTGTTTGAATTGGAGATTTAACTCCATGGATTTGAAAAAGTTTTAAGTTCAAAGATATGAAGTGTTTGAATTCCAAATTTAGTATTTACATGATTCAGTTTTAAATTGATCCATCTTTATAACCTCTATTATGACATGCTTAGTGAATGGTTTCTATTACAGTTTTCTTAAAACATATTTCAGCATGTCTAAAGTTTTAAATGCCAAATTATGTAAAGTGTTCTGAATTTGTTATATCAAATGTGTTAAAGGATTTGTTATGCAATTATGTATATGATGTTTTAAATGTTCATGAGAAGTACCTATTTGACGAAACCCTATCTGTTCTGTTATGGAGTGAGTATAAGTCCTACCTATTAGGGACCAGGCAGCTGCTCTTGATCGGTTCAGTTGGGTTAAAGTTTTACAAGATAAATGGTGTTTAAAGCACCCCCTATGATGGTTGAAATCTTTCGGGATTCAACAATAAATGCCAGGTAGCAGGATCTAATCCCCTTGGTACGAGATATCTCTATTGTAGCATTGCAGTAAAATGGGAGTCTGGTTCGAAACAGATTCCACCTAATTAAAGAGAAAAGATGACAAAGTGATTTTGAAAATGAAAGCAGGTTTTACCCTCATTTTCACAATACATATTTATGCGTTTTAAAGTTTATATACTTTATCTGATGAAGTACGAGTTTTGCTTGAATACTTTAAATGTTTTCAAGCTATTTGAAATGCATATGTTTCGAGTTATATACTCCATTTGACAAAGTACGAGTTTAGCTTGAATACTTTAAATGTTTCAAAGCTATCTGTTTTATGAAATGCATATGTTTTGAGTTTTATATACTCTATCTAAGAAATACATGTTATGTTATATGTTTTGAAGTTCATAAGTATAAGTATAGCTTGAATACTTTAAATGTTTCAAAGTTATCTGTTTTAAGAATGCATATACTCTGTATTCTAAAATATACGAGCAATTGGCAGTGAATGTTTTACAAACTCTTATGTACAAAAAAATCACTGCTAATTGAAAACCCCATGACGAATACTAGAATTGCTCACAAGCTTAGATTAGCTTACCCGGACTTTGTTCGGACCCCCCTTTCAGGTAATTAGCAACAGTCTTGACTTGAGGACGACGATGATGAATCTGCTGATTTTGGAGGCTATGTTCAACTAGTTTTTGTCTAGTACTACGAACATTAAGTATGGAGTTTTGTATTAGTAAAATAGTACGCTGTTATGTATAAGCCCCACGGGACAATTAAACATTTATTGTTTATAAAGTTTTAAGTTTTAGTTATACTCTGAATGTTAAATCATGTATGCTATGTAAAGAGTGGCAGTACCGGATGGATGTGCGTAATTTAAAAATAAGAAAAGAAAAGAAAAAGTTTTTCACGTTTCCGCAAACACATGTTGCACATCTATTCGATATCGCTGCTTATGCGAGCCTTCGCCCTAAGGTCTCTGAGCCTGAGGGTGGCGGTCGCTATGCGAGATCCGCACAGGGTGGGTTTCGGGTCGTGACAAGTGAGAACGGAGTTTCAGAGGTTGGGGTTCTTCTTATGGTTCTGTAAGCCCAGAGCACACCAAGAAGCTCATCAACCCATCTTCCCTTGGCATCTTCCAACCTCTTCTTAAAAGCATCAAGAATTGTTCGGTTGGTGACCTCGACTTGCCCGTTGGCTTGGAGGTGCCCTGGCGAAGCGAAGTGATAACTGATGCGCAAGTCTTTGCAAAATTTTCTTGAAAATTTTACCGACAAACTGCATACCATTGTTTGAAATGATAACGCGAGGTATGCCGAACCTGCAGACTATATTCCTCTATATGAAGCCCTTTACTTCCACTTCCGTGATGTGAGTTAGGAGCTCGGCCTCTGCCCACTTGAAGAAATAATCGATGGCTACCAAAAGGTACCTTTTGTTCAGAGTGGCCTTTGGCAGCGGTCCTATAATGTCTATTCCCCACTGAGCAAAGGGCCATGGGCTGACAATAGGAATGAGCTCATGGTGGGACTGGTGCTGGTAGGGAGCAAATCGTTGGCATTTATCACATCTTGGGACGTACTCCTTGGCTTGCTTCAGCATATTAGACCAATAGTAGCCCTGTGTTAGAGCTCAGTGGGCTATGATTCTGCCACCATTATGGTTGCCGTAAATTCCTTCGTGTATTTCTGCCAAAACATATTGAGATTCTTTTGGAGCCAGGCACCGCAATAGGGGTCGAGAGTAGGATCTTCGTTAGAGCTTTCCATTCAAGACTAAGTACTGAGCCACCCTGACTTAAGTCCTTCGGGCCAGGTTTTTGTCCTCCGGAAGCAGCCCTTCTTCTATATATCGGAGGATGGGGGTCATCCAATTTTGAGTCTGTTCAGAAACCTACAAAGACTGTGCCTCTTCAATGCTCGGCCTTGGTTGGTGAGAGATCTTCGAAGTTGAATCTTCTTCTGGTTTCAGATAGGAGGCCATGTTTTCTAAGGTGTCAGCCCTAGAGTTCTGACCCCTCTCAATTTTTTGAACGATGAATTCATGAAAGGAACGCTTTAGTAAGTCTACCAGTTCTGAGTACCGAAGCATTCTATCGTCTTTGATGGCAAATTCTCCCATAACTTGGCTTACCACCAATTGGGAGTCAAAGGAAACTTTGAGATTTTAGGCCTCGTACTCCATTACTAGCTTCATCCCAAGGATAAGGGCTTCGTACTCGGCTTCATTGTTGGAAACTCTGAATCCCAAGCTTACTGTCTTTTCTACTACTAGCCCTTTAGGGGATCGTAACATCAGGCCGACGCCAGAACCTCGGTTTGTGGATGATCAATCCGTATAGAGCTGTCATACAGCGGTGCTCTTACTCAGCTGTGCCTTATCATACAGCGCTGAAGTGAACTCCACAACAAATTCTGCCAATACCTGCTCTTTGATGGAGGTCCGTGGAACGTAAGATATATCGAATTCTCCCAACTCTACAGATTACTTAACCAATCGCCCCGAGACTTCACGCTTCTGTAATACTGACTTTAGTGAAGAGGCGGTTGGGATCTCAATAGGATGTGCTTGAAAATAGGGTCAGAGCTTCTGGACAGATATTATTAGAGCAAAGGCGAGCTTTTCAATCTCTAGATACTTTTTCTCTGTGTCTAGAAGTGCCTTGCTTACATAGAATACCGGCTTCTGGACCCCCTTGTCCTGCTTAACAAGTACAAAACTGACGGCATTTTTAGAGACCGTAAGATAGAGGAGCAGTTTCTCCCCTTGGATTGGCTTTGAGAGGAGTTCGGGGGAGGCCAGATACTTCTTCAGTTCTTGAAACGCTTTCTCACATTCATCGGACCTTGCAAGGCCCTGTTTTCCTTCAAGGCTTTGAAGAATGGTAGGCAACGATCGGTAGATTTGGAGATGAATCGATTCAGAGCCGTAATTCTCCCATTCAGAGCTTGAATGTTTTTCTTAGTCTTCGGTGATTCCAGCTCAATCAAGGCTTTAATCTAAGTAGGGTCTGCTTCAATACCCCTCTAGGAAACCAAAAAACCTAAAAACTTTCCCTTGGTTACACCGAAGGTGCACTTCAAGGGATTTAATTGCATCCTGTGTTGTTTCAGGATATCAAATGTCTAGCTTGGGTACTGGATGTGGCTGCTCTTCTGTAGGCTTTTGACTAACATATCATTTATATAGACTTCCACTGTATTGCTGATCAGAGGGTCGAACATCTTGTTCACCAAATGTTGAGATGTCGCCCCAACATTTTTCAGACCAAATAGCATCACCCTATACCAATAGAGACCTCGTTCGGATATGAAAGCTATCTTTTCCTAGTCTTAAGGGTACATCTAGATCTGGTTGTATCCAGAATAGGCGTCTTTAAAGCTCATGAGTTTGTGCTTTGCCGTTGCATCGACTAGTTAGTCTATCCTTGGAAGAGGGAAGCTGTCTTTGGGACAAGCTTTGTTGAGGTCTATGTAGTCGATGCAGACTCTCCATTTACCATTTTTCTTTTTGACAAGAACAGTATTGGCAAGCCATTCTAGATAGAATACCTCCCTTATCATCTTAGAATCCAACAACCTCTGCTTTTCTTCATTAATGATCTGGTGACGCTCTAGAGCAAACGTCCTCCTTTTCTGTCTTACAGGAGGGTGATCAAGATCAGTCATTAGCTTGTGGGTGATAAGGTTAGGATCTATCCCCTCCATATCTTTGGTTTCCAAAACACCAAGAGGTTGTTGTTTAGGAATTCCACCATCTCTTCTTGTTCGGAAGGTGATAGGTTTAAGCCGATCTGCAAATATCGCCCTCCTCCTTTGGGGCTGACGAGCACTTTGATAGGATCCCCCATTGGCTTGGCTCTACTATCCCGTCCTCTAAGGCTTAGAGGTTCATCAATCTAGAAGGGGCAGGCTTTTGTCTCATGAAGATGGGAAAGGTCTGGGCTCCTATCTTTATGAGAGTGTTGTGATTGCTATTTGGGAGCCTTTTCTTTAAGCGCGAGAGTGTGGCACTTTCGGGCAGTTGGCTGGCACCCTCTGATAGAATAGACCATATTGTTGTGCACATACTTCAGGCATTAGTGGAGGGTTAAGGTGACCGCTCCTATTTAGTTTAGCCAAGGCCGTCCGATTATGACATTATAAAGGGACTTGGAATTCAGAACCATGTATTATGAGATTATGGTCTTCTGACCATCTCCTTCTCCTGCTGTTGTGGGAAGGTCAATCCTCCCTAACGGGGTGGTGAGGTTTTCATCAAATCCAGCCATTATTGTGGCGGTGGGCTTGACGTCATTGGAGTTGAGCTTCATGTGTTTGAGGAGCTCATAGAATAACACGTTGGCAGAGCTCCTTGTATCTACCAAGACTCTTCGGATCTCAAAATTAGCAATTTTGAGCTAGATAATGAGGGCGTCATTGTGAGGACAGTGCACCCCTATAAGATCTTGATCTGAGAACTAGATCTCAGGCACTAGCTTCAGTCTTTTCTCAACAATGGAGATCTGAAGGATGCTAGGAGTTGTTCTGGCTTCCCGAGTATAATGTTTTCTTACTCGGTTGGACATCCCTGTGACTGGGCTATCAGCGTGGAGGAGGAAGATGACCTAATTGTTCTGTTGTTGAGGCTCATTTCGTCCATCCCTCTGTTCCGGACTCTATTCTTGCCTCCTTTGTTGCGGCCTGTCATTTCGAGGGTTTTGCCTCTTGTCTTGTCTGACAAACTCTCGCAGTCGTCCTCTCCTAATGAGCTGTTCGATCTCCTGTTTGAGGGCTCGACATTCATCGGTAGTATGGCCGTGGTCTTTATGGAAGTCGCAGTACTTATTCTGATCCCTGGTGTCAGGATTGCTTTTTAGCGGCTCCGGCCACTTCAGATTTTCACGTGCTTGGACCTGCCAAAGTGTGTGAGTTAATGAGGCGTTCAGAGGAGTGTAGGTGCCATACCTTCTAGTGCTAGTTTTGGTCAGGGCCATGGATGCCATTCTTTTATCGGGACTTCTAACCCTCTTTTTGGTTGCATTGGAGTCTTTCTTATGATCATCCTTCTAAACCTGTTCTTTAATTTTTTGGGAGGTGATATTTGCTTTCTCCAGGTTTATGTATTTTCTAGCCCATTCCATGAGGGCTGCCATGTCAGCGAGAGGCTGGAGGTTAGGGTGGCTACAAAAAAGCTCGGACTGTAATCCGTGATTTCTATGAGTTTGGCATTAAAGCATGCGATATACTCTCTGAGTGACTCTCCTTTGGATTGCTTTACATTTAGCAGGAACTTTGATCCTTTCCTCGACCTTCTACTGGTCATAAACCGATCAAGGAACTGCCTGCTGAGCTTATAGAAACTAATAATAGATTTCTGAGGGAGGTTGTGAAACCACTTTAGAGCAGTACCTTTGAGGCTGGTCACAAAAGTGTGGCACATGAAGGCATCCATGGCTCTATGTAGTGCCATGGTATGCTGATAATGAGAAAGATGGTCCCCTCGGTCCCCAGTCATGTCGTACAGAGTGAACTTTGGGACGATGAATTTCTTTGGCCGCTCTTCCGCCATTATGGCGGGGCGAATAATGTGACAAATCTTTCGAGCAGCTTGGCTAGCTCATCTTGTTCTGAAGGGATGTAAGCACCTTTAATAACAGCTATATGGTCCATAGAGTCCGCTACTTCTTCGATCCTTTATGGGCACCCAGGCTGTACCGGTGGTCGAAGGTCCTACCTTATAGCCTCAGTGCCCACATAGGTGGGACGATTTTGTCCCAAGGTAGGGAGAGAATGCCGATTTTCCTAGACTGGGGGAACCAGTGCCGTGTGGGGCTGAAACTCTTACGGCACTAGGTTTGCCCCTGAAGCCACCGGAGTCAGAACCCTTGTAGTACTTTGGTAGTGGACAGCCGGGTTGAAGGATGGTATCCCTCTGCCTGCGGCGGCTGATGGTTGGGGGTCTCCTCCCATATGAGTGGTGCCCTGGGGGTGCACTGGTTGCTCAACGGGAATCTCTTCCTAGGGTCCTCTGCCCATGGTGGTGGTAGGAGGCTATGACTCCACATCAGCTACATCAATGGAAGGATGTAAGGGGTTGCTCCCAGGGCTCTGGGTAAGCAACGCCAGAGTTCTAGAGATGGAAAGAAGTTGTTCTTGCATCAGGTTAGTCTGTCGCTGAACTTGATCGAGTTACTGCATCAAAGGATCAGATGTTTGTCCCCTTCCTCTTTTGGCGGGTGGCCGATTTGGAAGGTTTTAAGGGTTCGTCCTTGGACGAAGATTGGGAGCCATGGTCCTTCAGTGAGAAAGGCAATGAGTTCATTTGTAGAAAAAAAGAACTTAGCAAGAAACGATTTTTTGTTTCTCACAAACGGCGCCAAACTGATGTTGCACTTTATGATTAGTGGGGGATCCGCTCTCTGTCGCTTGTTGAACACTCAAAGAAAGAGATCAGAGGGCCACCGGGTTGGCTCCGGCAGTAGCCTCTCCGGTGATTAAGTTAGTAAAACTGTAAAGAGAGACTGAAAGTAAAAGTAATTGAATGACCGTAATTGAGACTACGTACCTTTGGGTTCAGTTTATAGGCTGCCGATTCTCTTAAGTTAACTAGGATTCAACCTCGTGAAAGTAGGGATTTGATTGCTATTAAAGAATGACAGTTACCATGTAGAACACTGCACTCCATGAAAATGGGAAGTAGAAGATATCCAGGAATGGTAGTTTTCGTGTTGCACATTATTTCCTTATCTTTAACTCGGTAGGGCGCCTTAGGCGATTAGTCAGCTCGGGATCCTTTTGTAGATGAGTATGGTGTCTTCTGAACGGAAGGTGAGTTTGGAGGTTGCCTGGGGTTCCGAGCTATAAAGCTCTAGAGGCCATATGTATAAACTTGTTCTGAAATGACAGACTTTGGCTGTTCTGTGCGTACACGTGTCATGTGGAGACTGGTCTGTCACTTTATGGCATATCATGAATCTTTTCACGTGAATTGCATATAACGCATGGGAAGTAAATGACAAAAGAATTGTTAACAAAACATGTTATTAGTTTGAAGGAGATATAAACTAATGATTATGTTTAAGTATCATTTAAATATGCCATGAATTGCTTGGAACTACATTGTTGGGGTAATCACTTTAGCTAAACCAGTCTATATTTTAATGTTCTCCATGTGTTATCTTGTTTTGCTTTCAATGAGATTAAGGACAATCCATTTAAATTTATTTAAGGAGATATAAACTAACGTGTTTTCAACAAGTTAGATAGATCAAGTTACTAATTGGAAAAAAAAAAAGAGGATAAATCAAATTGATCCAATTTACTTATTTAAGGACCATTTAATTTAGTTTATATTTATTTACTCTTGACTATTCATGTTTTTCTACAAATGTTTTTATCTGATTCATTAGCTCTCAAATCCTCATAAAAATCTCCCCATTTTTTCCCGTAAAATTTCTTGTGATTTGGTCGTATTGAAACCCAATGAATGAAGAAATTCATTCAATTTTCTTTACAGGTTTGATTTCATTATTTAGAAGAAAAAAGATGTTATTGGAACTTAATTTTTCATCAATTACTTAATTATCTTCAGGTTAATATGGTTAGAGACATTATCAGAAGCTAGTCCAGTTTGATACTTAAACATGCTAAAATGCAAGAAAACAATTGTTTTATAATTTTATTGACAAAAATGCCCCTTACCATTAATTTATTATCCCAAATATTTTTCACAATTCCACCGTTTCAGAATTCTTTGGATTTTCTTCTGGGTTCGCCAAAAGTAGATAAGCTAGGAACGTTCCCTTCTCTGCAAGCCCCTGTGTTGGCTGTGACATCTCCCTCGCCCGCTGCATGTCCACCACCTCCATAGTTGTTTGATTAGAGTTTTTTCCAATTGGATAACTTCAATCGCACGAGCAACCATTGTCGTTTCATCGGAGTTTTTCTAATCGGGTAAGTTCAATCCTCTTAACCCTATTTCTAGATTCCTCTTAATGTAAATTTATTCTAACCTTTTTGCCTCCACACCACTTCAACAACCTTTTCTTCAACATTTCGTTCTTCGTACAGCGATAATTGTTTTGAATTTCTTTTCATCTGAATCTTGTGGGTTTAGATTCACTGTTAGATCTTATTGTGTTTTAATTCATTTTCTCAGTGGCTCGAATCTTTTGATTCCGTTGCGAACTGTTCCATATGGAATCTAATGTGTTTTTGCCGGCTCCAAATAGATAGTCATACCCTGCAATTTAGCTCTTTGACTGAAGGGGTTTCGTAACACATGAGAAGTGTGTCATTGTAGTCGGTTGTCTTGGCTAATTTTAACATCGTGTAATTCTCAGAGAAGTTTCAACAATTTTATGGTGAGTTTTTGTTTCCCCTTTTTTGTTTCGCGGGGAGGATTTTTTCTTCTTTCGTTTTCAAAACATGCAATGTCATATATCAGATTTTTCTTTTCAAAACATGCAATGCTAGGTATTAGATTTCAAGATTTGGTTTTGATCATTTTCCCCACAAGTATTTGTTATTACCATTGCTAAGACTTTGACAAATTATGTTTCCAGAATCCACACCATGATAGTACCAACCAAATAATAACTACTGCAGTGCACACCTTCTGTTTGACAAATTATGTTTCCATAATCCAAACCATGAAAGGTGTTAACTACTTCAGTGTGCACCTCCTGTTTGGCGGTTCAGGTATTCGGGTATCTTGTGATATATTTAGGTGTGCCTGAAACTAATCTGTTGACATTCATTGTTGGGTTTGGGGTAGGCATTAGTCTGTTTTTGGTTTATAGATGCAGTCTATCCTGAAAGCAATTTGGATTAGTATGGGAATAGGTAAGACAACCCAACCAAGAAGTGATCTACAGAGTTATTTCATTTCTTTTAAGTAGATGTGATTTGCTTACCCGCATTGCTGTAAACCTTTCTACATTGCTCTAAATCCACTCAAATTGAATTTATAAATTGGGTTTTGATTATGTAATTTGTGGTTTGCATGTTTTCTAATTTTTTTTCCTTGCCAAAAATATGTCAAAACCCATTCTTATTGAACCCAAAGGCCTTGTTTGGACGACAGATAAGAAGACTTATCTGGGATTGGATATGATATAGTTGGATCAAATAGGATATAAAATCTCGTAGAATATTATATAGAACTAACCCGGATAAAAGGCATAGATATGTTGTTATATTCCAATTCTGTATTTGGGTGCATACTGGATATAAGATTCGGATATAATTTTATTTTTATTTTCTTATGTATTATTTTTCTCAAGGTCTTCAAAAATTATTTTTTAAAAAGTTATTTAACTTTTTTCCTTTAAATATACGCATATAAGGTATCTAAAATTAAAATTTTATTCACAAATCAATTGCATAATCAAATAACCATAATCACAATATTTTAAAATGTGATTGTGCAAACATCATTTCCAATATAACAGTCTCTCACTTTCGGGATAACTCAAAAGAAAAATTATGATCCATATTGCTAAGTGTCATCTCAATTAATAATTACATACATCAACTCAACAAAGCCTTTTTCTAAATTACTTGGGGTCGGCTACATGCATCCTATCACTATTAATAATTACATTCATGCATATATATATGAATTATAACAATAACAGTATATATATATATATATATAGTCCATTTATTGACATGAAAATACATTAAAAAAATTTAGAACATATAAAAAAATAGAACAATGAAAAAAGAAAAAAATGGTTTTTAACTTGACTCTCCAACATCTTTGTCTATCTATATTATGGCGTTGTAATTTTTTTTTTGATAATGTGGCGTTATATTTTTATTCTAGTGGGATGGGATAGCTTAAATATCACCATTCCCTTGGTATAAGTAATATTCCACTCGGGTGGGATATAAATGGTTCGTGGGATATAGATATCCAATCCAATTGAAGACCCCAAACATGGAATAGGCTAACATTTATCTTATCCAACCCTCTTATCCCGTCATCCAAAGATGGCCAAAAGGGTCTTTTATATATATATATATATATATATATAGATATATTTTTCCTTTTCATTTGAATATCAGGTCCTCAAACGTGATAGGAACCATTTTGCAGACTGTACAGTTAGCTTTGTATTCATCCAGAGAAGATTGCAGAGAAACCTTGATAGTATAAGTAGTATCTTATGCATGAACAGGTGTGTTGGCTGCATAAAGGGACATACGCATTTCTAGTACCTAATTTTTGTATTGTTCTATTCTTTTGTTGTTATATTTCCATTACTTGTTTACTGGAGAATTCAGACACAGGATGAATTGATCCAAAATCATGTTCTATTCCATTTCATTAAATGGAAATTTTTTTCCAAGAACTGGAATTTGTTCATATAAATTATTCTTTCTAAAAACAATTACTCAGAATTGGTCCTGCCAATGTGAGGTGCCACGAGAGGTAGATTGGAGACAAACTTAGGTCACGTTTGGATAGCTGCCCAAACTAAATTCACAGTATCCAACTTTTCAAAACCCTGTTTGGTTGTAAATATTTTAGAATATCACTTGGAAGTCTCTGGAGAAATGAATATAAAGCATGTCCCTCCGTACAAAAAGCTGATGCATATGACAAAGAGAGGATGGGTTTGATTGAAAAAAAAAAAAAAACTAATGCATATGACAGAGAGAGCTAACGTGAACAGCTGAGAAATGCAAGGAAAGGAGGATGGGTTTGATTAAAAAACAAAATAGGGTAGAGCCTGTAGGGGGTTCGGCATCTCAATCCCGCACTCTCTACAACTCTCACGCTCTCACTCTTTGCAAATTTGTCTGGATCTGGCTTCTCTCCATCTGGCTTTCTCTCTCAAATCAAATCACTCACGCACCCGCATCTCACTTTCTCACTCTCTGCATATCTCTCTCTCTCTCTCTCACACTCTCTCCAAATCTCCCTCGATCTGGCATCGCCTGATCTCGCTTGTGCTCGCAGATCAAATCTACAACGGACACATGAAATTGGCTCTCTGAATAATCAGATCTAGAAGATCATCCGTGCAAAAGAATCCATCACCAATCTAAGTACCAACCATTATATCTATTGGTTCTGCAAAGAAATCTCAGTAAGATTTCAACATCTTCTCTCATAATCTCCTTCGAAGATTTTATGTAAGAAGCTGTACGAGTTAGACGTACATTTTCTTCCATCAAATCCATCAATCTGAAAATTTTTCTTCACTACACCATTGCAAAAATTAGCTGTATTTATATTCGGGTTTGTTTTTGCTTGTTTATTCACAAAGCGATGTTAACAAGAGCCCAGAAGCGGAAGCTTGAAAAAGAACCCGCCTTCCATTCATCCTGCAGTTATATAGATGAGAATCAAGTGCCAGTACCTCCATCTCCATTTAAAAAGGTATGGACAATCCTATCTATCTTAACCAAATACCATTTGTGTTGAGCCTATTTTGGATTCTGATGATTTATTTTTTTCATTATCAAATTAAGAAATTTCTACATATTTAGTTTTGCATTTATTAATTAAAATTGGGCGTCCAAATTTTTTTTCTATAATTATATGTTGGTTGTCAATACCATGTCATATTGGTAGTAGATGTCTGAACAACATGCAGAGTATGAAGATTATGTGCTTTGGCCGTCACGGATTGAGGAGACCTTTATAAGACTAATGGTTGACGAAGTACAAAAGAATCCTCTACAAACAAATACATTTCATGCAAAAGTCTGGAAAAAAATTGAGGATGAACTATATAACTATTATGGAAGGCGATATATCCTTCAACAATTGAAATCGAAGTACACAAGGTTGCGAATGAAATATAAGGAATTTGCTGAACTGTTGGGGGATAAATGCTCTGGTTTTGGATGAGACACGGAAACTAATACAGTTACTGCAACTGAGGATGTATGGAAACATCCTAGGGTAAATATGACTCACAGCTTCTCCCTACTTGTTATACTTACACAACCCTTTAAAAAAATTTCTCACTTCATATTCCTTTTCACAAATCTAGGCACACCCTAATGCGAAAATATTTTGTCACAAGGGACTCGACCATTACGAGTTGTTGGGGATTATTTTTAACACCACAACCGCCACAGGGTCATTAGCAAGATCATCTTTTCAGTTTCCTCTCACATCAGATGAGGAAAGAGAGTTAGAAGTGAATTTTTTCAGGACTGGTGTGCATGTGAATCCTGTAACACGTACACAAAATATTCCATTACCAGTCAACCTCACCCCATCATCTTCTGGTAAATGTGTTTCATCCGGCCCACAGTCACATAGACCCTCAAAATCAAGTAAAGTGTCAAGTATGAATATCGCTTTGGATGCATTTATAGATTATACCAAGGCTCGTACTAAGAAGTTAGAACACCCAAGCCAAACTACAAAGGCTGTCTCTAAACTCAATGATCGTTACTCAATTGCAACATGCATGGATACCTTAAATGCTTTGGCAAATGTCAATGATGAACAATATGTAAAGGCTGCTAAGTCCTTTGTGGATGGCGAGTAGTGCACAGTTTTTATGGAAATGCGAGGATCTTCTCAGATGGCTTGGGTTCGGAGCCTGTAGGGGTTTTGTTAGTCCATGGATTTGGTGGTTGTTTTGTGTCTTATCCATTTGTGGTGGTTGTTCGCTGTCGTTGTATGCTTTTATTGTTTCGTGATCTGGTTGTCTGTTTTATCTTGTTCGATGACATTGAAACCATATGTTATGTTTGTGATCAATTTTCTTTAGTCTTATGCATGTGGTCACCGACTCATGCAGCTAGGTTCTGTCCATGCATACATGTTTAGGAACTAACTATGTCGCTCGTAGTATTATGGGTAAATTAGACATGTCATATAAGATGTTTAGGATTTAATCTTACTATGTTATCTATATAATATAAGTTGTTTTTTGTGGATTCTGAAATGTAAGTGTTTGATTTGGAGTTTTAGTTGGATGTTTTGTGTTGTAAATTCATTTTTTTCTGTACTTTTGTATGATCTGGTTTTATTTGCAGCTGTAATTTGATGATCAATCATCCAAATTTAGTTTTATTAAGTATCATCCAATGTTATGATCATTGAGATACAGCTTGTTGTATAATTCATAACTTTATTCGTCTACATTCTATGTCGGATAATATATTCAATGAATTTCAATCAGATGACATAGAGTTATATGAAACAAGTAATCCGCTCCGGCCCCAAACTGAAGTTGACATGTCAGAAGAGCAAGTTAACCACATGACGCATTTATGCGAGCAACTTGGATTGCAAATGTGGGATGATTATGTGCAATAAGACTACTAGATGACTTGTAATATTTGTATCTATTTTTGTAATGTAATTATCGTTGAGTCTTTATTTACATATTGTGGTATATTTGCGTGTTTGTTAATTTTCTCTTTATCCATGTGTTTTATTTATTATGTCTTATATACCTTAGTTTGTTCAGATCTATATAATAATAAGATATTTAATGGAGGCACCGTATTGTACATGCATAAGACTAAAGAAAATTGATCACAAACATAACATAGGGTTTCAATGTCATCGAACAAGATAAAACAGACAACCAAAGCACGAAACAATAAAAAGATACAACGACAGCAAACAACCACCACAAATGGATAAGACACAAAACAACCACCAAATCCATGGACCAACAAAACCTTTACAGGCTCTGAACCCAAGCCATCTGAAAAGATCTTCGCATTTCTATGAAAACTGTGCGCCACTCGCCATCTACAAAGGACTTAGCAGCCTTTACATATTGTTCATCATTGACATTTGCCAAAGCATTTAAGGTATCCATGCATGCTACAATTGAGTAACAATATTTGAGGTTAGAGACAGCCTCTGTAGTTTAGCTTGGGTGTTCTAACTTCTTAGTACGAGCCTTGGTATAATCTATAAACGCATTCAAAGAGATATCCACACTTGACACTTTACTTGATTTTGAGGGTCTATGTGACTGTGGGCCGGATGAAACACATTTGCCAGAAGATGAAGGGGTGAGGTCGACTGGTAATGGAATATTATGTGTACATGTTACAGGATTCACATGCACACCAGTCCTAAAAAAATTCGCTTCTAACTCTCTTTCCTCATCTGATGTGAGAGGCAACTGAGAAGATAATCTTTTTAATGACCCTGTGGCGGTTGTGGTCTTAAAAATAATCCCCAACAACTCGTAATGGTCGAGTCCCTTGTGACAAAATATTTTCGCATTAGGGTATGCCTACATTTGTGAAAAGGAATATGAAGTGAGAAATTTTTTTTAAAGGGTTGTGTAAGTATAGCAAGTAGGGAGAAGTTGTGAGTCATATTTACCTTAAGATGTTTCCATACATCCTCAGTTGCAGTAACTGTATTAGTTTCCGTGTCTCATCCGAAACCAGAGCATTTATCCCCCAACAGTTCAGCAAATTCCTTATATTTCATTCGTAACCTTGTGTACTTCGATTTCAATTGCTGAAGGGTATATCGCCTTCCATAATAGTTAAATAGTTCATTCTCAATTTTTTTTCAGACTTTTTCATGAAATGTATTTGTTTGTAGAGGATTCTTTTGTACTTCGTCAACCATTAGTCTTATAAAGGTCTCCTCAATTCGTGACGGCCAAAGCACATAATCTTTATACTCCGCATGTTGTTCAGACATCTACTACCAATATGACATGGTGTTGACAACCAACATATAATTATAGAAAAAAAATTTGGACCCCCAATGTTAATTAATAAATGCAAAACTAAATATGTAGAAATGACTTAATTTGATAATGAAACAAATAAATCATCATCAGAATCCAAAATAGGCTCAACACAGAGGGTATTTGGTTAAAATAGATAGGATAGTGCATACCTTTTTAAATGGAGATGGATGTACTGGCACTTGATTCTCGTCTGTATAACTGCAGGATGAATGGAAGGCGGGTTCTTCTTCAAGCTTCCGCTTCTGGGCTCTTGTTAACATCGCCTTGTGAATAAACAAGCAAAAACAAACCCGAATATAAACACAGCAAATTTTTGCAATGGTGTAGTGAAGAAAAATTTTCAGATTGATGGATTTGATGGAAGAAAACGTCTGTCTAACTCGTACAGCTTCTTACATAAAATCTTCAAAGGAGATTATGCGAGAAGATGCTGAAATCTTACTGAGATTTCTTTGCAGAACCCATAGATATAATGGCTGGAACTCAGATTGGTGATGGATTCTTTTGCACAGATGATCTTCTGGATCTGATTATTCAGAGAGCCAATTTCATGCGTTCGTTGTAGATTTGATCTGCGAGCACAAGCGAGATCAGGTGATGCCAGATCGAGGGAGATTTGGAGAGAGTTTGAGAGAGAGTGAGATGCAGGTGTGTGAGTGATTTGATCTGAGAGAGAAAGGCAGATGGAAAGAAGCCAGATCCAGACAAATTTGCAGAGCGTGAGAGTTGCAGAGAGTGCGAGACTGGGACCGAACTCCCTACAGGCTCTACCTTTTTTTTTTTAATCAAATCTATCCTCCTTTCTTTGCATTCCCCAGCTGTTCACGTTAGCTCTCTTTGTCATATGCATCAGTTTTTTTGTACGGAGGGGCATGCTTTATCTTCATTTCTCCAGAGACTTCCAAGTGATATTCTGAAATATTTACAACCAAACAAGTTTTTGAAAAGTTGGATACTGTGAATTTAGTTTGGGTAGCTATCCAAACGGGACCTTATTTTTCTCAAACTTTTGGTGTTATGTTTTTTTAAGTTGTTTTGATATCACTTTGTAAGATGACCCTTTGATAATGTATTGCAATTTTCATTCGGTACAAATACCCGTGTTCTGTCAAGTCCTAGGGCATCTAATTATGTGAATTTTGTCCTTTTTCATTTGTCTTAACTTCCTTAAGGTATTTTTATTTGCAAACATATTCTAAAGTAGAACATGCCACCAAGGTTTTTAAAATCTTGATGTTAGGAGACGTGCGAAATCATAGAAACAGATAGACTGGTCTATATAGCAATGCCGTATAATCTAGATAGATATACAGGAAGTTTTTGGATGAAATAAGAACTTTCGACAAGATATATTTGTTGAACGATGAAAAAGACTGAGTGGGAGACAAGTCTCACGTTAATATGAAATCAAATGCATATTCCGTTGTTTACCTTTGCTGCTGTCACTTGGTGTTTGTCGAACAGGAGGATAGCATCACGAAGGCTTTAGGGATTTGAAGCAGAGACATACAACAACTTTCCTGAATGCCTTAGAAAAAGGAGTTAGAAAGAAGTTACACGAGAAAGAACTTGAAAGAGAAACCACCATGAACCGCAAGAACAAGGAACTAGGGGATAGAATAAACCAGGCTACCAGGGAAGCTCAGTCCTGCCACTACAGAAGACAATATAATGAATCAGTAGTCAATGTGCTTAAAAACAATCGGCAGCAGGTCATTGCATAAAGTGTTGTGCAAGTAAAGAAGGGTTGTGGGGACAACACGGTTGACGATGCAGCCTCGTACATTAGCCAAAACCGTCAAGGCATTGTGGGTGGCTCTGGAAATCCAGTTTCCATAAAAAAGCAGTTGAATTGCAATGCTTACAAGGGAAACCATCTTGTTATTGCCATGTAGGCACTTGTGTATGTGTAAAAATTTTGAAGGGTTTATTGATAATTTTCCAGTTTGCACGGTAATGAGGACTACAAGTTTTCAAGTTTAAGTGGCATGAAAAACATAGCTGAACACGTGCAATAAGAATAATTCAAGTTACAAATGTCAACATGGTCACTGGTATTATGAATTGTGTGCATAGAGGAGTTTTACCTAATGAAATGAAGCCACGGTGGTCTTCTTTTTTCCTTTTTTCCTTTTTTCCAGGGTGGACTGTTGTGATAGTTTAGTTTGTACATTGAAATGTCTTCCTTCTAATTTAGGCCTGAATCTTCCAAAGCTCAATTTATTTCTAGCTGATTTAAACCAATTTTTCGGTTCCATTCGAGCATCACTTACTAATGCTTCAGGACTTGTAAAAATTAGTGTAGGAGATAATGATTTTACTGGGCCAATGCCACTGAATTTGGGAATCCTTCAAGAACTCCAAGTGTTACATTTTGGTGGTAACCCACTTGGAACTGATGAAGCCAATAACATCTCTTTCATTTCCACCTTAACCAATTGCACCAATCTGAGAATACTGAGTTTATCTAGAATTCAAATCAAAGGCGTGCTACCCAATTCCATTGCAAATCTCACCACCAAGCTCACATCAGTATGGCTGGATCAGAACTACCTATCAGGAAGCACACCTCAGGAGAATGAGAACCTTGTCAGCCTAAGCTACTTTACAATAGATACTAACATGATCATAGGGAGTATTCCTGATTCCATTGGCAAACTTATCCAGTTGCAAGAACTCCACCTTTTCACAAATAACATCTCAGGAAAAATTCCAAACTCTATTGGCAACATTACTAGATTACGCATTCTTAATCTTCAAGAAAATATGCTCGAGGGAAGTGTACCTGTTTCTTTAACTAATTGCAGTCAATTTCAAGAATTGTATCTTGAGCGAAATCACCTCACTGGTGCCATACCCGAGCAAGTTATCAGTCTTTCTTCCCTCTCAATTGGCCTCATCTTAGCTCAAAACTATTTAACGGGACCACTATTATCACAAGTGGGTAACCTGAAAGATCTTGTGTCACTGGATATTTCAAAAAACAAACTATCTAGTGAAATTCCAAGCACTCTTGGCAATTTCCTGATGTTGGAATACCTCCACATGGAAGGTAACTCTTTTGAAGGAACAATTCCTTTATCTTTGAGAAACTTAAAAAGCATTCAAGTCATGGATCTTTCTCGCAATAATTTGTCCAGACAGATTCCAAGGTTTCTCGGAGAGCTAACTCTACTTAGGAATTTCAATCTTTCTTATAATATGTTTGCGGGTGAAGTGCCAAATGAAGGGGTCTTTTCTAACATTAGCGAATTTTCAGTTGTGGGAAATAAAAAGCTGTGCGGTGGAATTAAGCAATTAAATTTGCATGTATGCCCCTCAAAAGTCTCAAGCAAACAAAGAAAGCTTTCTTCTTGGACAGTAATAATTTCTGTGACCACAGTTGCTCTTTTCACAGTTTTGGTACTAGTATGTGCTTGTGCAATTTATCAAAAAAGAAGGTCCAAACAACAACCCTCTATGGCTTCCATAGAGGAAAACCAAATTCCAAAAGTTTCTTAAACTGAACTTTTTCAATCTACCAATGGATTTTCTTCAGTTAACTTGACTGGTGAGGGAAGATATGGCTCTGTTAATAAAGGGATTCTCAGTGCCAGTGAACAAATTGTTGCTATAAAGCTACTCAACCTTCAACAACATGGAGCCAACAAGAGTTTCTTGGTAGAATGTGAAGCAATGAGGAACCTCAGTCATCGAAATCTCGTCAAGATCATCACCACTTGCTCAAGCATAGATTTTAAAGGCAATGATTTCAAAGCTTTGGTCTTTGGGTTCATGTCAAATGGGAGTTTAGAGAGCTGGTTGCATCCAAATTTGTCTTGAGCAGCATGACACAAAGAACTTGAACCTGACCCAAAGGATAAATGTTGCAATTGATGTGGCATCTGCATTGGAATATCTACATCATCATTGGGGAACACCAGTCACCCATTGTGATCTAAAGCCAAGCAACATTCTTCTTGATGATGAACTCTGTGCCCATGTAAGTGATTTTGGCCTAGCAAAGTTTCTTTTGTCCACCACAAATGAATCAAATCATGCACAAAGCAGTTCAATTGGGATTAGAGGAACAACTGGGTATGTTGCTCCAGGTAATTATTGTCTTTCTATTTATTCTTTTTTTAGCTTGGAAATATTGAAGAAATTTATTAACTTTGAATTTTTAATTTTTTTTAAATTGCAGAATATAGAATGGGAGGAGAGGTATCAATAGAGGGCGATGTGTATAGCTATGGAATCCTCTTATTGGAAATGTTTACTGGAAAAAGATCTACTGATAGCATGTTTACAGACAATTTGAGTCTCGATAACTATGCTAAGATGGCTCTCCCAGAAAGAGTGATGGACATTGTTGATCCACAAATCATATTGGAAGACAAAGATGAGTCAAATATGAGCAGACAAAGTAGCAAATGCAACACTGCCAGAACAAATGAATGCTTGGTGTTAATCCTTCGAATTAGAGTGTTATGTTCTGCTGAAATGCCACGAGAGCGAATGGGTATTAAAGATGTTCTTGTGGAACTGCATTCAATTAGAAATATGCTTCTTTAAGTTGAAAGAGAGAGTAGGAGAAGAGAGAAAGAGAGAGAGAAACAAGGAGCAATTCTTAGTACTATCCATAGCTCATCATGTAATATTTGAAATAATGTATATAAGCTTTGATAATCACATCTTGTGCATACTTGTACTGTTTATGTATTGATCTCCATTGAAAGCATACAAAATGAGATCAATCAGATACCACATTACAATTGTATTCAAACTTATCTTGTGAAAAAATGTTTTTGGGTTGTGGCTCCATTTAGAATGCTTAGAAGACAGTGTTAGCTTAAATCATTGATAGAGAATGCCTGAAAAATGGGTTACTGCATATAAACTATTTGAGAGATGCAAGCCCCTATTGATGAAATTCTGCCATGTTTAAAGTGGTGTGTGAGCAACTACTGGATATAATCAGGTATCATATTGTTTATACACAAAAAGTGCCAATTTAGTCTAGATCATGAAGGGTAAGTGGGAGGATAGGAGTGAAAAAGTAATAAATTTTTTGTGTTCTAAATGAACAATACTTAGCTACAAACTAAGTAGGAAGAATCTCTTTTTACCTTAACACTTGATTTAACCACAATCTACTATATATGCAATGCACGTGTCTTTTATTTTTTTATTTTTAATTTTTTAGTTAAAATTAAATAATCACATGATATTTATATGATTACATACATGACAAATTAAGATTATAACATATACCTGAATAAAAAGAAGTTCCTCGCCCATCCTGAATACTATTTTAAAACATTGTTTCCCGACTACTGGTACAGTGAGACTTAATGAAAATCCTACCTCCAAGATACAATGCCTTGAAATCATGAACCTTTGCCTTTAAACAAGAAGAAAAAAGTATGATAGAGAAAACACTTCCTTTAAACCACAACAAATGCAATGTATGATAGTGAATAATATTCTACAACTAGCATTTATAGTCTTAACCTTGTCAAACTTACTTAATGCTTGTTCAAAAAAATAATAATTTGATAATCTCAACATAATAAATTTTTTATGTAAAATATTTTAAATTTATGATTTTTCTTTTGGACTAAGTAAAAATATGCTTTCATATAGAAATTCCATTGTGAATTGCCATTTTTAATAGAATGAAAGCAAGATTGGCCGGACAGCCAAACCATTTAAGGTTACTTGTTTGTAGGATTTTTCGGTTTGTAACAATACTTTTTAAATGATTTATTTGTACAATTTTTGGTTTTTAATAATATTTTTATGGGTAAATTATATTAATCTTTATGAGGTTTCTGATAATTACATTAATATCTCCTAAAATTTTTGAAATTACACTGATCGTCCCTACTTTTCTGATAATATACGAATATTTTCTGCCAGTCAATTTTTTCTTTAAAAAGACAAATTTGCTCCTTTTATTTATTTATTTTGTATTTTTTTCAATTTTGATCAATTTTTCTAAATATTTTTTATTATTTATTTAAAAACAAATTTCAAGTAAATAACTTATTTTTATTTTATATAAAAATAAATTTAAGGTTTTTTATGAATATTTATTTGTAAAATAAGAAAATTGAAAAAAAAACACGAAAAGGGATAATTTTGTGATTTTTAAGAAAAAAAAATTGATTGAAAAGAATATTTGTATATTTTCAGATAAAGCAAAAGAGATCAGTATAATTTATCATATTTTTATTTAATTAATTATTTATAGACAAAGTGTTTGAACCTAACTTCCAGCACCAGCACTTTAAAATGCTTTCACATTATTATTTTTTCAATTTAATGGCTAGGGCTATATAGCAGGACTAACCTTTTTCCTATCCATAAATCCTCCTAATCCTGTCTTAAACTTGGATAAAAACAAGATTTCATCCCAAGTGTCTAATATGACCATTCAAAAATTTTACCAGCTAAGTTTATTGACACTTTTATTCAGTTGGAAAAGGTAATGCTTGACCCAAGAAATAACTCCATGGCATTAACAATTAACAAAGTATTCAAAATTTTTAATTTTGGCATCAAATGAATGAACCTAAATATTCTCTACTCTCTAGTGACAGCCCTCTGGGCATCTGAATTTCATGCACATGTTTGGTACGGTAGAATGAACATTTTAGGAATGTTCATTCTAATTTTTTTATTCTTTATTCTTATTTGGTATAATTGAAAATGTCTATTTCATATAATGGACATTACATTAAAAATCATTTCAAACATTCCTTTGATCCAAGTAATCCTTATTTCATTATATGTCATTTTTATTCTATCTTTTATTTCATAGAACAGAATAGCTATTCATTCTTGTGTACCAAACGTGATCTTAAGCGTTGTTATAATTTGTGACCCTTTTAAAAACATATTTTCTATACAATTAACATTCATTTCGAAATTGGGTGGGGTCTTGTAGGTATGGCAATTTGCTTTGTCAGGCTTTTAATGGGACAGTTTAAGGAGAAAATGAATGGGTAAGACGGGGATGGGAGAAAATACTAAAACCCAACACGACTTTAGGGTAGTAATGGGTGGAGGTACTCCCCCTTGATTATATATTTAAATTATATAAATATCTTTCAATATTTTCATATTACATTAAATACTATCACATATATAAACCTAAATATGTGTATCTATATGTAAGTATAAATTTGTATTTTTAATAATATTAGTGTATTAGTTTTAATTTTAAAAATTTAAAATAAAATAATTTTTAGATAAAGACTGGACGTGCCAGAAGGGTGGAGACGGGAATGAGAGATATAATAAATAAAAAATAAAAAATGTTATTTTTTAATGAGACAGGAATAAGGAGAGACTCACACCGAACCCGGCCCATTCTCCTTCCTAAATCCACATGCATAAATCCATTTATGCTCAATAAAGAAAAGTCAAATCTCTATATTTAAAATTATGAAATTATTTTAACCAACTGGGGCTATCCAAAGTTTGACCGTCACGTTCTTCTCATTATTAGAAATTTACTCTCAATAAAGAAAAGTCAAATTCCTATATTTCTAATTAAGGATCCAACTCCATTTACTCTCAATAAAGAAAAGTCAAATTTTTATATTTATAATTATGGAATTATTTTAACCAATTGGGGCTATTCAAAGTTTGGCCAACACGTTCTTCATATTATAAGGAAGTCATGAATTTAAGTTTCATTTTTTTATTAGAAAAAATTTTCATTTTCAAGTATTTTTAAACTTCAAATTTTCTTTGATTCGCATGTAGATAAGAAGTTTTATAAATTAGACTATTTTAATAATACGTCTTTTTAAAGTGAGAGTCGAATTTGCCTATTATTTTTTCCTTTTCATTCACTCGAATATTTTCCTTTTCTTACAAAAAAAGGGGAAGGAGAAAGATATTCTTTGATGGATTCCTCTTGTTTCTATTTAGTCCCTTTTGTTTCAAAAGTTGTTTTTATTTCTACATCTGTTTCTTTCTCACTTTCCCTCATTTCCTCTGTTTTTGAGATTTCTCTTAGTTACTTTGCAGGTTCATAGTTGAGAGGCTCCTAATTTGTATATGGTTGATTGATTGATTATAATTCATATATTATAATATGTCATCACTTCCTTCAAAAAAAAATATGGAATTGTTTTTTAAAATTGATTGACTGTAATTCATTTATTGTAATTTCTTAAAAATATGAAATTATTTTTAAAACAAAAAAATATTTAAATCATATAACTAGATAATGATTTAAAAATAAATCACAACTACTTGTATTTCATACATAGGAGCAATTCTAATCATGCAACTTAAAATTAACTCTAATGTTAGATAAAATAGCTAAAAGTTATCTTTGGCAAATCACTTTTGAAGTGGCTATTTCAACCGTGCTATCTAGTTTGAGGAGTTTTAAATTTTTTATTAAATAAAAAATAAATTTATAAGAGCATTTCCAAGGGGCTTTCTACATGGAGCTTCTTTAGCTATTTTAGAAAATAAACTTGAAAAATCATGCTCCAACCACATTCCCTATCAAGCTCCTAAAATAAGAGATGCCCAAATTGCTCCTAAATATGAGGAGTGAGAAAGTAAAGAAAGAAGACTCCCTATTTATTATTATTATTATTATATATATATATAAATTGATTAAATCCATTTTTAATTTGTTTAGTTTCTAGAATTTTATATTCTATTTATCATATATTTAAAGTGATTAAATATATTTTTAATATGGTGTATTAAATTGTGAGAGCTTTTTTAAACTATTTTTTATATTTTGTCTTAATTAATTTTTTATTTAATATTTTGTTAAATTAAAGAAGTCAAATGGGTGCCAAATTTAAATTTAGAATTATATTTATAAAAAAAAATTAGATTGATTTTGTATAATACAAATTATGTGTGTAGATAGATTCTCAAGGTAAAAAAATAATCATTTAAAAAAGCTATTAATTTGAAATAAATCCAAATTGTAATAATTAAAATTTTAAAAATTAATAAAAAAACTCAAAGTTAGTTAAAATATGAAATATGGTTGGAGTAGACCTTTCAAAAGCAACTCTCTAAATTAACTTTGTTGCCATTTTAGACAAAATAGAGAAAAAAAAAATTAAGGAGTATGGTTAGAATTTCTCTAAGAGCATGGGCTCTCTAGAAGAGCTCATAAGTCATTTTAGGAACCAAGTTCAAAAAATTCAAACTCAAAGGAAGCTCCCTATCCTACTACTAAAATAAGGAAAGTTCAAATCACTCCATACATGTGAGGAGAGAGAAATGAAAGAGAAGACTACCTAAATTGATTAAATACATATTTTAATATAGTAGTTTTCTAAAATTTTATTTATATTAATTGATTTAATGTATTTTTTTAATGTAGTTTAAAAATATGTAGAAGACATTTAATTAATTAATTTTTTATATTTTCTCACACAAATAGTAAAATTTTACTATTCACTTTTTTCATATAATGATTTTTCTTTTTTACAATTTTCATTACCTTAAAAGTCTCTTTGAATATTGAAAAAATTGACTAAAACTAGTAATAATTGAGAAATTTACAGTGAAATTAAAATTATTTTATTTTCTTATGACAGTAAAATTTTACTGCCTTTAAAATAGTAAACTTTACTGTGTTTCTTTAAGGACAGTAAAATTTCATTATTTGAAAGTAATTTTTTTAAAAACAATTGTATGTAATATAAATCTTATTTGAAAGATTTCGGTTTTTAAAATTCAAATATATAAATTTTATTAAAAATGAATTTATATATTTTAAGTTATTAAATTTTAAATTTTTTTTTTTTTTATATCTAGTGTTATTTACAGAGTAATTAGACTTTTTTTTTTTTTTGAAGAAAATATTGAAAGAATATTTTAATCGCTTTATAATTGAAGAGTTTAGAGTTAATATATTTGAAAGTAAATTCAATAATAATTTTAATTTAATCTGTGCACCTTTAATAGAATGACTCAAAAATAAAAATAAAAATTAAACCAACCACCATCCAATATTGGGTACCCGATTGTCCAAAGTAGATTACTTCGGCCGAGTCAGTTAAAAGTCGGCTACTCGGCGAGTCGACGCGTCGGCGGAGAACACTTTCCGGAGATAAACCATAGGTTTTCGGTTTTTGGTTTTTGGATTCAATTAAAAAACCACTAGGGCTATTTATCGCTTTGCTTCATAGTTCATTCTCGATCAGCCGGCTCCCTCTCTCCAGCGCCAAAATCCAAGCAAACTTCTGTTTGCCTCAAATTGGTAAATTGTTTCTTTTCTTTGCTTTATGGTGATTTATGTTGATTTTTATATATAAATATACAAGCTTTTTAATAAGAAATTGTCTAAGGAGGATAGAATGATTATACTTTTCTGACTTGCAGCAGGCTGATTTGATAATCCCAGTTTAAGCAGTGAATATGATTACTGGGTTAATCAATGCCAATCCTGTTGTGTACGAAAAAAAAAGGAGCGTCGACTTCGAACTGCACCAGGTTATGTGGACGAGTATACTGCGGAACCCATTGACCAACAAGAAATTTTTGATATCCTTTCATTTGATTACATTTGATGGGGAGGGGGGTGGGGGGATTTTAAACTTTATATATGATTAAAATTGACATGTATAGTGAAAACTTACTATATTGAATCTGTATTTTCATGGTTTAGGTTTTTTGCTCAAGCAAATTGATCAATTGTTTTAAGCCCCTATCAAGCAAAGTTTTGCACGTTGCACAGATTCACTTTCCCTTAGAGGCATGAAAAGAGTGTAGAAGAAAGAGTAAGAAAGCACATGCCAATAGGAGGTCCAGAATTTTATGTGAATGTAAAATTTTATAGCATTATTTAAATATTAATTACATTTATCAGAAAACATCATTGGCATCTTATTTGTCTGCTTGTAATACTTCTGAAGATAATGGAGGGTGTGCTTCCTTGGTTTTAGTATCATACAATATAGATTTTGATGCATATGTGGAAAGCATATTGATATTGCAAACAAATCAACAAGTTTAATCAATGGGTATTGCATTTTTACTTGTTTTATAAGATGCACCATTCAATATTTAAAGCACACATTTCTAGAATATAAGACAACGATTATAGTGTTTTCCTTTTGTATTGTCCTTCCCTCCTTTCACTAAATCCGTGGACCAAATGAAGCCTTGAAGGGAAATAGGGAACAACAAAATGAACATGAAAGTTCTTTTGGAATAGAGAAGAAAATGAAGTGCAACATTCACTAGATATGAGAAGGCAATTTACTGTGAAATCCTTCTACTCAACTTTTTTTGTCATGTGAATAGGCCAGATCTTCCTTGGAAGGATATTTGGATAGTGGGGGTTCCTTCTAAGGTCTCTAGTTTTCTTAGGTCAACAGCTTTGGAAGTGATTTTGACTATTGATAATCCTGTGCATAGAGGGAAGATGTTTCCCAGCTGGTATTGCATGTGCAAAAAGGTATTGGAAAGCAATAATCACATTCTTCTTCTTCATTGTAAGGTGACTTGGCATGTTTGGAGTGTGTTATTTTCCTTATTTGGTGTTTCTTGAGTGATGCTGAGGTCAGTGATGTAATTGCCTTTTTGCTAATTGGAGGATTGTGCTAGGAAGAGAGTTTGTTATCGTCCTAAACTAGTTACAGTTTTGGATTTCTAGAAAGTTTCAAGACTTGTATAGAAGGAATGCAATGGCTCCTCTATACTTTCCCGGCCTCCCTTGGCGCCTTGTTTATTATATATTACTAATCAAAAAAGAAGGCACTGCTTACAAAGAAACTTAAACAAGCACAAGTAAAAGCCTGGAGGCAAAAAGGTCCGCATCCCTGTTAACTGAACTTGGACCAAGAGAGAGAAAAATTTGTATCGAATTAATTGCCCAAGGTCTCTGTTCAAACAATGCATTTGACTTATTGCCCCCCCCCCCCCCCTTTTTTTTTAATCAGTGTTTGACTTATAGGCGTTAATGCATGACCTAATGAAGATATCCAAATCCTGATAGATGCTGGACAGAAATTTCAATGTATTATCAAATTTTACATAGGCACTATGTAAAACATGACTCTCTCTCTCTCTCTCAAATTTAAAATTGCATTTATTTTACATATAGACATATAGACATGTTTATGCATGTTGTTTAATGAACTTGTGCTTCAAATTAAATATTAGAAAGTATTGTTGTTGTAGATATTCAAGTCATCAACTCAAGTTAACAAAGTCTTTAATTTTTAACTACTCAAGGCCAGTTACATTGAATCCTTTTTACCCACATATTAAGTGTATGTATGAATTTTGGCTTCGTCTTTCAGAGAAAGGAAAGTCCAATGAGTCTTGGTGTTTGTTAAAAAAATAAAATTACATAATCTTTTAGAGAAAGGAAATATATTGTTTTAGATGATCTGATTTGAAAATGCTTATTATATAGCCTGAAATAGTGGCTCATCTTTTTGGAGAGTGTTCTCCTTGTGAGGAACTTATATGGTAGAGACTAGATTCTAGACCCTTGTTTTTTACTGCTTCCCTTTCTGACCAAAATAGGAATTCACTTTCTAGTGATACAAAGATATGAGAATTGCTCACAAGTTTCATCCATTTTTTTAGACCTTGATTTTTTCCCTTATTTTTCTTTTGAATATTATTTTTAATTTTGTATCAAAGTTTGAATGCTTTATAGAATTTATTAGTATTAATTCGTGAAAGAATTTGAGCTCACTCTTTCTTAAGGAATGTGAGAGTTGATTTTGTATATTTTTCATATATGAATTTCTATAGCATTCATTTTAACTGAGAAATTGTCAGTGTCTATAACTACACTTTGAATGTAAGCATTAACTAGCTGCATGGCATGCTTTTATCTTGTCCAGAATTGACACAAAATTTGAATGTGTGGTTATATAGTTGGTTTTCTCATCATCTGAAACCGTTTATGGCCAACCTGAAAAAATTCCATGTATTGAGGATTTCCAGTTGATGGCTATGAATCCATATGGGCGAACCAAGGTATATGCTAAAATGGCCTTAACAATATTCTTCCTTTTCTAGAAAGTTGAAACCAATTAATAATTATTATTTATTTGTATGCTTGATGCTCCAAGTGGTTGGTTGTACTTTAAGTTCAGAATTGTGCAATCTCTTGGCTTCCTAACCTATGCTTGATTGTGTTAAACTAGCTCTTCCTTGAAGAAATTGCTCGAGATATTGAGAGGGTGGATTCAGAATGGAGAATGATTTTGCTAAGATACTTTAACCCTGTTGGAGCTCATGAGAGTGGCAAACTTGGTGAAGATCCAAAAGGCATCCCAAACAATCTTATGCCTTACATTCAACAAGTAGCTGTTGGAAGATTACCCGAGCTAAATGTATATGGTCATGACTATCCCACAGCTGACGGTAGTGCGGTATGTAGAGTCCATTAATGTTTGGTTTTCTAGTAGTTTCACGACGGTTTCACTTTACCTTATACTATGCTCACCTTGGAAACTCTTTGCTAACAAATAACTAGTTAATTTCTTGGTTAACAGGTTCGAGACTACATCCACGTTATGGATTTGGCAGATGGTCACATTGCTGCTCTTCGGAAGCTCTTTACAACAGAAAATATAGGTGAGAAAATATTTTATACATAAGTTCACATATTAATGATACTGCCATGGAAAGATTATGCGAGCTCTTCAATTTAAAAAGTGCATTAGGTTAGACGAACATTACCATGTTTATGTACAAAATGCATATCAATTTGGGTTTTCATAATATTCTCTATAGCATCACTAGAATTTGATGTTTAACATATGTACTGTGTTAGGCTGCACTGCATACAACTTAGGGACGGGTCGTGGTACATCTGTACTTGAAATGGTTGCTACATTCGAGAAGGCATCTGGCAAGGTGCTTGTACCTTTGTCTTACCTCTATTTTTCTCTCTCACACACCTTTGCACTTGTGCACACGCAAGTTTTGGACATGCTAAAGTTTTTTTTGTCTTTCAGAAAATTCCTATAAAACTATGTCCTAGAAGGGCAGGAGATGCCACAGCTGTCTATGCTTCTACAGAGAAGGCTGAGAAAGAACTTGGTTGGAAGTAAGTTCATCATCTATGTTCTCCAACAATTGGTTAGTCTTTATGCATAGAAAGATGTCTAATGGTATTGTGTTTAATGTGACATTGATGGTGCTTTATATATCTAACTATGCTATGCCAAACCATACAACATGAAATAAATATTGATGAAAAGGATATATCGCAAGTGATAAAATAGATATTAATATCAAATAATAGATATTTTTAATAGAATTTTTGGAAGTGTTAACAAACATATACTTATGAAGAAAAAGTGTTAACATACATATAATGCATGACTTTAAGTTAAAATATTAAAAATAACATGTATATTTGACAAGTATGTAGTCTATAAAAAAAAATGCATGCCATTGAGAATAAAAAGCAACTGATTATTTTGATTTCAGAAAATTTAACCATATTAACATCAAATAAATATAGAAAATACATTTCTAATAATATAAATTTACAATTTACAATTATACTAATCATATTATACAAAACCCTACAATTAGTACATGGAGTACCTTTGTGGTTCAAATGTAAAATTATTATTATTATTATTTTTTTACACGGATCACCTCAGGACACTTAAAATCTTATTATTAAGTTTTTCACGGTGCTTTACCTATCTCATACATTATTTCGGTTATCTCATTTAGTGGTTAATATATCTTTTCAGTTCCTACATAATGACATTCTCAGAATTTCAAAGTATGGCAAACTATACCTACTAATAGTTTACTAATAACTATATAGTTATGGTCCTGATGGATATCATGCTTAGCCATACCCATAAAACTTGTAATATACTCAATATTACTAGTCTTTTTTTTTTTTTTGTAAGTAATATGTGCATTAAAGATCGCCTAAGGAGGGTGAACCCACATACATAAGAAGGGAGGAGGGTTACCCTGGCTTGTCTCCATTTCATCAAGTTGTTTACAAATCCAACCAAATCCATCTCGATCAACCCTGAATCTCCTCACCACATTTTGATGTCTATCTGTTATTTGGTAGAGAACACAATTCCCTTTTTCCAATTTCCTTGATTTCAAAGGCTTTGCCCCCCTACCTGCATAAATCTCGCTGGCCTTGTCCTCGTGAGAGAGGGTTTTTTTTTTCATTAAACTCGTTTGATCCAAAACCCTCAATTTCACTAGTCATATTCATTGGAGTTTAGTTATCAAAGGAATACATATTCAATCCTCTATCAATCAATAATATTTGAAAAAATATAAAACTACTAATAGAATTATTAAATACCAAGTTTCTTAATTATTTTCTTTGATTTAAATACTTGCTCAAACATACATGATTTTAACAAAAAGAGAAGACATGGTCTTCCAAAAGTGAAGAGTTTTTTTATCCCAAAAAATTCCATTTATAAAAAATCTAAGTTAATAAATCTCCTATAAAACTTGTAAATTAATGTTAGTAATAAGTTTCTTGTAATAATATTAGTAATAAATCTCTTGCGATTGATATCCATGTATTTTTCTATTGTAATTATAAATAATACAAAAAATATAAATTGTTAATCCGCCAGTAATTTTTTTTTACCTTAGAAAAAAATTGGTTTTTAAAATTTTTTCAAGTAATAAAAGTTATTAAGCTATAAAATATTTATGATTGGATGGTTTTCTTGTATTTTAAGACAGATGTACCTAAAGTATGATATGTGCGATATATCCAAATTTTCTGATGACATAACGAGAATTTCATTTGGAATATGTGCAATGTATTTAGTGATATATCACAATATTTTGCAATATAAATGTGATATCTTGTTAATTTAAAATCACATATAAAAATCATTTTGCAACTTGGAAAATTGCAGTATGTCGATAGATATATCATGATGCCTTTTGATATTTTATTCCATGCCACACACTACTAGCTCAAGACTGGTATATATGGATATTGACAACCTAATTATATATATGTACACATGTTGAATTGAATTCTTTGAACTAGTAGCTAAAACAATTCAGCGGTTGAAATCTCAACATTAAAATCCTGCCAGAAACTCTGAAATATAAATCATTTTGAAGTTTATATATATTGTGTTTATAGTTGATAGCGTGATAATGGTGCCTCATAAATCGTGTGTTCCACATATCATATTGTTGTGCGTTTCACAGCTAACTCAATGCCTTTTTTTTTCAGGGCAAAATATGGCATTGAAGAAATGTGCAGGGACCAATGGAAGTGGGCAAGCCAAAATCCATGGGGATACCAGTCCCAGCCTTGAATGGCATACTTTTGAGCATTTTGCACGAGCTATACTTAACCCCATGGATTATGTAGGGGTCAGAAAATTTTACTAGAACAAATCCCATATTTCATGATCAAATTAATAAAACACATTGGAAATTCTCTTAGATGTCATTTCATTTGTTGGGAACTAACAACTTGAGTTTAATTTCTCTTTTGGCAAAACATAATTGTTTTTCAAATAATGTTTTAGTGACCTGTATTCATGATGTATATAAAGGGTTCAACTTCTTGGTTCCTTTCCTATTCTTTTGTTTTTCTAATGTTCGGAGAGCTTAATCAACCACTCTGACCCGGGGTATTGCAGACAGATTATATGGACAAAGGTCTCAACTTTCTTTCCTCGATGTTGGTTGTGATATTATTTTCGTACAGCATGTGATTCATTATTATTTCCCGGACTAAGCAAAGATATGCATTTGCTAACCAAAGTTGATGTGAACAACTCTGGAAGCATAATCATGGACGACGGCCTTTTCATGCTTACATGGAATCTTGTAATTGGGCTTTTGCAAGCTTATTTTGAAAACCGTAACTGCACATTTTTCCTTTCAAAACATATAGGTAAAAGAGCTGCAAACTACTCTCCAAGTTAAGAATAGGATAGAACTTTAGAAGATGAGTTTTGTTTAATAGCGCAAGAGGGAAATTTTAAAAACAAGTTTGGGCACATTTTGACTGCAAACAAATTTGTGGAAACTTCCTTTGAAGGAAGGAGCAGTTAAAGAAAGCATTCTATGAAAGAAGAAAGAATTTGGCAGTGATTGCTTGTAGATCAATGTCTGGAGTTTCGCTTGTTGCAGCATACTCTCCAGCACAACCACCGGTCCACCACCATTGCCAACTTCTCTGTTTCACTTTCAGTTTCTTCCAGAAGGTGGAGCTCGAGACCTTTATTCGTCTTTCCAATCAAATTCTGCTGTTCTTGGCACTCCTTTGTCTCTGCTCTCTCACTGGCAGCTCCATCACCAAAGAAGAAGAAAGGCAAAGAGAATATCCAGAATTACTGAAAGCTTTCGCTGTTGGTCATATATAAAGGAATTTAGCTTTAAGCTTTACAAAAGAACCTGGTGGACAGTTTTGACCCATGAACACACAACCCACCAAAAATTAGCCCAATTATGTTCATCCCCCCTCCAACAAAGTTAGAACTTGGGACTGAGTCGTCAACTCGTCGGCCTAACACTGCAATCACCAATCAGGAAAACAAGGGAAAAGAGGGTCAAGTTCTCAACACAAGCTTCTGGTTGTCTTTGTGCAGGTATGGCTTCATTATGACAATATTGGCATTCCTTTACTACCAACTCTGCAAGGGTGTCTGTGATATTGCTTACAGGGGCATTATCGTATCCAAGATGACCTCTGGTTACAATAGCTTCATTTGCTTCTAATGATGCCTGTTAAGAGACTGTTCCTTTCCAATAAAATCAAATCTTGATGTTTTAGCACATCTAACTACAACTACAATCTTCTGAGGGCCAAACATGTATAGCATCTCAATGAAAAAAAAAAAGCCAACCGATTGTAATGGAGCAAGTCTAAAACAAATGGTTTGGATCATCGATGAAAGATTATGAGCACCATGCAAGAACTCCCTTGTTTAAAATACAACTCAACAAATTTTCTTTTGACCAAAGCCTGTGCATACAAGTTCATTAGCATATTTAGCGTCTCTAAAGACACCACAATCAATTTCAATAAATATATATATTTTGCTGAAATGCATGAAAGGTGTATTGGAGGAACAGCACCACAAACTGGACCACCAGAGAGCTTGAATTCAAATTCCTTCCAATGCATGTCTTCTCCTAGAGGTATGTAATGAGTGGTGTGGACTGCCACAATAGCATAGGAGAAAACTATATATTAGGTAGGATCGAAGTACTCAGCCTTCTAGAGGAGATTAGCATCTCTGCTCAAAGTCGAAGAATGTTGGTAACTTGACATCTGCTTAGTAATATGTTGGGACAATCAGGTAAGTTTGGACATTCAATTTGACAGTTCCAATCTGTTGGAATTTTTTTAGAGAAAGGCTTCAAATCAGATGGTACATGGTAATACAATCAGCACACTTCCACCATTAAGACTTTTCTAGAGGAGACCTTCAATTAAGACAAATAATGATCCATGTGCTCATATTGTCATAAGTTGTGAGCCTACTTACATAAGCTGTGTTTAATCACAGACTCGGTTGTTAAAGGCTATAATGAGTCATAGGCTCAACGCAAGATGCTCCATATGCCCATATGAAAAATAAAACTAAGCTTGGGCTCAACTCTGCTAGACATGTTTCTATGTTTTCATTTTTAATCCTTTTCTTTTTTTTCCAAGAAAAATATCATCTGAAGGCTAATTCATTTCTGGCATGTAACAGTTGGCAGGTTTACCTGCTCATGTTGTCTTCTTCAGTGACACTGTTGACCATCCAACAGCTAAAACAAACTGCATCAATTTGGAAGGCAGCCATTGTCTCTGTTAGCATGCCTTCTGCCGATTTCTTTTCTAATGTGGCTCTTGCACTATAGTCAGGCTACAAGCTGTAAAAGGATCATATGGTAATACTTCATGTCGGTGGTTCTGCTCTCACGACCAGACAGACTTCAATGGTTGGGCAAAGACAAACCAAAGGGAAACAAGAGAAGCAATATGTAGTTAACATTTGTGTAATTTTTATCCTTCCCAAATCTCAATAACATGACTTTCCATTAATCATTTTGATGGCATATTGCTATTGAGTTTCAATGGTTCAGTTTAGCTGATTATGGTGGTGGTGGTTGTCATCACTGCTATTGCCTTTGGCATTGTTATACTAGTAGACTCTAGCTCAACTCAACTCAACTCAACTCGTGTTCATAAGAGATCGGATCTAAAAAGGAATTTCATTTCCTAAGACAGATTGCAAAACATAATTTATATTGATCCAAACAAAAGCATCAATATGAAATTCAGAAGTCAATACATAAAGAACTATCCCTAGAACATTCACATCTTTTATCAGAAGAAAAACAAGAAAACTAGGAAAACTTTCCTCATGACTTCTCTTGTAAGATTTGCATGTGAAAGTAGGATACATATATACTACCTCATTCTATCTAGAGTCCTTACTTCTTCTTTGACAAGAAGTTTGCCCTCTGTAAACTCACAAGCATGAATGGTGACACCAAGCTGTTTCTGCAGCTTCTTCACAACAAACACTTCAGGCTCCTCACATATTGTGACCACATTACCCTTCCTGCCGAGCCGACCTGTTCGACCAGCTCGATGTGCATAGTGAATTGAGTCTGTGGGTAAGTCCAGATTAACCACAAGATCACATTCTGCCACATCCAAACCCCTTGCAGAAAGCTCATTTGTCACCATAACTCTCACCTCGCCGCTCTTGAATTTCTTTAAAGTTGTTGATCTGGCCAGCTTGCCAAGATCTCCATGTAGCTCTGCAGCTTTCATTCCATGAGCTTCTAGCTTGAAGACAGCATCCTTTAATTGTCTGGTGTGATTCATGAAAGCTATCACAGACTTCGCATCGAGAGCATGAACACATTTTCTCAAGGTATCAGCCTTGTGTTGTAACCTTGTAACACAGTAGTAGTGTTTCAGGGCTGGTGGCAGGCTCTCCACTGCAGCCTGACTCTGCAAATTCAAGGATGAACTGGAACTGGAAGCAGGCCCTGACATATTAACAGGTCCAGAGGGCAAGACAGATTCAAGCGAAATGACACGTTTGGTTTGAACAAGTGGATCCTGCCCCCAGCTCCAAGCAGCCCTTATCACTGAAAATGGCACTGTTGCAGACACCATTATAGTTTGACGCTCACCCTGCCTGGCTAGATAACTTTTTGTACCACGTGGGTCTGCACCAGATCTCCTCCCCACATGTTCCAATATCCGATGCATGTCCTCCCGGAAATTGAATGAGAGGAGCTGATCAACTTCATCTAAGACCAGGTACCGGCAACCATGAGTGCGAAGTTTCCCAAATGCACTAATCTCCGCAATCCATCCAGGTGTTCCAACAATAATGGCTGGCTTGTTTTTCTTGAGAGCTTCTTCCTGCCTTGATCTGTTAGCACCTCCCACAAGCTGCTGAACCAGTTTCTTGTCTACAGGTCCTAACAACTTCTCAAACTCCCTCACAATTTGCATGCCCAGCTCTCTTGAAGGAGCCACAATTACTGCTTCTATCTCCATTTTCTTCACAGACTCTTCGCCACTGGAGGCTTTCTTCTTCAATGGGCCCACTTCAGAAAGTATAGGGAGGAGATATGCCAATGTCTTTCCTGAACTTGTGTAAGACTGAATCACAACATCATGATTTTGAAGAATCACTGAAATTGATGCTGACTGAACATCAGTTGGAACCATAAAACCCTCCTCCTCTAGCCTTTCTATTAATGAAGGTGGGAGGCCAAGCTCGGAAATGACTTTGCAGCAAATGGAGCTGCCTCTATGTCAAGCGATTTTTTAAAACCAACTCCCTTGATTCCTTCGCTTCTAACTGCCTTCACTTTACTTTTGGGGACCTCAATTGCAGCATCCAGCTGCTCAAGGTTATTTTTTATTTTCTTGTTTGTAGTTTCAGATTTGCTCTTGGAACCAAGACTTGCAAGCATGAGAGGCCCATATTCTCGATCAACCCGGCTCAGAAAACGAACACTGCTGTGGAATGGAGCTCTCCTAGAAATGTGCGGTAAATTTTTTACAGATAAAGAATCACCAACAAGGAAAAGCAACCGTGTTGCGACTACTGCTGCCATCTCTTGCAGTGTTCACCCAATTAATAATTATTCGTCCAATTCACATTAGCTCATCCAAGTAGCATAGGAAAATTGGCTGCTGAGAACCTACAACACAGAATAAAATGGATTCTCCTCAAGCTGTAAGTTAATCACATAAGAACAGGTACAAGACAAACATAAAAACTGGTGTTTTTTAGCTTCCATGCATGCAAAAAGAACTGTCATTACTGTGCACTTTAGAAGCAAAATAAAACAATGTTTAGTGAATCAAAAACATGTATCCTAAAGCATACAAAGTCAACATAATTATAAAAAAAAAAAAAGGAAGTCATCACAAAGTTAAAAAAGCAGGTACTATCAACTTTTACATAGTAAAGCTTGATTTGGTTGATCAATTACTATCACTCAAGAGTTGAGACTGGTGAGGAGAAAGGAAACTGAACAGCTCAACCATGTTAACAATGTCTGATAACTCTTGACTTGGAAAGTAAACTAGTGTTTCCACACAATCCCAACTACCTAACTGAACTGTCCCATAATTGTTGTTATAATATAGATTACAGTGAATAAAAGGAAAAAATGAAGGTGGCCAACTGTATAGACACTCCAAATTCATCAAAATAAGCACCACTAGTAACAATGGATAAATAAGTAAATACAAAAAATATTAGCTTCCATGGCATAGAAATTTATTTATGACCTTAATTTTTAGTAGTCACTCAAGCCCAGTATAATGGAAATCCTAGTGTTTTGGAATGTATGCGGACCTTACAAGTTACACCTTAATGTAAGACTCCAGAGATACACCTCCCTGTACAGCCTTCAACACTACAACCCCTAGTGAACTTGAGCCAAGTGAGAGCTCACTTGAAAGTGCACACTGGAGCCCCAACACTTTCCTGTACAGCCTCCAACACCAAATATACAATTATTTGCACAAAACTATTTTTTTCTTTCAAAATATCTGCTTTTCATTTTTTTTTTTAAAAAAAGTTAATTAAATAAATATTTTCAGTATATTCAAATTACAAGCCACAAAGTAACGAAATCCTTATCCCCTCAATTTAGGCATTTTGTCAAACGGTTGGTGACCATGAGAGAATGAAAAACCAATCTTGAATGGATGGCCAACTGAAACTTATAGAATAATTTTTGCCGAGGGTTTTCAACTTGTTAGTATTAAAAAATCAACAAAAAGTTGTATTAGCAACCAAAAAAAGGAAGTTTAAGAGAAAGATAGGCAAAAGAATCAAAATCAACCTAAAAATATAAGAGAGACAGATACAGAGGCAGAGAGGGACTGACTAGTAGTTGCGGATGGCGGGAGAAGAATGAGGAATACGCTTCAATAGGACTCGAACAACATTGCCTGCTAATGGAACTGAACTCGATACCATTCTCTCGCCTCTCTCTACTTCAGCGGACTGAGAAATGTTGTCTTTTTTTTTTCCTCAAAAACTCAATAAAATAATAATATAAAAAATAAGTATTGAAAAATTGATAGTATAAAACTGACAGCACATAAATATTTATGTAGGTATACAGATAAAAGAAAAGAATTTAATCATTTATGTAAGTGAGTATAATAGAAGATCTTACTAAACTTAGGTATACAAATATTTAGGTATACAAATAGGTCAGCTTTAAACTTAGATATACAACTAAAAGAAAAGAATTTAACCATTTATGTAAGGGAGTATAATAGAAGATCTTACTAAACTCATAACAAGTTACCACTTTCAGTTTCAGTAAAAATATTTTTTTTTTTTATTTCTATTATACTCTATATATAGGTAATTTTTGCCACCTTAGGATTCTTTGCTACCTTCACATCTCTTTGCCGCCTCCACAATTCTTTGTCGCCTCACAATATATGGTTATAGGATTCATTCAGCTTACAAGTTTACAATACTCCTTCTTAGGTGTCATGCTCCCCCCCCCCTCCCCTTATGATATAGGTATTGTTTATTTAATGGTTTAAATCTTTGAGTTGGCGTATATCATATTTGTATATTAGTTTCTTGAAAGTTGTTGTTGGTAATATATTAGCGAACAAATCAACCAAATTGTCATTAGAGCATATTTGTTGTACATTAATATTATCGTTTTTCTAAAGCTAACGAGTATAAAAGAATTTTGATGAGATGTGTTTGGTTCTATCTCCTTTAATGTAACCTCTTTTAATTTGTGCAAAACACGTTGCATTATCTTCATATATTATTATCGGATTGCTTTCAATTGAAGATAACCTACATGATTCCCGAATATGTTGGACCATAAATCTCAATGATATGCATTCTCGACTTGTCTCATGAAGTGCAAGAATTTCGAAGTGATTTGAGGAAATAGTAATCATTGTTTGCTTAGTAGATCTCTATAATATAGCAGTGTCATCACAGGTAAACACATATCCAGTTTATGACCTGGTTTTATGTGGATCAAAAAAATAACCAACATTTGCATATCCAACTAATAGTGATTTGGATCATTTTGAATAAAATAAATCTATGTTAGTTGTTCTACGTAGATAGCGAAATATATCATTTGAATTTATTTTATCAACAAAAGACGTTAAAATCACAAAGAAAAAAAACAATATTATTTCAAATCATAATTTCCTTCCCATTCCCCATACTTTCCAAGAAAAGCTCTAAACTTTTTAACATTTTGAAGATTTGAGAACAGGTCGAACTCCCGGACTCTTTTTTAAAATCATAGGACATTGCTTCAAAGTAAGTATCCCATAAATTCCTCACATTGGTTGGCTCGCAGTAAACCAGTATAGTTGCAAACAAACTTCGAAGTCCATATGGCATTCAAAACAAATTTTTCTCATTCAAACATTCGAAAATGCTATTATCTGATTCTAGCAATCTTTTTTTTTTTTTTGTGCAGATTCTTTGAAGCTTAAGAATTGTATGTCATCTATGTTAACAAATCTTCAAATAATGTTGGTCCCTTCTCCTATGACTATGCGTTGATTTAGAAACATTTTCTTTTATCATCACCGCTAGACGAGGAGGATCCAGATTTAGGAAGTCGGAGGAAAATACACATTGAACCTACCTTACCTATATATCTCAAGGCAATTTAGTGATCTTGATTCCTTGGACTTGAATGTGTCTATTTGCTTGAATTATCGTAAGAGCATTCCACTTGATTGAATTTTGACTTTGAAGTTTATGGTTTGAGTGGAGTTCTTAAGCTTGATAGACTTTGTCATTTCTTAGTCAATAATCTTCTTTGACCTAAATGACCTATTTGCATTATCACTAGATAAAATATTAGTCCATATAGATAATGTCTTATTATTATTAAAATTACTAAAATGCCTTTAATTGAAAACCTTTAAGACTAACAATCACCATTATCGGTTTGGTGTTTACTCATATGAGGTTGAATGTCTTGGTGTTGTTGATTATTAGGATTGTGGTTGTTGGATTACAAGTTACATTTAGGGTTATAGATAAGTTTTATTTGGATTAACAAGAGGCGGTTGAAAGAGGGTTGCTTTCGGTTGTTGGTGACGAGTTGATGCAACCAACTTATACTGTAATTCACATAGACTCATAGAGAAAGGAGAAAGAGAGAAAAACGAGGAGAGAATTGAGTGAGAATAATTTTAATTGCATAAATAGAAGGTTAAAATTATTATTTTTTTAAAATAAAATGTTACCTAATTATTCATGACCTGAACTCAAAAATAAAAATGTGAACATAGACTTGTGAGGAAAAATTGTTAACTACTGTACCCATGCTTTCACAAATTCTATATTAAAAACTATTCACTAATTATCCCTAATTTCTTTGTATTTGTCTATTGAAACAATAATGCTATCCATACACACTTTTTATACCTAAAGACTCTACCTGCTGATGTGGCTGCCCAATCAGCCAAGCCATATCAGCAGGCGTAAAGAGAAATTTCTCCTCTTTTTTCACTTTCCCCCACCCTCTTTTAACAAACCTTTTTTTCTCCTCTTTTTTTCACTTTTCCACTGCTGCTAGATTTTCCCTTTCTCAGTCTCCCATCATTATCGTCGATCGTCTACATCCTCATCGGCTTCTGTCAGCATCTTTCTTAGTCTCTCAGTCTCGCATCGTCGTCATCTTGCATCTCTCTCAGTCTCGCATCGTCGGTGTCGACCATCTCTCAATCTCAGATTTTCATAATCGTCAGAATTGTTAATCGAGTCGCAGGTAATACCCAATTGACAGAACCCATCAATGCTACTTTGAACGTGTGTGAATGCAAGTTCTAAATGCCTGAAGTAGGTTTAGGGTCTTCCATAATTTTTTTAACTGGGATTTATCTTAATAAGTTAAAATGTTTTTTGGAAGAAGCTTTGATGCAGTAGAACTGAAATTTGACTTCGTGTTGCCTTATTGTCACTTTTCCTATGATTAACTTCCATTTTGTTGCTCCCCAGCTGATGGAAAATATAAAATGCACTTGGTTACATGAAAAGTTGGTAAAAAAATTTGCAATCCTGAAACTTCTAACTTTTTAATCCGATTACTAAGGATACTAGTTTAATTTAATTTTCAAAATGCCCTCTCATTGCAGCCCATGATTTTTCTCCAGCATCTGAGAAAATTTTTGCTCCGGATTAATGGAGGAATTTGTTTGTTTTCATTAACACAAGTTTCTTCAGCAGCCCATGGTTTTGTGTGTGTATTAATCAGGATGTGCTTGTCTGCTTGCAAAACTTATTGGAAATTTTTTTAATACCTTGATTAAATTAGTTTCTTGAATCATGGAAGAGAATACCCATGATTAATTAATTCTCGATTTTGCTCTTTATATTGGGTTTCAACTTATTGATGTATTTTGGTCAAAAAGTATTGTTTCTTCATTGATATAGTAATTGTTGTATGACCCTCTCTTATTTTTTTTGTTGTTTGGTGACTTCTTAGAAAACACTAATGGGATAGACACTCTGTTTACCTGATTGGAAATAAGAGGATTTCCAATCTATATGTATAGCTTTGGCAATGGGACAAACATGCTTGTGTTTTTTGGACCATTGCCTTTTCTAATCTATATGTTGGATTAATTTCATCAGAATCTTTGTCCAAAAATGTTTTTGCTCTATGAATCAGTTTTTACTTTTGCCCGATATGGCCATTGCGAGTGGAATGTGAAGAACCGAACACTACGCTAAAGAATATCCAGGATGCATACTACACTTAGTACATCTATGCTCCATGCTTCTGTACGCCACTCATAGCTTACATCTGCTGTTTTTTCCCAAAATAAAAGTAATCTTATAGAAGCAAGTGTGTTCAGTTCTCAGATTGCATAAATAATCATTTCTTGAGCTTTTATGCAGCTAACTTTCACATGTAAAATTGAGTGCAATTTGGTAAATAGAGTTTGATTTAGAAAATTAAGTTTCATAAAGCTTCTGAAAACATTAAATTGGTTTGAAGAAAAGTTGTAAAGTTAGTTTGGGAACATTATCTGCAGATTCATGAAGAAGGTATGGCTTCTCTTGTGCAATCATCAAACAAATTGCCTCATCACAGCAAAAAATGTGTTGCCTTCATTTTTCTAAAACAATGAACAGATTGACTGCTCAATGCCCCTTCCCTTTATTGAATATGACAGTAGCACCCTAGCTGTTATATAGCTGGCAATCCACATTTTTCTCATCTCCTATTAGTATTATCAATTTTTGACTGTTGCAAGTCAGTTCTATTTCCTGTTAGTATTATCAATTTAAATTGGATTGAATAAACTTGTAAGCTGGACGAACTTGTTCCCTAGGTTGGTTTTTGTATATGACTCTTTTCACCATGGATGGTGGATAGTTTGTTATTTTATTGAAAAAGCTTAGAAATGCATATTCTGAGAATGGAAACGAGCTATCTCAACTCTTCCTCAATGTTCCTACTCTTGAACCGGAATGACTTTCGATAAAACAATGATTGCTTTTGAAATTTTGTTGTTTTGAGTTACAGCCAAACTTATGAATGCTCAACAACATATACATAGATATACATTTACATGCATAACAATGCAACACATGCAAGCACCCACTATTGACTGTATATACATATCATTTGCAATACATATTTTGATTGTTTGGAGTTTGATGCCTTATTTCTGAAGGAATAATGTACTTTAGCCATGGCCATATATATATATATATATATATATATAGACACACACACACACACACACGGTGTTTTCCATCTTGCAAGAGATTGTGCACATAGCAATGAATTAACATCCTACTGAAAAAATAATAATAATAATTCCCCTCCGGAATGTCCATCTTAAAATTTTGTCGATCTTGATCTCCCATAATGATAATTGGCTCTTCTTAATTAAGACATGTCTCTTTTATAATTTTTCACATATATATATATATATATATATTAATATTATATAATTATTTTTAGAAAACAAAAATTAAATGAAACAAAAAAAAAATCTACATCACATAAGTAGCAAATTGCTGTTGAAACATTTACCTAGCTGGTATTCTCTTATCAAGTTTAGAACTAAGTAAGATATATGTGTATCAATTGAATTGAATTATTTAAGCTTTCAATGTATCACACAATTCATATGGATGGCAGATTATTTTCTCGATTCTTTACTTGTGCAACCAATTATTAGCCGATTTTTTAATATCAAGTACATCTTCAAGAATCATAGATTTAGCAAAACTCATTTTGGAAATAGGTCATACTTATCATTGTAGTGTAATGTGACCCTGGTAAAATCTGTTGATGCAGGCCTCAAAAGTAGGCAAGTTGATTGAGGCTGAAAACTGGGTTATTCAAGCTTGCATACTTTATTTGCACGTAGATTAAGCTTGGATCCTGCTGTTGAAAATTAGAGCATTTACACACATACACACATACACATACAACCATCAAGAAATATTATTTATTAGACTAGAATCAGTTGGCAACAATAAACCATCTAAGCTAGATATTCTGTTGGCCATAAATAGAAGATCGGAATATTGATCTATTCAAGCTCACTTTGTATTTGTTTGGACGAAATTCTGTAAACGTGCTAATTTAACTAATCTAACATCTACTTTTGTATGACAGAATCAAACATTTCTAAGCTTAATCAGTTTTCATGTTACAGTTGTTTTATATATTTGTCAAAATGCATATATTATACATTTCTTGGCTTTCAACCTATACTGGCTTAGCTCGTTTAGAATTTTTATTGTTTAGTATGAAACTTGGTTTGGATTTGGCTTGACAAGTGTAGAAAGAAAATTATCAATCAGCACATAGGTTTATTTAACAATCCTTGTATATAAGCCAACTTTAGCTTTTTATGTACTTTGATTGGAGTGTTTATGCAACACATCCCGTTTGTATCAAAATTATTTCCTTTTTTCTTTTAGCAGTATTGCCCAACGTCTTTTCCCTTCTTTCATTCTTAGGTGAGCTCTTAAACTTCAAAGTTTGGGAAAGGACACATTAAAAAAATACCAATTAAACATTGTCAAACATGGTTGGAATTTAATAAGAAAAAGAAAAGGGTTAAAAACATTTCCTAATTTTTATTCTTAGCTTATTTTTCTTTCAAATTTTTCGTGATAAACAAATCGAAAAAACTGATTTTCTAAATTCTTGGAGGTAAATCTTCACTTAAACCAAGATTAACAAATATCTGATCAATAACTTAATGTTTCTTTTTCTTATTTAAACATTCACCTTGTCTATATTTTGTTTCCCTTGATAGTTAATCACCACCTTTTTATAGGTTTCATTCATTGGTAGAGTTTGACGAGGGAAAGCGAAGCTGCAGGAAACGTCTAGATGGCCACAACTAACGCCAAAGGAAGCTTCAGTCAGAATCTCTCTCCAGAATACTGGAAGGTTTCTTTCTAATCAACAAGGTTTGGATTCTTATTTCAAGAACTAATGCTCTTTTCACCATTCAGCTTATAGTTCAAAATCACAAAGTACTTTTGTTCATGAGCATAACAGTAATTTACATTGTGTTCTAATTGAAATGAATGGGACTTCTTTTTTGCGCACAGATACTACATTGCTGTCGTTCGGTAGTGCACAAATGTTTCCAACTGTTGTGGTAAACTCTACTTGGGCTAAAGCTTTCATGGCTGAGAATAATGCTTTGCTGTATATCAACAGACGTGACAATTTTCCTGAATCTTCAGCTCATGAAAATTTCTAAGCTTTTTCAATAAAATAACAAACTATCCACCATCCAGGGGGAACAGGTTCGTCTAGCTCACAAGTTTATTCAGTCCAATTTACATTCCTCGCTAATGATCAAACCAGAATGGGTCAGAGTCTGATTTCATAGTTGTGCTTAGAATGGTCCCAATCCAATAGCTAAAATTATATACTTCCATTGAAAACAACAGTTAAGATTCATGACTAGTAGAAGCATTCGACACAGGAGTGCTAAAGTGTATAAAACTTCCGGCACAAGCACAAGACAAGTACCGAAGCCCCAACTTAAATTGTGTGGGTAAAGAGTACCTGTTCTGAAAGCAAAGAAATGACTTTGTCACGCATGAAAGGTCACACAATTTGAGAGACCCCTAATTATACTGCTCAAAAAGGTTTTTTCAAAGCAATGTTGGAAAAAAGTCTTAGGTTAGGGAAAAAAAATAAAAAATGTCAAACCAAGAGAAGAAAATCAAAGTTTTGAGAAAAATGACATGACACCATAAGGAGAAATCATTGATCATAGTATGAAGGGGAAAATGACTTCCAAAAGTCAAAACTTAATAATACTAACAGAAAATAGAATTGACTTCCAATAGTCAAAAATTGATAATGCTAATAGGAGATGAGGAAAATGTGGATTGCCAGCTATATAACAGCTAGGGTGCTATTATCATATTCAATAAAGGGAAGGGGCATTGAGCAGTCAATCTGTTCATTGTTTTAGAAAAATGAAGGCATCACTTTTTTTGCTGTGATGAGGCAATTTGATTGATGATTGCAACAAGGGAAGCCATACCTTCTTCATGAATCTGCAGATAATGTTCCCAAACTAACTTTACAACTTTTCTTCAAACCAATTTAATGTTTTCAGAAGCTTTATGAAACTTAATTTTCTAAATCAAACTCTATTTACCAAATTGCACTCAATTTTACATGTGAAAGTTAGCTGCATAAAAGCTCAAGAAATGATTATTTATGCAATCTGAGAACTGAACACACTTGCTTCTATAAGATTACTTTTATTTTGGGGAAAAATAGCAGATGTAAGCTATGAGTGGCGTACAGAAGCATGGAGCACAAATGTACTAAGTGTAGTATGCATCCTGGATATTCTCTAGCGTAGTGTTCGGTTCTTCACATTCCACTCACAATGGCCATATCGGGCAGAAGTAAAAACTGATTCATAGAGCAAAAATATTTTTGGACAAAGATTTTAATGAAATTAATCCAACATATAGATTAGAAAAGGCAATGGTCCAAAAAACACAAGCATGTCTGTCCCATTGCAAAGCTATACATATAGATTGGAAATCCTCTTATTTCCAATCAGGTAAACAGAGTGTCTGTCCCATTAGTGTTTTCTAAGAAGTCACCAAACAACAAAAAAATGAGAGAGGGTCATACAACAATTACTATATCAATGAAGAAACAATACTTTTTGACCAAAATACATCAATAAGTTGAAACCCAAGATAAAGAGCAAAATCGGGAATTAATTAATCGTGGGTATTCTCTTCCATGATTCAAGAAACTAATTTAAACAAGGTATTAAAAAAATTTACAATAAGTTTTGTAGGCAGACAAGCACATCCTGATTAATACACACACAAAACCCTATTAAACTGAGCAAAAATTAAATTAAATGCTGAAGAAACTTGTGTTAATGAAAACAAACAAATTCCTTCATTAATCTGGAGCAGAAATTTCCTCAGATGCTGAAAAAAAATCATGGGCTGCAATGAGAGGGCATTTTGAAAATTAAATTGAACTAGTATCCTTAGTAATCGGATTAAAAAGTTAGAAGTTTCAGGATTGCAAATTTTTTTTACCAACTTTTCATGTAACCAAGTGCATTTTATATTTTCCATCAGTTGGGGAGCAACAAAATGGAAGTCAATCATAAGAAAACTGACAATAAGGCAACACAAAGTCAAATTTCAGTTCTACTGCATCAAAGCTTCTTCCAAAATACATTTTAACTTATTCAGATAAATCCCAGTTAAAAAAATTGTGGAAGACCCTAAACCTACTTCAGGCGTTTAGAACTTGCATTCACACACGTTCAAAGTAGCATTGATGGGTTCTATCAATTGGGTATTACCTGCGACTCGATTAACAATTCTGACGATTATGAAAATCTGAGATTGAGAGATGGTCGACAACGACGATGCGAGATGACGACGATGTGAGACTGAGAGACTAAGAAAGATGCTGACGAAAGCCGACGAGGATGTAGACGACCAACGATAATGATGGGAGACTGAGAAAGGGAAAATCTAACAGCGGCGGGAAAGTGAAAAAAAGAGGAGAAAAAAAGGTTTGTTAAAAGAGGGAGCGGGAAAGTGAAAAAAAAGGAGAAATTTCTCTTTACGCCTGTTGATGTGGCTTGGCTGATTGGGAAGCCACATCAACAGGTAGAATGTTTAGGTATAAGAAGTGTGCATGGATACTATTATTGTTTCAATATACAAATACAAAGAAATTAGGGATAATTAGTGAATAGTTTTTAATATAGAATTTGTGAAAGCATGGGTACAGTAGTTAACAATTTTTCCTCACAAGTCAATGTGCACATTTTTATTTTTGAGTTCAGGTCATGAATAATTAGGTAACATATTTATTTTAAAAAAAATATAATTTTAACCTTCTATTTATGCAATTAAAATTATTCTTACTCAATTCTCTCTTCATTTTTCTCTCTTTCTCCTTTCTTTCTGAGTCTATGTGAATTACAGTATAAGTTGGTTGCATTGACTCATCACCAACAACCGAAAGCAACCTTCTTTCAACCGCCTCTTGTTAATCCAAATAAAACTTATCTATAACCCTAAACGTAACTTGTAATCCAACAACCACAATCCTAATAATCAACGACACCAAGACATTCAACCTCAAATGAGTAAACACCAAACCGATAATGGTGATTGTTAGTCTTAAAGGTTTTCAGCCAAAGGTATTTTAGTAATTTTAATAATAATAAGACATTATCTATATGGACTAATATTTTATCTAGTGATAATGCAAATAGGTCATTTAGGTCAAAGAAGATTATTGACTAAGAAATGACAAAGTCTATCAAGCTTAAGAACTCCACTCATAGCATAAACTTCAAAGCCAAAATTCAATCAAGTGGAATGCTCTCACGATAATTCAAGCAAATAGACACATTTAAGTCCAAGGAATCAAGATCACTAAATTGCCTTGAGATATATAGGTAAGGTAGGTTCAATGTGTATTTTCCTCCAACTTCCTGAATTTGGATCCTCCTCGTCTAGCGGTGATGATAAAAAAAAATGTTTCTAAATCAACGCATAGTCGTAGGAGAAGGGACCAACATTATTTGAAGATTTGTTAACATAGATTACATACAATTCTTAAGCTTCAAAGAATCTGCACACACAAAAAAAAAAAAGATTGCTAGAATCAGATAATAGCATTTTCGAATGTTTGAATGAGACAAATTTGTTTTAAATGCCATATGCACTTCGAAGTTTGTTTGCAACTATACTAGTTTACTGCGAGCCAACCGATGTGAGGACTTTATGGGATATTTACTTTGAAGCAATGTCCGACGATTTTAAAAGAGAGTCCGGGAGTTCTACCTGTTCTCAAATCTTCAAAATGTTAAAAAGTTTAGAGATTTTCTTGGAAAGTATGGGGAATGGGAAGGAAATTATGATTTGAAATAATATTGTTTTTTGCTTTGTGATTTTAACGTCTTCTGTTGATAAAATAAATTCAAATGATATATTTCGCTATCTACGTGGGACAACTAATATAGATTTATTTTATTCAAAATGATCCAAATCACTATTAGTTGGATATGCAAATGTTGGTTATCTTTTTGATCCACATAAAACCAGGTCATAAATCGGATATGTGTTTACCTGTGACGTTACTGCTATATTATAGAGATCTACAAAGCAAACAATGATTACTACTTCCTCAAATCACTTCGAAATTCTTGCACTTCATGAGACAAGTCGAGAATGCATATCATTGAGATTTATGGTCCAACATATTCGGGAATCATGTAGGTTATCTTCAATTGAAAGTAGTCCGACAATAATATATGAAGATAATACAACGTGTATTGTACAAATTAAAAGAGGTTACATTAAAGGAGATAGAACCAAACATATCTCATCAAAGTTCTTTTATACTCGTGAGCTTTAGAAAAACGATAATATTAATGTACAACAAATATGCTCTAATGACAATTTGGTTGATTTGTCCGCTAATATATTACCAATAACAACTTTCAAGATACTAATATACAAATATGATATGCGCCAACTCAAAGATTTAAAACATTAAAGAAACAATACCTATATCATAAAGGAGGGAGAGCATGACACCTAAGAAGGAGTATTGTAAACTTGTAAGTCGAATGAGTCCTATAACCGTATATTGTGGGGCGACAAAGGATTGTGGAGACGACAAAGAGATGTGAAGGCAGCAAAGAATCCTAAGGCGACAACAATTACCTATATATAGAGGATAATAGAAATAAAAATTTTTTTTTTTACTGAGACTAAAAGTGATAACTTGTTATGAGTTTAGTAAAATCTTCTATTATACTCACTTACATATATAGTCAAATCTTTTTTTTTTTATTTGTATACGTAAGTTTAAAGCTTACCAACATAAATATTTGTGTGTTGTCAGTTTTATACTATCAATTTTTCAATACTTACTTTTTATATTATTATTTTATTGAGTTTTTGAGGAAAAAAAAAAAAGACAACATCTCTCAGTCCGCTAACCTAGAGAGAGGCGAGAGAATGGTATCGAGTTCAGTTCCATTAGCAGGCGATGTTGTTCAAGTACTATTGAAACGTATTCCTCATTCGTCTCCCGCCATCCTCAACCACTAGTCAGTCTCTCTATGCCTCTGTCTCTGTCTCTCTTATCTATTCATCTAACCTCTCCTGATTGGACCTGTAATTATAGTTATTGCTGCTGCTCTTCTTGTTGATTGGATTATATTCTGGTTTTTAAAATTTGTTTGTATACTTCTCTAGAAATGAGCTTTCTGTGCAATACCCATTCGACATTGTTTTTAGGAATTTTGATCAGATTTTGCAATACGATAAATTGGGGAGGCTTAGGAACGGGTTGAAGAAGTTGTTGGAAACAGCTTTAGGGTTTATCAGGGGTCATTTCATGGGTGTCAGATGTAGTTTAATTTAAACATAGCAAAACAAATTCATTTGCATAGAAATTAACAAATTAAAATCGATGAGAAGGAAGAACAAAATGAAAGGAAGATGGGGAAAGAAGGAAATTAGTTGATCGTTTCTTCAGCTGAATCTGTCTTATGCTGACTTCTCAGTGGAATATCAATCAACATTGAATGAGATATTACATAAACTAAGACTGAATAGATGATTACAACCTTTTGTTTAAGAAAATAAAAAAAATTAAAGCCCTTGTAACAATTAATTTTAGCTTCACTCAAACTCAAATCAAAATGAATTTGAGTTTGGTATTCTACTATAATCACTTAAATTTTTATTTAATTTTATTTTAAAAATTATTACCTTATTTCAAAAATTATTTTATATCATTTCTCTTCAAAAATCATTTTCTCACTTTATTTTCCTTCCAAACCTTTTCACACTCCATTTTCATTTCCTTCCAAATTTTTCCTCCTAAACACTCTTCACTAAAGCGGTAAAGCCCTAAAAATCTCCGTCACATACTTCCATAGCAGAACACAATCAGCCGATCTCTGTAGGCAAGCAGTAGCAGGTACTCTCTCTCTCTCTCTCTCTCTCTCTCTCTCTCTCTCTCTCCCTCTCTTCTTCGCTGCTACCAAGGCTGTTCAGGGTCGTCGCATAAGTATCTGGGTCTGGAACAATCAAATGCCTTGGGGGATTTCGTAAAGGTGGAAGAAGTGGCAGGGGAATTGAGACGAAACATATTCATCTCGGAAGTAATAGGGGAGGAGGGTGGATGAGGATTGCAGAGGCTTTTCAATGGTAGGATGAAGACCGATCATGATGGACATGGGTGACGAAAACTTACAAGATGGTAACGATGATTCAGGGGTTGCCGGAGGCATCGGTGACAGTAATAGAAGGTAATAGAGAACTGGTATTCCTTGACCGGTGCACTCCTTTTCCTGATTTTCTTTCCATTTATTTTTTCTTGCCTTTTCCTTTCACTTTCCATATGAGGTGAGACTAGGTAGGGCAAAAAAATAACCGTTAAAATTTGGTTCTGTGAACAGTAATGCACTGAATTGGGTTTGGATTTGAGTAAAAACTGATTTGGTATGGGTTCGAGTCTAGGATTGGAGGGTCATTTTTGTGTATTTTGACTCAAATTTAAATTTAAATTTAAATTTGGTATGAGTTTGAGTCACCATTAGAGATGCCCTGATAGCATGCAAAAAATTCCAATTCAGCCGCTAATTGATAGTGAACAAATTCACACTGTAGCAATACGACAATACCGCATAAAAACAACTAAAGAGAACTTGAACAGTGGCATTGCAACCTCCAAATAAAGAAGAGAGAAATGGGGTAGGGGGCAAGTTTCAGGATCCGAAGGATGTGGCGAGAAACTATGGAAAAAAAGGAATGGATCTTACTTGTAGAGTGAATACATGTTCGTCTCCATTGAAATTCTTCAAATTTGAAGAGAGAGAGAGAGAGAGAGAGAGAGAGAGAGAGAGAGAGAGAGAGAGAGAGAGAGAGAGAGAGAGAGAGAGATTACATGGAATTGAGGCTAGAGATGGTGTCTTAGAGTGAGAGTTGCAGAATGGGAAGTGGCCACGTTTCAGGATTTGAATGAGATGGGAAACTACGGAAATTGACAAAGTGTGAAACCCAAACAAAAAGAAAAATTAGAAAATATTAATTAGTTTTACTTTAGCTCTTCTTTATTTATTCAACATTCTTCTTCGTCTTCTTCAACTGGAGATTAGGAAGCTCTTCTTTGATATTTCTCTTCAAGCATATATACACTCATATAAAATTAAATATTTATATGTATATATGCTAATTATATACTGTGTTGGTGTTTCAGGTGTTTTTGATGTCATAGTTGAATTTTGGTTATTAACAGGGTATTATGGTGGCCGTGGAGCCAATCTGGAGATAACAATGAGTAAATTAGTGAACTGAAATTACCAAAAAAATAATAATGAGTGGATTGAACTCAATTTTATGAAGTCTTAGCTCTTGGGCATTTAAGTTACTTAGTGAATTTGACGAGATTGAGTTGTAGTAGTAACTGAAGTTAGGTATACTCAAGAATCAGTAATTGAAGTTAACCATTGTCTGAATGTAATTTGTACTGTAACTCACAAACACCCAAATTTACAGTGAGGCATATTGTTATGCATTGGGGTAATTGGGATATTAGCGGGTCAAAGAGAATACAGTCTTTTGTAATTTGTTTGTGCTGATAGCATACATGTAGTGAAAGCCCTTCAAACTCAACCACACAACTAGTTCAACTTGAATGCCTTTGAGCCATAATTTGACAATTTAGATGTAGTTGTTCATGCTAGCTTTAAAATCTATCAATCACTCCTGATAAATAACACTTTGAGAATTTAGAATCATGTAATGTTTGTGATGGGGAACAAGAGGATCCCATGGACTATTCGTATTTAATCCTGGAGGATATTGATTAATTAATTAATTTTTATTTTATTTTATTTAGGATTTATTTATTTTAAGACTTAATCTATTTCAGGAGATATTTTATTTTGGCAAGTTTATTTAGGGTTTAGCTATATATATAATAGGGGTTGATGTTTTGGAGAAAGACGGACTTTGATGATTGAATATTGAATTTGGAATATTGAGATTTTGATATTTATCTCGTTTTCTTCTCTCTTGGTTTCCTCTTTCTTCTTCTCTCGTTCTTCTCTTTTCTAATCTTCCCTGTGCTGCACCAGTTTGGGTAGATTAGTTCATGAATATAATCATCAATCATTGGGTGACCTAATTGGAGTTTGTAATATTCCGGCGGTTCTACTTTGCTAATTGAGTTTTTCTTTTGGTGTCTGACTTGCATCCAAAACTTCAGTCTGAAACAATCTTTTCAAGCACGGACAAAAAGGAAGAGGGGGCTCTTCTATTCAATAGGTCTTCTTTTCAATGATTTAGCAAACAATATCAGTAAATTGCCAATATCTTGAAGCATGTGGGTACCTTGCCGCAGAACTACACTTGCACCTCCTTTGCAATAATATAGAGTTGGGACACACACACACACATGTATAGGATATATACACGTGTAAAATTATCATCAAATAACAATAAATAAACATATATGAATACACACACACACACACATATATATATATACATACAGAACTCTTGCACCATTTAGTTCTATGTTGGAAAAATTACTACTTTTGGACTTAACCAGCCCTCGTATGATGCAATTCAACTTTAGACCTATTGATGTACCTATACGTACTTGGGTATGGAATTACCAAAAACTAGAAGCTTCTAACAAGTTTTCCTATTTTTATCTTTTTTACATGGTAGAACCAACATAAAATAGTCGATTGGTATTCCACTTTATCACTAACTTGGGTCACTAACCTGGGAAGCAGTGTGATTGATGAGATAGGAGTTTGCAAATTGAATGTGAAAGCAACTACTACTGCAATTGAGCTTAAAGTAGTGACTGCAAACTAACCACCTTCAATTCTTTACAACCTTTTCAGATCTTACGAAGCAAGGAATAGAAGAAGCCTATGTACCAAATACTATCCAACAGAGCATCATACGTGGCTAGAAAAGAAAGAGAGAATTAATTGTTTCTGTAAATTCTTAAGATAGGGAATTATTTTGTTAGGCAATCACATGGGAAATTTAGTAATTGAGTACATTTGCTTATTTCTTCCAACCACTATCAGGAAAAGAAATTTGGCCAGGCATGCAAGCCTGGCTCAAGACCAGACAGAACAGACCAAGGATGCTGTAGTTTTGTTGTCATGTAAACCAAGACAACTTTGCTTTGTGGTGCTTAATTTCTTTCTATATTTTAACCACCCTGCTTTGGCAACCACTCCCTCTCTCTCTCTTCTGCCCACACAAAACTTTTCTTATTTCTCAAGGTAAATTCAAAACCGTTATATTGTTCCTTAGATTTTATATTCGTAAATTAATTTTTTGCCAGTTGATATATTAGGGTTGTAAATTTTCTCTTTGAGTTTCCAAATTTAAATTATTAGTGACAATGCTCTTATTATCTCTGGTAGTCGGCATTGAAAATGTCTGATTGATGCACTCCCACTCATCATATATAATAACTGTATATGTAACTATACATATATATCTATTTACCAGAAAATTTATTATTTACCCAAAAAAACTGACATACATCCTTTTTTTTTTTGGGGGGGGGGGGGTGGGGTTTCTTGAATTTGGGTTTGTTAAGGTTGTTGAATGCATTAAATCTAGACAACTTGAACTGTTCTTATTTTAATTTTAGGGGCCATTTGGATGTGTGTTGAAAAACATCGTTTCAATTCTAAAGATAAGGAAACAGAAAATGCCTGAGAAAATAAATTTAATGCACTTGAACTATTGAGAGAAATAGGTGCCAAAAACACAGAAGCATAAGCATAAAGGAAAGAAAAAAGAGATAAATAATTATTTTGGAAATCAAAAGAAAAATTATGAAATGCTACTTAATCAGTCTTTAACTAAATTGTTGAATTACAATGAATTTTTTTATATAATTTTATAAAAAAATAAAGATAATTCAAGATTCAGATTTCTAAATTAATAGAGGATTACTATATGGGAAGTACTCCAGGTACCTTTAGTAGATGTGCACTCTGTAGGATTTCTTAAATTTTCTTATGTTGACAATTTTGTATATAATAATGAAATGGGAGGATGATCATGTGTCTTAGCCTTACTAAGTCCACTTCATTAATCCACCCCAGGTTACTTTCCCCCTCATTGTTCTAAATACAATTGGCACAATGATTTTTTATTTTTGGTTCTAATCTGAATGCAAATTGTTGTGATTGTCCTTTTATTTACCCATGACGGGGATTTCAGATTGTTGTGATATCAACTTGGATTGAGAAGTACCCTGTTTCAATAGTGCCCAATAGTTTCATTCAATTGAAATCTTTGGATCTGGAACCTAGTGGTAGATTGATGTTAGGTGGTTGAGTCTTGCTTTCCCTCCCTGACTGATTTGTTGCCCTCGTATAGACAGGTGGTTATATTTTATATAAACCATCGCTCTGTTCATTAAACTATTGGTTTTGCATTTCTGACGCCCATAGTTAAGAGAGTTGCCAAAATGCCATTACCCAGTGTTGATTTCCTCAATGCAGGGTGCTGAGATGGATAGACTCAAGACAGACCTAACATTTGACATTATTTGTGCAAAGTGACTGCTTCATATTCGAAACTGTGTTCCCATGCGTGAGAGCTTGAACATTTTACCATTGCACCAACCAATGGCCTCTAAAATATGACTAGCCAAATTATTCACTTGTACATGCTAAACTTTTTTATTTTGCTTCATTCCCAATTACCCTAAGAACGGAAAAATTGTATCGTAAAAGTTGTTCTGTCAAGGATGGTAAACTTTCTGAAGTTGTTTTAGGTAGAGCTTGTAGTTTGGGGTTGCATCTGAGAATTGCTTTAGCTTTGGTTACTGACTAGTCTAGAATAATTACCACTTACCTGTTCTGTATAGCCACTTGGTTGTCTTATCTTGAATGCTGTAGAGAAGATGATCAGGTCTAATAGCAGAATGGTTTAAAAATCATGGCATAGTGGAGGCTTTATAGTGATTCCAATGCATTTTTGATTGTTTGATTTATATGACTTACGACTTGTACATTTACTTGAAGCACTTATCAATCAAAAATAAAAAAAGAAAAAACTTCTAGATCCTAATAAGTAGGTCAACACTCTTACAAGTGTGGAACAATTTTACTTCCATGTATATATTGATCGAACTCTCTCATTTTTCCTATTGCTTTGTTTTTTCTTTCAAAAAAGTTGTTTTTATTTCACTAGACTTCATGTATGATTATTGGCCCATCACTTCTAATTTAATTGTTTTCTCTGGTAGTACTATAATACCATTTTTTATATCAAATTAAAAAAATCTACAATTAAATGCTGGCATTGTACTGATACTTTCATTAAACATGCTAACTCCTTAATTTATGATTACGAAATGGCAGATCTTGATCAATTTCAGGTGACAAGGGACGGGCATTATCAATTCTAGTGAGTAATGACTCTAGGTCAAAGTAGAAAAGTGGGGCTGCCATTGATGAATCTTGTTAGATATAAAGGAATTCCTATTTTACAGCAACTACACTTGGAGGAGAAGCTGCTCCGGACCTCTTCAGATAATTGGTGCATCATAAATGATGGAACAAATGCTGCAACCATAGTCATGGGGATGTCCGGGTAAATGAGTTATTTTATCATGGTTGCAAGAATGTGTTCTAGGTTTTGATTGAATACTTTCTTTTTTAGGGTTCAATTCCAATGGAGTGATCTTTTATTGTAGCGAGTGATATGCTGTAGCTTTTGTGAGCCAGCTACTTTGATCAAGGAGAAATTGAACAATACAAAGTTGAGCCCGGTATCAAAATGTCAACTTGTGGTAGTCAATATATCGCTGAAAAAACCAGCCTAAGGCTGGAAAGTTTGTGACTCAAGAATCGACAGTCAAATTTTCTGACCATAAACTTCTGCCATGATTTTCTTTGACATGTGAAATAATAACTGGTAATTGTTATCAGTTACTTATCGAAAAAAAGAAAAGAAAAAGAGAGAAAACTGCCAATTGTTATCTGTCTGGGAAGTATCATAGTTTTGTTGTCAAAATATTTTACAAGAGAATGCAATAATTATATTTTATTACTTTTAACTTGGACCTGTCTTTATATTGCTGAAAACAATGGCCATCTGATTAGATGATATTCTGATTTCTTATGATTTCAAATTTATGTCACTGCCTGAATCACAAGTCAACAACCTATAATTTTTAACCTTTTTCTCCACCTTCTAACTTGTAGTTGCATACTTGCATTTGTTTGATCTTTGAGTTGTGTGTGCGAAGGAAATTAATAGAAGTTGTGGTGTATCTATATAGGAAACCTTCTGAACTTCTTGAACTTGGGCACGTGTTACAAGATCAGATACCCGTCATCAGAAGGTTTACTGGGGGAGGCACTGTTATTGTTGATCATGGGACAATATTTATCAGTCTTATATGCAACAAGGAAGCTGTTCCTAGCGTGCTACCATATCCCCGTTCTATCATGTCTTGGAGCAGCCTATTGTATAATGAAGTGTTTCAAGGAATTGGTGACTTCCAACTTCGTGAGAATGGTATAAAGAATGAGTTTTGCATTAATTTTTTAATTTTTTTTTTGTCATATTAGTCTAGATTAGAATCTTGTATGATATCTAGAAGCCTCCTACCTATCAAATGATTATCATGTCAAATACTTGTAGTAATGAGACATGTTTTTACACATGTTCGGATGCATACAAGCATGTTCAACTTTGATTGCTTCTGAAATGCACATAATAATGCATATAACATATTTTAATTATGGGGCTCACAATTCTGAATTGAGTCTAATTTTTTGTTGCTTGATACTTCATCTTTTATGTGTGCATGAATACGCCATATTGTTTTATGTCATGGCCCTTATCTCTATGACTATTTGAGATGATTCTTTGTGGTTTCAAATGCACACAATGTTTTACCTAAGAAGCACCGACATGTCTCCCAGCCCAGTGTGTCAGTGTCCAACATGTTTGGGGCACGTCCAGACATGCTGATGGAAGAAGGAAAGGCAAATTTTTGGGTCATTTTTCAGATTTTTTCAAAAGAAAAATTTGATTGAAGAGAAGAAAATCAAGCATATCTGGCCTATTTGTTTGAAACAATGGACATCAAGGAGTCAAAAATTAGGTGCCTGCTCTTCTTCCTTTTCGTCGTCGTCCACTGCCAGACCTATCTCTCTCACCGCCTTTCACTCTCGATCTCTGTCTCTCACGTCTCTCTCTCTCTCTCTCTCTTGCTTCGCTCGCTCTAGGCTTCTCGATTTTGCCGACGTGTTTTTTTTTTACTAGAGCGATGGACAACCCCTCTATGTTTCGACAGAATTGACCTCCCCCCCTTCCTTCCTTTTAGTTTTTAACACTTGGTGAGATTTAATTATTTTTATATTTTAAATTTTTTTATTTAGTTTAATTTATATTTGACCTATTTTTTTAACTTTTATTATTAAAATAAATCTTTTTGTACCATTTTAAATTTTATTGTTTATTAGATTAAATAATAATAATTTATATGTTTAATTTTCTAATTAGTGTACTGAACCAATTTTTATATTTTATACCACTAAATTAGTCAATAAAATAAAATTCATCTTAATTTTTTAGTAACTCAACTTAATGAAACCTGTGTGGGTCTTTATTATTAATGCTAATTTTAAGGGTAAATTACATTGACCTCCCCCGGGGTTGCTGACAATTACAATAACCTTTCTTGAAGTTCCTAAAATGACATTGACCTCCTTTACTTTTATTGACAAACTACAAAAATCTCCCCTCCAACCTAAATTTTTTTCAAAATAACAAAAAGTACACCTTTCATTTATTTTTTTGCATTTTTACCATTTTTTTCTAACTTTTTTTAAAGAAATTTTTTATTTTATATAAAAAATAAATTTAAGATAAATAACTTATATTTTTTAGTCAAAAAAATTTTTAATTAATATTTATTTGAAAATGGAAAAAAGTGGTCAAATTTTTTTTTTTAAAAAAAAAACATGAAAGGGGCACTTTTGTCATTTTGAAAAAAAGAAGGCTGGAGGGGAGGTATTTGTAATTTGTCAATAAAAATAGGAGAGATCAGTGTCATTTCAGAAACCTCAAGGAAGGTAAGTGTAATTTACACTAATTTTAATAGGTGATCTTGAAATTGATTGACATAATATTAAAATTGAATTATATCATCATATATATATATATAATATATTATTAAGCGTGTCCCCAACGTGTTCGTGTCATACTTTTTTGAACAATGGTGTCTCGGCATGTCTGTTCGTATCATACCTGTGTCGTATCGTATCCATGGTTCTTTGTGTTTTGCAAAGAACATGCACTAATTCACCTATACAGCTATATAGTTAGTTTAGATTGTGGGGAGTTCTTGTGTTTGATGCCCTGTACTTGTTTCAATGAGCAACACTGGTGTTCACTGCTATGAATTTATGAATACTGTACTTCATACTTTTATTTCCCATTTTAAACAAAAGAAAAACTTAAAAATATTCAATTTCATAATTACTTTACCTTTTTAGTACAATTTTATGATGAGTTGTCAATTCTGTGTACTCTGAGATGCTATACATCTTTATTTAGTAAATGGTTTGTCTTTCTTTTAGTACATGTTTTCTTGATAAATGGTTTTGGAGAAGCCTGGTTGGATTTAAATAATAAAGTTCAGCCATGAATTGAATTTGTTGATGCTTGAGCATTCTTTTGAAGAGCTGAATGTTGCAAAAGGATAATGTTGTTAGCTTGAGTGGGGGCTCTCATGCAATGCCTAACAGGGGAGGTTCAGGGTTTAAGTCTCTATTGGGAGTCGAGATATAGATGTGTCTGTGCATTCCCTATCAAAAGAAAGAAGAAAAGGATAATGTAATTGATAGAGTGATTGGGACGTGGTTGCATTCGGTTGAGTTAGTCATGAGCATTGCCAGAAGGAAATGATTTTAAGGAAGCTTAGTCATAGCCACTTCTGGGTTGGAAATTTTTTCTTTTGGTCAGTTCTGGGTTGGAAAATTTCATGTTGTATGCAGAGAATTTTTCTTTTGATGGACTAAAACGATCAGACAAGATTCATGTGGCAAACTGTTAATGGTTTGGTAATGGAACAAATCAGTGATGGTCATGGTGAAGCATCCCTTGTTTGTTATGGGAAAGCATTGGGTGAAAAAGTGGTGATGATCTTTATTTTTTCCTTCACAGTGGATTAACTTTTGTCTTTTTGAATACATCATTTTGCAATTTGATAACTTTATAGTAAGATCCTATCTGTTATTTTTCATTTATTGGTTTTTATAATATCTCAATATGATTTCTAAAGGCAGGTAATGTGTGTATATTTACTTCATCCAGTTGCTTTTCTATCTAGGATGGTTCTTTCATATTTTTTACATTTTTATTCCATTGGTTTGTAATTGTTATTTCCATTTTTTATCTGGTAGGACAGTTATGTTACCATTAATTCATTTTACATTTACCTGGTATAAGAACACCCGTCTTAAGAATTGTAACTAAAATAGATAATTTAGTTTTAATAGGAATTTTTTCCATTTGCTTCTAGATTATGTGTTTGGTAATCACAAGTTTGGTGGGAATGCTCAATCTATAACCAAAAATCGATGGATACACCACACATCTTTTTTATGGGATTACGAAGCCAAGAATATGGCCTACCTGAAGTTACCCTCACGGGCCCCTGAATACCGATTGGTATGTCTGTACTTCCTTTGCCCTCAATATTTTCACCTCTTGGCTGCTCTTATTGTATTCTTGGGTGTAAATTTTATGTTTTAAGGGCCATCTTAAAAGATTTTGTCATGATCATCTTGGTAGATATTGCATATAATATTTACATTAGTAGTCATTCTGTATTGATCGATCGTTGCATAAGAGCCATCACCTAGTGTTGGTCTGTCAATATAGGGTGCTGGATGGTTTAGACTTGTCATAACCATAACCTCGAACCCACATTCTCGCTCTTGTTAGCCCAAGCTTTTGCCACAATGGTCCCTATGGATTGATCATTGCAAATTGAATGAAATTAAATCCAGCTATTATTGGCGTTGCCATATTGTAATATTATGAGATGATAGAATTTTAAAATTAGGTGACATTAAATGGTGGAGAACTTAGTATAAGATTGAAATATTTGGTGTTCCTATTGAGTTCTAATTAGTTTTATTTATTGCAATATTATGCGTTATTACCCAATGATCTGACCCTGAGGTTAGCTCCAACCTTAAGAAGCTAAGATGATTGCCCAAGTCCTTAATAAATGAGAACGCTCATAAACATTTTCAAATGCAGGGTTTAAATTTTAATTTGTTTTCATACTGTGACTTTTTATTATCTTAAATGTGAGCCTAACCTATTAAATAGAAAACAAAACTAACAGATACAAATAAAATTAAAATTTTGGAGTGATTTTTCATATACCAACACATGATGTGACCCGATCCTAGTAGACATAAATTAAACATTCTTTTTTCGTTTGCTTCTATTGCTTTTCTTCTTTTCTTCTTTTTTTCTCACTCCCCTTACGCTTTTACCCTCATATATTTCAAACAATATATCTACAATCACTTTCACAAGTCTACAATATTACTTTTGCTTACACAAGGACATTGCAATTGATTGTGAATTCTTTTCTTCTCAAAGTATCATGTTTATAGTTCTTTTTGTTTATATTCTAGTTTATTATTCTTAGTATTTTTCATTATAAAAGGTGTTTGTTCTATTTGTATTTTTTTTAATAAAAAATGTCTACTAGAAATTATGAATCCGGATATTACTTATAAAAAAAATGGATATGAAAAACTTTTTGAGAGAGAGGAGTAGATTAATTAATTGAATCTTAAAAAATGAGCTATTAGTAAATTTGTTGTAAAAAAGACTCTTTTTTTTCGGAAATGTATACATTATAGATTATTATTGGCAATCCTTGTAACAATTTTATTTTATTTTTGATAACCCAAAGACCTAGCTTACCAACCGCAACACGCAGTCGCATGGCTGGGAGCTCTGTAATCGCCCACCCACAGAACCAAGTAAAGTGGGTCTTAGACCATGGAGTGGCCCTTAAGGGATACACGATGTGGGAGACTTGAACCCAGGACCAAGGCTTACCGAGACACTTGGGGTCTAAGAAGCATGGATAATACATGACATAGACACGTGGACAGGGCATTTCTTAATAAAATAGGACACGTTGAATATATCTACTTTTTATAGGATAAATTACACTGACCTCCCCTGAGGTAAGGCATAAATACAGATGGTTTCCTTGTCTTTTTAAAAACTACACTGACATTACTTGATATTAATGTTTCGTAGCAGATTCCCCCTTCCATTGGTCAATAGTTAGGTGATCTAACGGAAGTTTATGACACCATCTTATTTTTTCTTTAAAAAGACAATTCTAACCTCAATTAACTTTAAAAAAAACTTGTTTTTTTATCCCTTTGTGTATCCACACACACACATAAATAATATATATATATATATATATATCTCACGGTTTCAACAAAACTACTTTATGGGTCCAATTCCGGTTGAAATCTTCCGACAATAAGCCACTTGATAGAGTTACAGACTTGATATTTGTATAAGAATGAGTTCAATGGCACATTTCCTACTAAAATCAGCAATTTGTCCCATCTTGAATTTCTGGGTACAACCTACAATGACTTAGTGCTCATGGTGATACTACCAGCATTCGAAAAGTTAAAGAAGTTGAAATTTTTGTGGATGACGGAGACGGAATTGATAGGTGAAATACCATAGCAATTGATAATGGAGTTGTGATGTGTGTGTGTTATGTGTGTATATATTTGTATACACAACTACACAATACATGTGTGTGGCTTTGCTTAAATTTTTTGAGATATAGAATATCTGTTAAATTTGTTATTGAGATTCTCTATAACATCTATGAATTTAAATACTTGGTGTTGTTGATACAACACATTTGAATACGCATATCTATAGGAGCATTAACCGGGATACCGAAACAATCTCTTGCCCTTTAACATCCAAACAGACCCACCTGAAACATGCATCAATTAATTGTTAATACAATGCATGTGTACATATACACACACATTTGTATATTCAATAATACAAATATCCATCACAGCAACAAAATCAAAATTCAACTCTCTCTAAGTACCCACCTGAAAGAACATACCTGTGATGGATGCCAATCTTTGAAGATGATAGTAGTTTGCAATATTTCACAATAAACCTTTTGATTATCATATCAGTAAGTTTAGAGGGAGGGTTAGAGAGAGAGAGAGAGAGAGGTGAAAGATGATTTGAGATTTCTTCGTGTAGTAATGGTGGTTGGTTATTGTAGTGGAGCTTGATAGTAGTTGGTGTTGGTAGTGGAGTTTAACGGTGCTGGTAGCCGCAGTTTGTAGAGAGAGTAGACGGTGAGAGATGACGAAGAATATATTTTTTTAAATGTATTTAGTGTTAAAGGCATTAAAGTAATTTTAACATATTTGTTAACTCCATTTTCTGACCAAACCTAATAAGGGAGGTCAATGTAATTTTTTAAAAAATGAGGGTTTGTGTATTTTCGACTTACCTTAAGGGGGGTTAGTGTAATTTGCCTTTTTTTATATGATCATATAATAAAAACCTAACATTATTTTAATTAAAATTGACATAAAAACATATAAATTACAAAAATGTTATTATGATATTAAAATAACAAAGGTGTTAAATAAAATTTCAAAAACTTTATTTAATCATCAACATCAAAATAAATTTACTAACTACTATATAATATATATATATATACATATATATATATATATATATATATATATATATATAACCAACAAAATAGAGGAGAAGAGGAAAAAAATAGAATAATAGAAAACGTGTTGTTCGTAATATAGGAAAAATAAAAAAAATTTGGACACCTCTTTTTTCTGTGTATCCAACACGTGTCTGGGCATAGACACGAGTCAAAATAGAGTGTCCGTGCTTTATAACTTGAGGTTATTCAACTTGCCACTTGAGCTACCCCTTGAGACTGGACAATATTTGCAACAATTACTTGTGAGAAAGAAGTTTGGTTGGCCGGGGACATCAAAGATTTTAGACTTATCAGTTTGGTTGGCAGCATGTACAAATTGATGGCAAAGGTTCTCCCTTTGCGACTAAGGAAGTGATGGAGAGTATTATTTCACCAAGTCAGAATGCTTTTGTGAGAGGTCGTCAAATTTTGGATGCAGTTCTTCAAGTAGATGGGCTTGATTTGTAAGTTGGATATTCAAAAAGCCTACAGTCATGTCAATTAGGGTTTTCTCATCTTGTTGTTAAGGAAGATGGGCTTTGGTGAGAAATGGAGGGATTAGATGGAGGCTCGTGTTTCCACAGTGTCTTTTTCAGTTCTTGTGAATGGTTCTTCGGTTGGTTTCTTTCATTCTTCTCATGGATTGAGACGGGTATTCTCTTTCTCCATTTTTGTTTGTTATTTTTATGGAGGGCCTAAGTAGAATGGTGGACAAGGCAGTCCGTGGGGAGTTTGCTGGATATGTTCGCAGTGGATAGGGGAGGGGAGAGGAGGATGTCGATCTCTCATTTGTTGTTTGCTAGCGATACTTTGATTTTCTGTGGAGCTGAAAAATCACGGGCTCACAGTTATGTTATTTGAGTTGTATATGTTTTGAGGTAGTTTCCAGATTGAAGGTAAACACAAATTAAAGAGAAATAATACCAATAGGAGATATCAGGGAGGTGAGGTGTGCAGTGGGATCACTTGGCACTTGGGATTGCCTTTGGGAGCTTCGTTGAGATCAAGGGGTTTATGGGATGCTGTTGTGGAGAAGTTTCAAAGAAGGATGGTGGGATGGAAGGGGCAATTCTTGTCAAAAGGAGGGCGGAACACTAGCCAATTTTGCATACGGACCACACGTCTCTCTTTACTATTCCCGCTTCGTTGATGAGAAAATTCAACAGGATTTTTAATGGGAAGGAAAGGAGGGAGAGAGGAAACTTCACCTTGTGCGATGGAAGAGGGTGAAATGGCCAATTGGTGGAGTTCTAGGTCTAAGAGATTTTAGTCTATTCAACGAATCTCTTTTGAGAAAATGGTTATGGAGATGTGCAGTAGAGAACAAGGCTATGTGGAGAGAAGTGATTGCTACTAAATATGGGGATGAGGATGGTTGATGGTTTATGGGAGAGGTTTTAGAGCCTTATGGGTGTGGAAAACAATTAGAAAAGACTCTGAAGCCTTTGAGGACTCTATCCTGTTTGTAGTAGGGGATGAGTCTAGAGTTCGCTTTTGGGAGGATCAGCGGTGCGATGATGATACATTAAAGAGGAAATTTCAGATGTTATTTAGGATTGCAAACAAGAAGCAAGCCTTGGTGGAGGAATGTGGATGTGTGGAGGGAGGAAGATGGGCTTGGAGCCCAAGTTTCTCGAGAATTTTTTATTTTTTTTGATGGGGAATTGGGTGAAATAGAATTTGTTTTGAACCTACTAAGTAATTTCCAAGTTCAGAATGACAGGGAGGACTCCATGATTTGGAAGAAGGAAATCAAAAAGAAATTTACGGTGCGCTCTTTCTACAGAGCAATGGAAGGTGGCGACATGCTGATTTTTCCTCGGAAGCAAATTTGGAAGATGGGGATTCCTTCCAAAGTTGATTTCTTTGCTTGGGAAGCCTTGTGGGAAGCAATTTAGATAGTGGACAATCTTAGAAAGAGGGGTTTTCAGTTTGTTAATCAATTTGGTAAGTACAAAAATGACAAGGAATCAATTAAACATCTCCTACTGTACTGTGATTTCGCTTGGGACTGCTGGAATATGGTTTTTTCTCTTCTTGGAATCCGTTGGGTATTCCAGCCACCTTCAAGGACCTGTAATTGGGATGGAGGCATGGTGGGAAGAGAAAAGAAGTGAGGTTGGCATGGCAAAAAGTCCGCTCCATTTGGAGTTCTAGATGGGTGCAATGGGCTGCTCTTAATGCCCAGGGAACTGCTGGAGGAATCTTGGTGGCTTGGGATTCCCGAGTGGTCCGGTGTGAAGAGCATAAAGTCGGAGTGTTCTCTTTGATATGCAAGTTTAAGATGGTTTCATCTTCCTTGAGTTGGGGTTTTTGTGGTGTCTACGGTCCACTTTCTGATGGTGCTAGGAGGCTGTTTTGGGAGGAGTTACAATTGGCTCTTTCTTCTTGGCATATCCCTTGGTGTCTAGGGGGGGACTTTAATGTCGTGCGAAGCCCGAATGAGAGATTGGGAAGTGGAAGTTTTACCTCGGCTATGAGAGATTTTAACGAATTCATAAACTCTCAAAGCTTATTGGATCTTCACCTAGAGGGAGGGCGGTTTACTTGGTCTCGTGGAAGTCACCATCCTGCCATGTCCCGTTTGGATAGATTCCTGGTGACGCACAATTGGGAAGACAACTTTCCGGGTATTTCCCAAAAGTGCTTGCCAAGGCCTTGTTTCGACCATCATCCGGTCATGCTTTATTGTGGGGGTTTTAACACCGGAAGAAGCCCCTTTAGATTTGAGAATATGTGGCTTGATCACGAAGGCTTTGTGGATTTGGTGAGACATTGGTGGGCTTCTTATGTTGTGTCAGGGACCCCAAGCTTTTGTATTACTAGAAAGCTGAAATTCCTCAAGGATGACCTAAGAAAGTGGAATTGTGAAGTTTTTGGCTCAATTCAGGTTAGGAAGAAGTCCTTGTTGAATAATCTGATGGAGTTGGATGAGGAAGACCAGCGGACCCCTCTTAATGCGGATAGGAGGGGAGAGAGAGATGGCCTCAAGGGTCAAATTGGGCAGATTCTCAGGATGGAGGAAGTTTCTTGGAGACAGAAGTCTCGTGCCATATGGCTTAAAGAAGGAGACCGCAATACAAAATTCTTCCATAGAATGGCCTCTGCCCACTACAGGAGGAATAGAATCTCTTCTATTGCTATTAATGATCAAGTACTCTATGAGGAGGAACCTATCAGAAAGGGCATCGTTGACTTCTTCTCTAATCTTTACACAGAGCCGTGTAGTTGGAGACCGGGGATGGATGATATGCTTTTGCCCAGGTTGAACGTTGAGGACGCTTCCAATTTGGAGGCCCCTTTCTCGAAAGAGGAAGTGGAGAAAGCTCTAGCGGCGTGCAATGGGGATAAAACCCCAGGTCCCGATGGTTTCACTATGGCCTTTTTCAAAAAATGTTGGGATGTGTTGAAATTGGATGTGATGGCGGTTTTTGGGAGTCTTCATAGGGAGGGGGGCTTTGAGCGTAGCCTCAACGCTTTTTTTATTGCCCTCATTCCTAAGAAGAATGGAGCCGATAACATAAAGGATTTTCGCCCGATAAGCCTTGTTAGCAGCGTCTACAAGTTGATTGCAAAGGTTCTTTCCTTAAGACTGAAAAGAATTATGGGTAGCATTATCTCTCCATCCCAAAACGCTTTTGTGGAAGGTCGGCAAATTCTAGACGCGGCCCTTATCGCAAATGAGTGCATTGATTCCAGGATGAAGCAAAAAAGGAACGGGCTCGTGTGCAAGTTGGATATGGAGAAGGCTTTTGACCATGTTAGTTGGGATTTTCTGTTGAGAATGTTGGATAAGATGGGTTTTGGGGGTAAATGGCGGCAGTGGATTCAGGCGTGTATTTCCACAGTCTCTTTTTCGGTCTTTGTTAACGGCTCTCTGGCAGGTTTTTTTCGTTCCTCCCGAGGCTTGAGACAAGGGGTTCCTCTTTCCCCCTTCCTTTTCGTGATAGCTATGGAGGCCCTGAGTTACTTTATGAGTCGGGCGGTGGATGTGGGTCTCATCAGAGGCTTTCATGTGGGGGGCAGTGGGGCTGGAGGGGTCACTATTTCCCATTTGTTGTTTGCAGATGATGCCATCTTTTTTTGTGACCCTTCGGTGCACCAGCTTCGCTTTATCAGATGTGTCCTTGTGTGTTTTGAAGCGGTGTCAGGGCTGAGGATTAATCTTGCCAAGAGTAGCATCACGCCGATTGGCCAGATCCAGGAGATGGAGGTCTTAGCTAGTACTCTGGGCTGCAGAGTGGACTGCCTTCCTTTGGTTTATTTGGATCTTCCGTTGGGCGCTCCCTCGAGATCGGTAGGGGTTTGGGATCCTGTGGTTGAAAGGTTCTTTAGTAAACTCTCAGGCTGGAAAGGTCAGCTCCTTTCCAAGGAAGGCAGGCTCACTCTTCTAAAGAGTACTCTGTCCAATCTCCCTACCTACTTCATGTCTCTTTTCTCTATGCCTAAGACTGTCAGCAGAAGATTGGAAAAGATTCAGAGGGATTTCCTTTGGGGCCACAACAGCGACTGCAGGAAGATTCATTTAGTTGCTTGGGATAAAATTAAAAAGCCAGAGACTGCTGGGGGGTTAGGGATGAAGGACTTGTGTCTTTTTAACACAGCCCTTCTTGGAAAATGGTTATGGAAATTTGGGGAATGTGATAGAGAGCTTTGGAAAGATATCATTGTTTCCAAGTATGGGTGTGATGATGGGGGGTGGTGCTCGGGCAATTCTAGAGGCCCGAGGGGTTGTGGGCTTTGGGGCAGCATCAGAGGCACCTAGCGGATCTTTAAGGATAGATGCACCTTTGTTGTTGGGAACGGCGAGCGTGTAAAGTTCTGGGATGATGTCTGGGCTGATGTCGAGTCTCTAAGGGTGAAATTTCCTATGCTTTACAATCTAGCTTGCAACAAGGAGGCCTGGGTGACTGAGAGCATGGAAAGAGTAGGGAATGAGATCATATGGACCCCCCGCTTCAGGAGAGATCTTTTTGATTGGGAGCTTGACGAGATGGGCTCTTTCCTTTGTCTCCTCAACAATGTTAGGGTCATGGAGGATAGGGAGGATAGGAGACTTTGGAGGCCGGACAAGAAGTCCTTTTCAGTTAGATCGTTTTACAAGAGCATGTTCAACCCGGACAATCCGCCTTTCCCATGGAAGATAACTTGGCACTCAAAAGTTCCCCCAAAAGCTTCCTTTTTTGCTTGGGAAGCCTCTTGGAAGGCCATCTTAACCACGGAGAACCTGAAGAGAAGGGGATTTCTTTTGGTGAGCAGGTGCTACCTTTGAAAGAATAATGAGGAGAGTGTGGATCACGTGCTCATCCACTGTCACGATTCTTGGAGTTGCTGGAACCTTGTCTTTGATTTGTTTGGCCTTTCTTGGGTCATGCCGGGCTCAGTCAAAGACCTTTTGCTGGCTTGGGAAGGGTGCAGGCTGCCCTATGAGATTAAGAGATTTGGAATTTGGCCCCCATTTGCCTTATGTGGTGCATTTGGTCTGAAAGGAACAATAGGGTCTTTGAAGATAGGGAGCTTTCTCTTCCTTTCTTTAAGGATGCCTTTTTGCGTTTACTATTTTTTTGGGCCAATGAGGCTTTTCCTGTATATGTCACTTCTTTTGTAGATTTTTTGGGTTCTCTTAGCCATATATAATCTTTTGGGGTTTTTGCCCTTGTAGCCCTTCTTGGGCTCATTTATATGATATACATGTCTTACTTATCAAAAAAAAAGCTCCTCTTTGTTTTGCTTGGAGTTTATGGCATGAGAGGAATAGAAAAGTATTCGAAGGGAAAGATCAAAAGATATGCTATTTCAAAGATTCTTTTTATGATTATTATACTTTTGGTTTAAAGAAGATAGCACTTTTCACTTAGAATTTTTTTCTTTTATAATTGTATAGACAATTAAATAATATGATTTTATTAAGTCTCGAAAAGGCCTTAATTAAAATTTTTGTCTCAGGCCTCAACTTATATCGAGTTGGTCTTAAGAAGTACGGATATAGACATGGGATATGGATACGACACGATTCAGACATGACATATTTCAAAAAAGTTGGACATGTATATGTCGGAAACACTTTGAATATATATTTTTATATTTTTTTATATGACTATAGAATAAAAACTTAATCTCATTTTAATCAAAATTGACATTAAAATATACAAATGAAGGAAATATTATTAATATATCAAAATAATAAAGTTATCAAATAAAAATTAAGAACTTCATTTAACCATCAATATCATGATTCAGGTTTCAAAACAAATATATTAACTATTGTATATAAATTTGGGTATGTGTGTATATAAAGTGGAGAAGAGGAGGAGAAAAGAAGGAAAAAATTCAAAAAAAAAAAAAAAATTCCCAAAAAAGAAAATTTCCAAAAATGTGTTCGTAACTTGTCTAAAATTTAGAAAAATTAGACTATTTTTTTACGTGTCCGAGCGTGTCTATGTCTGACACGTGTCTAACACGGATACGTGAGGCACAATAGAGTGTCAGGTTTTCATAGGAGCTGGTGTTGCCTTGGGGGTACTTCTAGGTTACATGCACCCATGATGAATGTTATCGACAACACCAACCTTAAATCCATTGCCTTGTTTTGAACAATTGGGAAATTAATTACTTCAATGGTGCACAACTTGTTTAATGCCAATTATGCATTGCATGGTGAATCAAGAATTCATGATAAGGGTCCAGTTGGGAAATCGAGGCCATCACTATCATCTGATCTTTAGGATTAGGACTGGAGTAACTTTCTTGATCATATGGCATACTTGTAAAAATGTGATTTTGATTATGATGATTAAATGCTGCTCTCTACAAATTTAGAGCTAAGAAACTACAACAATAGTTTTAATATTGCAGATTTATGCAGTGCATTTTCTGTATTTAGGGTACTATTTTGCAAGATCTATGTGGCATTCAGACCACATAAATAATAAACGTTGGAATGGAAAATATACTTGAGGTTAATTTTTGGGCATACAAGGACTATACCCATCTCACTTGTTAGAAAAAGGACCCATGTCTTATATGTTTTTTTTTTTTTTTGGGGTAACACAGATTGATTCCACCAACCCCAACCTTCGGTTGCGTGGCCGGATTGTAAACCGGGACCCCTTTAGCCCTAGTACTTGCATGCAAGCTTGCGCTTGCAGGGGCCAAGGGATTTTGCACTCCATGGGATTTGAACCGAGGACCTACGTTAGTCGCTTATCCCGTCGCTCGCTACCACTCAAGGTAGCCCTTTAGGTTCCCATGTCTTGTATGTTGTCTTACTAATCTACATTTTATTGTCTTGTACATGATTTAAGGGTAAACAATTCCTCAAGGTTCATTAAGTTTGTCTTCCTTGGGTTATATTTTTTTTTTGCATAGAATTGGATGCACACAGAACAACTCAACACACTGCACTTAACTAGTATGCCTGCATGTATTGGGAGCATGCAGAAATGGGCAAATCTGATAAATGCTCTCTTCTCCACAATTTATCTATCCACATGTCATATTGTGCAGGCTAGGAGCCACACGGGATTTGTATGTCGAATGAAAGACTACATGCCAAGAACAGTTTTTATTGCTAAAACAGTAAAGGCTATTGAAAATTATTTCACAGTGGAACCCTTAAACTTGGATATCGATGCTGCACTTCGTGATACAGAATTTCTTCACTCCACCAGCCTTCTCACAAAGCAGGAACTTGAAGTAGCTCGTGAATCCATGCACAAGTAATATCAATCGCTGCTGTTTCATTCTTGATACAGAAGAAAAAAATTATTATTTGGGTTGGGCACCCAACCAGGTCACTAACAATTTCGGTTTCAAATATCCTTGATTCTTGAGAAATAGCATTCTAAGAAATGTTATTTAGTTTCAATTCTTGCAGGTGAATCAAATCCCTACTGCCTGCTTCACATTTCATATTGTAATTCAGATCTTTTCTTTTCTTTTTCTTTCTTTTTTTATTTTTTTGTAATATTTTTATACACATTCATTTTTTTGAATGAAAATTTTTTTTTGATGTTGACCCATCTTGTTGTGATGGGTTCCCAACATTATAGTACTGTAATCCCATGCTAATCGGACATGGTTGAGCTGCTTGTGCAATGTTTCTACCTAGAAAGTCTATAAATGATAGATTTGTGTTGTGGTCCTAAAATGGCTAGTTGCTGTTTTCTCTGCATTTGATGATGATGGTTTAGTGACTGAGAATTGTGATTTTTCAGAAAGTTAAGATGTTGATGATGCTATTGGAGCATTGAGTTTTGCATTGCCATCGGCTGTGAAGTTTGATGACAAGAATACAAAACAGTGAAGTTGCAATAATTGGTGTACTTGACCTAAAGAATAGGGGAAAAAATAATTGAAAAGCAAGCTAAATAGAATCTCATCTAACAGCCGAAACATGTTTAACAAGTTCAAGTGAACATGACATTACAATTGGATTGACATGGGATATGTTTTATAAACTGATATTATAAAAGCGGTCGGTTTACGATTTACTAGTTTAACTGATATTATAATTAATATATTTAAAAATATAAAAATATGAATTGCTATTTTACTTGAACATATATGAAGTTTTTATAACATAAGAAAGCATTAGCCAAGTGACATCACACCGATATGGGATAAAAGAAGAGTAATGTTTTATGACACGTGTACAAAAGAGTAATGTTTTATGACACGTGTTTGTACACATGAAATGTGGCACTGCCACATCAGATAAGTGAACAAGCCATGGGCAACTGCCACCTCACCGATCTTGGGTGTCCTCTCTCACCCCAAAAAACCCTCATAGCTCCTAATAAATCTTCATGCCTCCCAGTCTTCCCCCATATCTCTCTTTGCCTCCCTTCTTGTTGTGCGATGGTGGAATAAAAGTCGTGGGCTTTAAAGAGGAATGCTAGACATCTCTTAAAAGTTTTTACAATTTTAATTCTCAATGATGTGGTAAGCCACATCACCATGTTACTTTTCTCTCTTCAAATAATTAATTAATTGGTTCAATTTATAAGAAATCTACCCAACTTTCTTCTTCACTCACAAAGTAAGAAAAAAAAAAAAACATTTTCACAAACTCTCATTGAAATCCTTTCACCCATCCAAATTATCTTTGTGGCTGCCTCTACCAAACCTCCATTGTAACAAGAAGACATGAAAATAAAATCAATCAATTTTTGCAACTTTTATTGAAGAATTAGTGAAATGATTAATGTGATCTTCATAGTCTTTTTATATAAATTAAATTAAAGCCTAATAAAAAAAATTTCAAAGGGCTGAAAGATCTTGTGACCGAGCGTCGATGGCTTGAAGATGCCGTTACCGGAGGTTGAGATTAAGCTGGGGCGTCAATAAGGGAGAGCCTCTCTCGCGTCTCTTCTTCCTCTCGGGTTTACACTAAATATTTGGGTCGTAATAGTAGCTTAATATTTTGTTAATTTCTATATTTATAATTTATCCCTTAAATGTTAAGGTAATTCAATAATTTTATATTATCAGCTAAGGTCTGAATCAGCCATCATTGACAGGAAAAAGTTAGTGTAATTTAAAAAAAAAAAAAATTCTGTAATTATGAGATCAATTTTTTTTTTTTTGTAGTTGTCAGGTAAATCAAGGAAACAAGTGTAATTATCACTATATTATATATATATATATATATGTATAGTATTATGATGGCATAAAGGTCTGCTAAAAAAACAAGATGTTGGGTCACTCAGATTTTGCAAAAGACCGAAGGAAAAAGATAAAAAAGGTGTGCCCAGCATTTTGGTAAATGATACGTCACCAAACATCTGATTAATGAGATTTGAACATGTGCAGTAAAGATAATTTGATTAAGAACTTAGATTGAAAAGCATATACCGAGGTGTATATCGGCATACCGATCTCGGAACGATGGGCTAAATAAAAGACGAAAAAGAATGATGAAAGTCTCATCATTACAATGATACAGCCTGACAGGCGGTGAGCCCTAACCCTGCCAAAAATAGGTACAGGTTTGACAATCAATTCTACGGGTACACGTGTAAAGGGAGTCATACAACTTTAAATGTTAAGGTGAACAGGACGTCCACCGCTTGTCAGAAAAACCCACCGCCTCTCTATGCTATAACTTCCATGAAGAAGGTATGAAAGGGGGATCCGCATAAAAAAATATTAAGTGATAAAAGAGCAAAACTTTTGATCACAAAAAAAAGGAATACTAATTTAACCATCGGAGAGGTTACCACCGGAACCTTTCCCGGTGGCTTTTTACTAATCATATCTTTTCAGGTTCGCAGTGACGGATTATTCCATGACGAGCCCAGATTAGCTGCATCAGCTTGGCGCCGTCTGTGGGAACGTTTAACGTTCTTCTCTAATCTTCTTTTCTTCATTTAAAGTATTTGGTAGTCATGGCTTCCAACCGTCGCTCTGCACCCCTATCCGCTCAATCGCTCGCTCAGGATGAAGAAGTTGCAACTTCTGACCCTGTGCAGCAACAGCTGGATCAAATTCGAGCTCAGATGCAGAAACAAGCTGATCAAACGCAGGCTCAGCTCTTTGCCATATCTCAAGTCTTGGCTTCTTTGACACAAAATCCATCGGTTCTCCCTCACTCTGGAGTGCCTGAAAGCGGATATCCATTAGTGTATCCTCCGCAGCGGAGGCAATATGAGGAGGGTGGCCCTAGTGCTCGTCCCTTCTCTCCCCAGGGCGTAACTCCAGTTCGATATGACGTTCCAGAGGGTGTACCCAACATGCAACCTAATAACGTTAATTATAGCAGGGGCCATGTTGTTAGCCCTGCGAATTCTGGCGCTAACTTGGTGCAATCCGGACTACCATTTCAACCGGCACCGGCGTCCAATCAAAGACAGCTCGAGCATGCAATCCCCAGCCCGAACAATCCTCAACCTACTGGGTTTGAGGGTGGTATGCCAGGATTTCAGCACTCTGCCCCATCCAGAGTACCGCTACGATCAGAAGAAGTGGCAGATTCCATTGGACAAGCAGTTCCTGCTCGGGAAGGACTTCCACCTCCTCAACAGGACGAAATAGCAAAGCTTCTTGGAAGATTTACGACTCCATTTACCCCAGCTATATTGGCCGAGGATCGTCCTCGTAAGTTTATTGTCCCAAAATTCACCCCGTATGAAGGATTGGATGATCCTGGCGATCATCTTTCAAATTACCAGCATACCATGGCCCTTCATGGCGCCACGGACGCGTTTCTATGTCGCACCTTTGTGACGAGTCTCAAAGGGGCAGCCCTTCGATGGTTCCATAATCTCCCTCCAAATTCAGTCCCCAGCTTCTACGAGCTCAGCAGGCGTTTCCTTGATCGCTTTCTAACCAGCAGGCGGCTCAGAAAGGGACCAGAATTTCTCTTGTCCATAAAACAACGAAAGGGAGAATCCCTCAGGGATTATATCGCTCGCTTTAATGCCGAACTGACCGAGATCACTGATTGTGGCGCGGCCTTCTTGGTGGCCGCCTTGCATGCTGGACTCTGGCCAGGACGTTTTCATGATTCCCTGACGAAAAATCCTCCTGCCGATATGGCGTCATTAATGGAGAGAGCAAGAAAACACATAAACTTGGAAGACACCAGAACATCCCTTCGTCTTGCCAAAGAACAAGTACAACATGAGGGAAAATCACAAACGCAGAATGCTGGCAATACCAGCAAGCGGCAGAGAAGTCCTGAGACGAAAACATCCCGAGGTCAAAATCAGACAACCTCGGGACGTTTCAGATCATACGCACCTCTGAGTGTGCCATTGCCACCCTTGACTGCTTCTATATCTGAGATTTATAATCAGGTCAAGACACAGGAAAATTTCAAGCGTCCAGATCCATTATATGCTGATCCGGACCACCGAGATCGTAGTAAGTATTGTGAATTCCACCGAGATCACGGACATACTACGGAAACATGCCGACATCTTCAACAGGAGATTGAGCAGCTAATTCGAAGGGGACGATTGAAAGAATTCGTTCAACGGGAATCTGGATCAAATAATCAGACTCAGAAACCCCAACAACCTCGGTAGGAGCCTAAGTCTCAGCTACCAAGACAAGATCAGGGGATCTACTCTTGGGACGAATCAGCCATCACAAGCCAATGCTCATGTCATCCTCGTTCTCCATGCCACTAATTCTCTCTCTGGCACTTCAAATCGGGCGAGGAAGCGTTATGCGCGAGAAGCAAAAATGGCACCAATTCCGGTTCAAATCATGACTCTGGAGAAAAAGCTGAAACCCTCACCACAAATCCAATTCTCCGAACTGGATCTAGTTGGCATACATCACCCGCATACCGATGCGTTGGTCATTACTCTTCGTGTCGCCAACTTCGACATCTCTAGAGTATTAGTGGACACCGGCAGTTCCACTAATATCTTATTTTTTGAGCCTTTCCAAAAGATGAAGTTGAACGTGTCTGACCTCAAAGACACCTCGGCAGTAATGGCTGGTTTCGATGGACATTTAAGTTCTCCTATGGGCGGTATAAACTTCCCAACAACTATTGGGGTGGGCGACGAACAAAAAACGGTCTTATCTGAATATGTGATTGTGGACTGCCGATCTCCCTACAACGTGATCATGGGAAGACCATGGTTACATCAAATAGGAGCTGTCACATCCACCGTTCACCAGTGTCTCAAGTATGTACAGAACGATCAAATATGCACTATTCGAGGTTCCCAATCATCATCTCGAGAATGCCATGTTGTTGCACTCAGAGGAGACAAACAGCAATAGCAATTACAGACATCTCGGAGGCAAATGATTCTCGACATGTCCGACCAAGGTGAAGATACGTATTGTCCTACCGAGATTGATGCGCCCTTAAGCCCGCGTGGTATAGATAGTATGGCTGCTCCGGTCCAAGATCCACTGAAGATCTCGGTAGGATATGAGGAAGAAGGACGTTATCTACAGGTGGGCGCTGACTTATCTCCACCAGAACAAGAAGTGATATTTGAGTTTCTGAAAACTCAGTTATCAACCTTTGCATGGGAAACTAAGGACATGGAAGGTATCGACCCCTCATGTATTTGCCATAAACTAACGACAAATCCTGAGTACCACCCTGTACGGCAAAGGAGACGAACATTTGCTCCCGAGAGACATAAGATCATTAATGATGAAGTCCAGCGGTTACTAGATGCAGAACTGATCAGGGAGGTATTTTACCCAGAATGGCTTGCTAACACAGTCCTGGTTAAAAAGAAAAATGGGAAATGGCGAGTATGCGTTGATTATACCGACCTTAACAAAGCTTGCCCGAAGGATAGTTTCCCCATTCCCAGAATTGATCAACTCGTTGACGCAACTGCTGGTTACGAGTTGATGAGCTTCATGGATGCATACTCAGGATACAACCAGATTCAGATGTATCCTCCCGATCAAGAAAAGACCTCTTTCATCTCTGGACGAGGATTGTATTGCTACAAAGTGATGCCTTTCGGTCTTAAAAACGCTGGAGCCACCTATCAACGTTTAGTCAACAAAATGTTTGCATCTCTGATCGGTGATACGATGGAGGTATATATCGATGACATGCTGGTCAAGAGTCAGCAGAAGAAGGATCACGTTGAACATTTAAAAAAGACCTTCGACATCCTGAACAAACATAAGATGAAGTTGAATCCATCTAAATGTATCTTTGGGGTGAGCCGTGGGAAGTTTCTGGGTTTTCTTGTCTCACAACGAGGCATTGAAGCCGATCCATCCCAAATCAAAGCTTTGGCAGAACTCAAGCCTCCGAGGTCTAGGAAGGAGATACAGACTTTGAATGGCCGGATTGCGGCCCTGAATCGCTTCATATCAAGGTCTACAGACCGCTGTCTTCCCTTCTTCAAAGCTCTATGGGGAAATGAGACCTTGGAATGGACCTCTGAATGCGACAAAGCTTTTCTAGAGCTTAAACAATATATGGCATCTCCAGAATTGTTATCTACGCCAATAAAAGGAGAGAAGCTGCTTTTATACCTCGCGGTATCTGAAAATGCCGTAAGCTCTGCATTACTCCGAGAAGACCAAGGGGTTCAAAAACCCATATTCTACGTGAGTAAAGCACTTCTTGGATCAGAAAAAAGATATCCCGAGATAGAAAAGCTAGCCTTTGCACTCGTCATATCGGCCAGAAAACTCAGGCCTTATTTTCAGTCTCATTCAATTATAGTCCCAACTTCATACCCCTTAAAAGCTGTACTACATAAACCTGAAATTTCAGGTCGTCTCGTGAAATGGTCAATAGAGCTGGGAGAATTCGATATCACCTATACACCTCGGACTGCTATTAAAGCGCAAGCTTTGGCAGATTTTATTGCCGAATTCACCCCATCACTAAAACAGAAGTTGGACGCTAACCCAACCATGGCCACGTGGCATTTATATGTGGATGGCTCTTCCACTGATAAAGGGTCCGGAGTTGGTCTTATCCTCCGATCTCCCGATGGTATTTCTACAGAGAAAGCAGTTACTTTGGGATTTAGGGCTTCAAACAATGAGGCTGAATATGAGGCATTAATCCTTGGCATGCAACTAGCCCGAGAACATGAAGCTCACAACCTCGAAGCCTTCTCTGATTCTCAATTAGTGGTGGGCCAAGTTCTGGGTGAATTTGCTGTGAAAGATGATAGAATGATCAAATATGCCGAAATGGTAAGTTTTCTACAAAAATCATTTGCCACTTTCCGTATTCATAAAATAGAGAGAAAACAGAACACAAGGGCAGATGCATTAGCAAATATGGCTTCTTACCTCGGTACCAAATGGGATTCAGAATTAATTATCTCTTCCCAAGATCACCCCAGTATTGACAAAGTTCAAAAAATTCACCTCTTAGAACAATGTCACGACTGGAGAGCTCCTATTTTTAGATACCTAAAAGAAGGAAAACTCCCGGAAGATAGGAGTCAAGCACGTAAACTACGAATTAGAGCAGCTCGGTATCTGATTTTAAATGAGCAACTCTACCGTAGGTCCTACACCCAACCTTTACTGAGGTGCCTATCTCCAGAAGAATCGGGGTATGTACTAGCCGAGATTCATGAAGGGATATGCGGCAATCATAATGGTGGCAGGACCATCTCCCATCGGGCGTTGACCCATGGTTATTACTGGCCCGGTATGCTGATTCAAGCCAGGGAGTATGTAAAGAGATGTGACAAATGTCAGTGTTTTGCTTCTTATCAACATTTACCACAACAAGAGCTTGTACCCATTGTCAGTCCCTGGCCTTTTGCCCAATGGGGGATGGATATTGTTGGACCTTTGCCCAAAGCTCCTCAAAATAGGAAGTATTTGTTGATCGCTATTGATTACTTCTCCAAATGGGCGGAAGCAGAACCACTGACTCACATTACCGAGGTGGATGTAAAAAATTTCACATGGAGAAATATCGTTTGCAGGTTTGGAGTGCCACGAACTATCATATCAGACAATGGCACCCAGTTTTCAGGAAAAGTATTTAGAAAATTCTGTGACGATCTCCATATCAGCCATCATTTTTCCTCGCCAGGACATCCACAGGCAAACGGACAGGCCGAGGTGACTAACCGGACTATATTAAGTGGTATCAAAAAGAGGCTGGAACGAGCAAAAGGAAAATGGACAGAAGAACTTCCTGGAGTACTCTGGGCTTACCGAACAACGAGGAGCAGTGCTACCCAGGAAACACCATTCTCACTCACATATGGTTCTGAGGCGGTCATTCCCGTCGAAATCGGTATGCCCACATGGAGAACAGAAGCCTTCAATCCGGAAACAAATCCGCTTCAGTTAATCGAGAACCTCGACTTACTTGAAGGAAAAAGAGAACAGGCTTCAATTCGAATGGAAGAATGTCAACGAAGGATGGCCAAAAGCTTTAATAAAAAGGTCAAAGGTAAAAACTTTGACTTAGGAGATCTGGTTCTACGAAGAATCTTCCCAAATACCAAGGAGCCTACGATGGGAAAGTTGTCCCCAAATTGGGAAGGACCTTACCGAATTATAAAGATTAACAGGCCAACAACCTACTGGTTGGAAGATATGGAGGGAAAACTGATTCCCCGACCATGGAACATCGAGCACCTAAGACAGTATTATCAATAAAATTATTTCTACCTTTCAGGTGATATCTCTTCTCAACACGGAAAATCTACCAACTTGTTCTGCAACAAAGGCCCCTACTAGCCTAAGCGCTATAGGTATGGCTCCAAGAAAAGATACAGGTCTACCGACCTGATCTTGAAATCACCAAGGCCCCTGCAAGCCTAAGCGCTGTAGGTATGGCTCCAAGAAAAGATACTGGTCTACCGACTTGATCTTGAAATCACCAAGGCCCCTGCAAGCCTAAGCGCTGTAGGTATGGCTCCAAGAAAAGATACTGGTCTACCGACCTGATCTTGAAATCACCAAGGCCCCTACAACCCTAAGCGCTGTAGGTATGGCTCCAAGAAAAGAGACTGGTCCACAGGCCTGATATCTAGCTCAGCAAGGCCTCTGCTAGCTACGTACTATGGGTATGACTACAAGTAAAGATACCGGTCTACCGACCTGGTTTCAGGAAAACATAAGATCCTTATCAACTTGGTTCACTTCAGATGACCACCAGGTTAGATTCAGATACTTGTGATCAATGAGAATATATTTGTTCTATCTTTGATCCATATTCTTTGATTTATGTCCGAACTAAACAAATTTATTGATATCTGCTTATTAAAACGAACTGCTTCGATATTAAGTATCAAAGGCATTCAGAGCTAGATTAAAACAAAATGAAAGTCAAAACAAAGAACTGATGTTTTTCATTTCGTAAAATGACCAAGTACAAAATATAGCAAAGCAAAAATAAAAATTACATTAACCTATCTATTACAAAAATTCTTAGGGAACAGCTGACAAGGGTACTACGCCTTCTAAAACTTCATCTGGGACTGGGACCTCGGGAGAGGTCGGTTGAGACTCAGCCACCTCCACTTCATCCAACTTCGAAATATCCAGATCTGGATACAAAACTTGAATTCGTTTAATGCATGACTGATAGCCGGCATCTGATAACTCCTTTCCCATGGACGTCAGGAGCCCCATCATACTGGCTTTGGTTGCCTCCTTTGTGGCCACCTTAGCCGCTTCAATCTTCATCAGTTCAGACGCCTCAGCCCCCTTGAGTTTGTCTTTTAACTCAGTTACGCTCTCATTCAATTTGGTCCTCTGAGCTATCAGAGACTCAGTACCCTTCCTCGCTAAAGCAAGCTCTTTCTTGAGTTCTGTACACTGGGCATCCGACGATTTTAATCTTTCTCGTGAGGTTTCGAGCTCAGATTGTGCCGTTTTTAAAGACTCCTGACCCCTTTTTATGTCAGACTGAGCAGTCAGGAGTACCGCCTTGGTGGCCTTCAGTTCTGACTGAGTTGTCTTCAGCTCGGATTGAGTTGTCTTAAGCTCGGACTGAGCTATTTTGAGCTCTTCCTTCAGCCCACTAAGTTGTTGACATTGCTCATCACGATCCATTAGCATACCTACCGCCCGAAGACCCTGCAGAGTTGTGTAAGATTATAAAAAAAAAAAAAAAAAAAAAAAAAAAAAAAAAAAAAAAACTTTACTTACCCTGGTATAACCCAGCATCAGGTCACCCAAAGTCCGTCTCGTACTTTGGTCTGGTAACCCCGGTGGGAGGGCCGCTTTTAACGCCCATTTTATCGCCTCGGTACCCGACGAGGCCTCAGAAGGATGCAGCAGGGTAGCACTGACTGTCTCTGACTTGTCCGTCTGCTGAACCGGGGCCTTCTTCCTCGCCTCCCTCATCTCGGTCGGCGCAGGAACCTCGGTTGATTTTGGGACCCCTTTTTTCGATGAAGGCTCGGTCGTCGACCTGATATCGGCACCATTATCTTCCTCGGGTTGCCTGACCTCCTCAGAGTTTGAAACAGCAGGACGGGAAGTCTCCCGCTTAGCTCGGGAGATCAATCTCCTCTTCTTCTTTGCTGGCTGAGGTTCTGGGGCCGCAGGTGGATCCCCAGCCTTTGCCTTCTTGGACGGAGGGCCACATGCCGATAGAAGGCTCTTCTTTATAGCCGCAGCCTCCTCCTTTAGTCAACCCAGCCGCCATCAAATTCTTTGGAGAGAGAATCAAATAATGCGGCCGAAGAACTGGTTGTAGCAGACGTCGGTATCGCTCCTCGATCTCGGGAGTAAACTCTGCTTTCTTCCACCTCCTTCCGTCTGCAACAAAAAACATATAAGTTAAACTGTTAGCTGTTTCAGTTATATTTGAACATACTGAACTCACAACCTATGAAACCTCCCAATACTCACCCTTAGGGCCGGAATGCCGAGGGAAAAGGCTCATTTGACCTTCGTAATCTTCTCGCTCCCAACCTCCTCCAACAAAGAAATACCATTTTTTCCACGTTTTGTTGGAGGATGGTACTGAATTCAGAGGTCTATACCTCTGATCGAAGCAAGTATAATAGAGGCCCTCAGCAGTCAGATGTTTTAGTTCCATCTGACTCCGAATTAGATCAAGGTCAATATGAACCCTATTCAGATGACCTAGGACCAGGAACGCTAAAAGTTGCCTCCAGCTATTTACATTAAGCTCGGCAGGGCAAATATTGTACCAAGTAAAAAACTCTATAAAAAGAGGGTGGAGAGGAAAACGAACACCCATCTCGAACCATTCGAGATAGGCACAGATTTCCCCCCTTTTTATATCTGAGGGAAGATCTGTTGGTTTTGGGACCCTACAGCTTATATTTTTTGGGAAGCTAAATTTTTTCATAATTAATTTTAACATGCCTTTCGTTATGGCACTCGCCCCTTCTTCTCTAATAGATACATTAACCTCTCCGTCATCAGAATTTATAATATTAACAGAGGAAGAGGAAGACATGGCTGTAAAAACTTGAGAAGGACCTCCTTCATCGAAGGTCCCTGGTTCGACTCTAACCTCTTCTCTATTTTGGTCAGACATGATCGATGGATAGAAACGAGAAGAGGAAGAATAAAAAGAAAAACAGAATCAAGAAGAAGAAGAATAAAAAGGACAAAGAAAAAGAAGAAGAGTAAGAAATTTACCAGGAACAGAAGAAAAACACGTTTTTAGCGAAGCACAAACTTGAAATCGCACTCAAAATCCTATTCCAGATCGAGAAAAATATTTGAAATCAAGAACGAATCCAAAAACTACATTAAGTCCATTAGTTATGAAAAAATTTGTTATTAATGTTTCACGTTAAACGAAGCAAATATTCGTTCAAAATCTCGAAATAAACCCATTAAAAGTGAATGACGGCCATGTCATTAATTACTCCAGTTACCAAAGCCGCAAAATACGCTGTAATTATGCCTGACGGCTACAGACCCCTCGAAATACGATATAAATGGTGGTACACGTCACCCATTACAAAAAATCCTAAAGCCAGAGTTCTGTACGTGTTACAAAACCAAGGCTTCAGGGGGGAGTAACTGATACGTCACCAAACATCTGATTAATGAGATTTGAACATGTGCAGTAAAGATAATTTGATTAAGAACTTAGATTGAAAAGCATATACCGAGGTGTACATCGGCATACCGATCTCGGAACGATGGGCTAAATAAAAGACGAAAAAGAATGATGAAAGTCTCATCATTACAATGATACAGCCTGACAGGCGGTGAGCCCTAACCCTGCCAAAAATAGGTACAGGTTTGACAATCAATTCTACGGGTACACGTGTAAAGGGAGTCATACAACTTTAAATGTTAAGGTGAACAGGACGTCCACCGCTTGTCAGAAAAACCCACCGCCTCTCTATGCTATAACTTCCATGAAGAAGGTATGAAAGGGGGATCCGCATAAAAAAATATTAAGTGATAAAAGAGCAAAACTTTTGATCACAAAAAAAAGGAATACTAATTTAACCATCGGAGAGGTTACCACCGGAACCTTTCCCGGTGGCTTTTTACTAATCATATCTTTTCAGGTTCGCAGTGACGGATTATTCCATGACGAGCCCAGATTAGCTGCATCAGTAAATAAAACAACTTTCAAGGTCATTTGTTAAACCGAATTGCGTATTCCCTTAGCACTGGTCTGGCCAACGTTATGACGACGGGATTCCATGTTTTTTTTAAAATTTTTTTCGCGCGATTTGTTCCTTCAATGCCCATCCAAACATTACCAAACCGCATTTTGTCAGTCCTGAAATTTCGCATTAAGGCTTCAAAAAAGTACATCCAAATGAGATGTTATTTATTTATTTGAGTGTAGTAAAGTGTATCTGAGTTAATAAATATCTATTTTATTAATATATAATGTACATCTGAGTTAATAAATATTTATTATATTAATATATAATTTATATATTTTATATTTATGACAAGTGTTTATTAATTCATATGTACTGTACTAAAAATAATGAAATTTTTTTTTCATCCAAATAAGTTCATAAAAAAACTTCTGTCTTATCCATTGCATCACAGGGTATAAAAGCCATGATCCCTTTTAGTAGAATCCTATGAATCCTTGGCATGACAGGTTAAACAATGTCATGTTGCCTTGTGAATGTTGGATTGGTTGTTGCTGGGCTTTGATACCCTCTCAGGTGCACAACAAACTCTGTCCTACTTCAGAGCCTTTGTTAGAAATGTTGTATGGGCCAAATTATTAGTTTCTTAATCAAATTACTATAATGATGGCAAACAACCTTGGTGGATATCTTGAATTAGGATCGTAAACGGATCAGATTAGAAGTGATTTGAATTTTATTTCTCAACAAAATTATCGAATAAAATTAGATTAGATTTTTTGATAGATTTACAAATTCTTAATCAAAATTTAAATTTGTTAATATTAATATATATTATGTCATAATATATATTAATATATATACATATACATATATATATATTTTATAAAATATTATGTTATAATATGTAAAATTTAAAATATATAAACTCAACTTAAGAAAATTTCCTCAATGTTCATGTATATCCGGAGATTATGAACCTGTCATATCGCGTTGACCAAGAAATTAAAGAAAAAATAGTATAAAGCAAGAAAAGAAGGAAGATCAGAGACAATAGATTTTTTTTGTGTGGTAATAATTGTATATTACTATATTTCTGAAGCAAGACTTTGTATCGGGCTATATAAATATATATTTATATATAGAATTAGGTATACATCTACCACTAACTCCTACTCATATACAATATTAAGTGGGTGTCATGAATTTACTTGGATTGTTGCTAACCCGTTTACGACCCGATACGACTTGAAAAATAAGTAATGTGTGAGTTTTCTACCATTGGCACGGGGTTCAAAGGCAGTCCTACTAGAGAAAAAGTTTGATTTACTTTTGTCTATTGGCTACTCCATCCAAACGGGGGAAGCTTCCATGTTCAGATGTGTGTTAGGTTTTCTATGCAGACTTGGATTCGAATTTGAAAGTTTCATTACCTTTATATATGAGTGTTATTCTAGGGTTGCGAGAAGAGATCGTTGTGAGAGAAGAGCCACTTTGTGAGCTATCTTTAAGAGTAAAGGAGTTTTTGAATAACTTCACTCTTATATTTTCTTTTAGTTCTTAATAGATTGATCTTTATTATTTTTGAATATAAAAATTTTGCTAAAACACATGAATTTTTTGCTTTCGTTTCTTACTCGTATTTCATAACATATAATCTCTCAAACTATGAGAAACGAGAGAGCTATAAAGGTCACATCATACATAGTCTCGAAACTTTCATACTTTTAATGAATTTTTCTAACATAAAGCTCCAAAATCCAAAGAACTCTTCTTCCATGCTCCAAACATTCATTTCTCTACATGTAAAATCCAACAAAACTCTTAATTCTATAAATGTAACTCTTTTGAATAAGACTACCAAGTTTCTGTTTGTTGTCATGTCATGTGAAACTTAATTGTAATGAAGATCATGGAATGCTATGAACTAAGACAAATTAAATTAACTTGACAGAGACTTTTATAACTTAATTTCACATGTGAATTTGATTCACTAACTAGGTTTATATTCATAGGAATCTCTAACACAGTCACTGGCCTCAGCCTACAATATTGTTTCTCAATTGGGTTAGCTTCTTTTCCATTGACTTTTTACTCCATCTTTGTTTCAGACAAATTAGTGCCAATATTGTTACAAACTTAGGTGGTTACTTTACTACAACCTGTTGGCCAATCCAATCCAACAGTGGTTACTTTACCACAACCTGTTAAAAAAGGGCAAGACTTTGTATATGTGAAAGGAGATTTTATTGGTCACGTTACTATTTTAACTTAGAAGAAGAAGGGGAAAAAAGATGAGAGCAAGGAGGGGATAAAATTTTAATCTTATATAGCATTATTCTTTTTTCTTTTTAAAATTTTTGATCATTTTTTTTTTGAAAAAAAAATTAATTTCTAATCTCATTAGAGTAAGAGAATAAAATATAATAAAAAGTACCCCTTGAAGGGTATTATAATAAATTACATAGCGTGTCATTATGTATATTCTGTTTGCGCACTTATTTATTCAGATTGAATAGTAATACTCTTTTACATATTTTAAAGTGCGGTCACAAAATAATTTAAAAAATGGAAAATTTTTAATTGTTAATTATATTTTTTCCCTCACTCTAATGAGATTAGAAATTAAAACTTAAAAAAAATGACATATAAGATTAAAATTTTGATGTTACAAATAAGTTAAAATAGTAATGTGACCAATAAAATCTCCTAACAGAGGGTCTGAAGTACTGAGACCAAGTTTTATGTGCACTTGAGAGGGAACCAAAGCTCATCACAAAAAAAAAAAAAAAAAAAAAAAAACAGTCTACATTCAGAATAAAAGGTCCAGTCTGCATGACAGTGTTTAACAATCAACTCAGCTAAAAAGACTCACATTAACCAAAAGTGAACTCAGTTGAAGCTTGGATTCATAGGATTCTACTAAGAGGCTCATGACAAAAGTTGAAACTTGAAACATCACTCTTAAACCATTAAGTAAAGTAACTTGTTTTCAAAATGCCTTAGATTATAGCCTGCACAAAGGCCTTTTTAGGACCTGTCCAGATCATGAACCTGATATCTTATTTCTCCAAACTCATACTACTAGTACTAACTAACCTAGCTGTGGAATTTGACTGATAGCACATTTTATATAAGATCCTTGAATACACAATTAACCATCACTCTTGTGATCTCTCAATTGCTTTAGCTCTTCAATCAAGAGCGTTAAATTCCTATGGGAGGACCCACCTTCTTCAACTGCCCTCCTGGCCTTCTCCCCAAGCTCTTTGGCCTTTTGCCTCATCAATACCACCCCCTCATCACCATCGTCCATCAACCTCCTTACACATTTCTCTATACTCTCCCTCCTGATCACTTTCTTCCCAGCGTCAACCCACAAGTTCCAATCCTCTACTCCAACCTCCATGCCAATACCCAACACCTGCGTCACCAACTTCTCGCGCGTTATAGAAAGTTTCAGCGTATAATGGCCATGTGATCATTGGCACACCAGCGCTCACACCTTCGATCACCGAGTTCCAACCACAGTGAGTCAAAAACCCACCGATTGACGGGTGGTCCAAGATCAACACCTGTGGAGCCCATCCTTTCACCATCATTCCCCTACCGTTGATCTTCTCGTCAAACCCTTCTGGTAACCACTTCTCTCTCTCCTCCTCCTCCTCCTTCTCCTCCTCATCATCCTTGCCAAGGACGACCCATATGAATTGGTGTCCTGAGGCTTCTAGTCCACACGCTATCTCCATGAGCTGCTCATCGGGGAATCTGCACCCACTGCCAAAACAAACGTAGAGAACTGAGTTGGGTTTCTTCGAGCTGAGCCAACTCAGGCACTCTCCTCACCCACGATGGTCCTGTGCTCTCTCTCTCCACCTTATCTCCAGCGTTTCGATGAATCAGTGCCGCCGGACCGATGTGAAAGATTTTGTGACCCATGACCTTTTTGTAGTGCTCAGTGTAAGCTGAGTCCAACTCGTAGAAGTTGTTGACCAACACTCCATAGCTCTTCAACTCAGCTTCTCTCCACTGTTCCATCAATTGGGTGTACCCGTTTTGGGTGCGAACGTAGTCAGGAAGCTAAGAACGAGTCATCGTGATCGGGTCAGGAAGACCCGGAATGACAAACGGGTCGTAATCGGATTGAACTTTCAAGTGGGGTGAGTCGGGACATCGCACGGCGTCTTTGAGGGACTGTGCGAACATGCAGACGCCTTGGAATACAAGCCGTGGGATGTCCAGGCGGACAGCGACGTCGGCGGTCCACGGGTGGAACATGTCAGAGACGATGTAGTCGGGGCGACACGTGTCGATGAATTCCTCGATATTTTGGCGGAGGAGGGTCATGGCGTGGTAGAGCTTGCCGGCAGCCTCAATGTCAGTGACAGAGAAGAAGTTTTCGAGGCCGTCAGGGAGGCCAACTTCTTTGGAAGGAAAGGGGACGACGTCAAGGGCGATCTGGTGACCGGCGGTAACGTCTTTGTTGATGGAGTTTTGTAGGATGGAGGCGTTGGATGGGGTGGTTATGATGGTGACGTGGTGGCCGCCGACAGCGAAGAGACGGGCCATTTCAAAGAGAGGGATCATGTGGCCTGGTGAGAGAAATGGGAGGAAGAACATCTCTAGAGGACGTGATGGAGACTGCATGTTGGTCAACGGAGGGGAGAGAACTGGTTTGATAATTTTCTGAAAACTATCGCCGTGCTGGCTCATTACAATGTAATAAATATATATATATATATATATATATATATATATATATATATGGTTCGAGACTTTAATTAAACGGGTTGATAAAGGTTTAAATATTTAACCTATTTATTGAAATAGAATAGTAATACTCATTTAAATATTTTGAAGTGTGGTCACCAAGTTTTGGAATAGTAATACTTATTTAAATATTTTGAAATGCGGTCACAAAATTTTTTAAAATATTAAACTTTTTTTTATTGATATTTATCATTATCTTAATATTGTTTGAATCTTTGAGATCGTGGTGAAAGAGAAATAGTATTTTAAAAGAAATACAATTATATATAATACCATTGGAGGGGTAATTTTTATTATATTTTATTCTCTTACTCTAATGAGATTAGAAATTAAAACTTTTTTCAAACAAAATGATCAGAAATTTTAAAGAAAAAAAGAATAATGATATATAAGATTAAAATTTTAGCCCATCCTTACTCTCATCTTTTTTCTCCTTTTTCTACGGTAACCAAATAAGTTAAAATAGTAATGTAACCAATAAAATCTCATTTTCATATATATGTAAACATTCAATGCACATAGTATACATACGAATTAAGTCATACCTGATTACGAAAGATATCCATAGATCGTATATTACTTATTGTTATGAGTTAAACGTTGAATTCTAGCTTTTGTGTATGTTCCTAAATTTCACGAAGTTACGCAGGGTTGCTACTATAGTTATCCATTCAATCTTCACATTCTAAACCTACCAGAGAGGAAAGACAAAAAAGAAAAAGTGTACTATATCTCACAACCACATTACGCAGACCACATATCTGCGTATTTATTTTAGATACATATAGAATTTATTAGGATTTAAAATACTGATCTCTATCAACACATGATGGAGATGTATTTGAATAAGGATAGAAACTTATCCTATTAACCACTTAAATGGGTCAAGGCTATTCTCTAGTGGACGGATCTTATTCACATATAAGTTGATCCAAAACCCAAAAACTAACAATATACATAGTCTTGTCTTTTTTTTACATGGGCAAAAACAGGAAAAACTCTCGTGGTTCCGTCTTATGCGATGGTACTATCATTAGATTTGTAAGGTAATGGTACTGTGAATTTTTTCTCTAAAATAGGGTAGGTGCTTGTAAGAATTTTTGGACTATCTCACGTTGACTGGCCAACAGGTTGTAGTAAAGTAATGATGTAGGACAAATTTGGTACTTAAAAATATGAAAAGTTGTTTTAAAGTTATATTACAATTGTTTAGTTTTTTTATTTTAATTTATTCATAATTTCTCTAGTTTTCTAGTTTTATTAGGATTAGTATAGAAAATATAGGAATTAGTAGTTATTTATTTCAATTACTAATTTTTATTGTAGTAGGATTAGTATAAAAATAAGAGTTTTAGTTTCCTAGTCAAAGTAGTAGTGTTTTAGCACTATAAATATGATGTAATAGGTCTTTATAGTTAACTTTTTTTTATCAATATTAATTCAATTACTAATTTTGAAGAATTATTTTCTCTTGTTGGGTGAGGAGTCCCCATGTTACTTGTTTTATAAGAAATTCGACGTGTTCGATTCTCTTTCCACATTTTCGTTTTGCATAATTTGGTATCAGAGCGAGCATTTTCCTAGCTTGATGACAATTAATAGAGACATAATAAAAAATTTCATTGACGTTCGTTGTGGGATGGAAGCTTTGTAGGCGATGATTAATGAACAGGGGGCAATAGTTAGCACAGATCAATGATCAGGTTGGTACTATACAACATACGCTCATGCGACTCAAATTTAATACCTCTAGAGATCCTCTAGTCAACAAGAATCGCACTAGAGGATTTGTTCGATGTCTACTTGAAGACAGAGCTATTTGCAATTACAAAAGACTTCTAATTTTTAACGGTAACTTTCATTTTGAAGACTTTCATGATTGAGTTTATGATTTAGATGATTGTCTTAATAAATTGAGGAAAAAAATGAATATTTTTGCACAGAAGATAAGTTTATAGGCTTCACAAAAAGATGGTAGCTTGATTTACAGATACGTAGACAATTACAAAGAAAAAAGTGCATTCTTTTATGGCCAAGAATGATGAACAAGTTTTTACCAAAAAATTATTTGCAAATTTTAAAAGATAAATACAGGTCAACATGGAAAAACACTAAAAAAGAAGACCAAACAAAATCTAAAATTATTGATGCTACTTTAAATGATAAGGTTGTAGATATTACACCATTGGAAGATGTGCCCATTCTTACAAAGGACGTGTCTATCCTTATAGAAGATTCTCTTGTCATAGAAAGAGAAGATCCGATTATTCCATGCCATGAAGACTATCACAAAGAGTTTGATGAAAATAAAGAAGAAGAAAACAGTTCAGAAACAATTGATCAAAGTATAGATTTAGTGGAACCAATTGATTAGACAAATTCTTTTATGGAAGAGAAAGTAAAAATTTTCATGGTAGTTGTTAATATTAAAGATGAAACTAAACCTGAATTCGCAAAGAACAATGATGCTTATAAGAAGATTGAAATTATGGTTGATCACAAAGATAATTTTTGTTTTATTACAGGATCATTCTTGTCATCAAAACAAGAGCTCAAAATTATAGATTTTATGAAAGATGTGAAAATAAAAATGTTTGAGTCTTCGATTGTTCTTCAAGAAGTTCAACCATTGATACCAAGTTATAGACAAGTTCGTGGTCGCATATATTCAGTTAAACTTAATGACGAGTTATTTTCAAGTGGGAAATACTGATCTAGAACATATTTAGTACCCTAAATATATGAAAAGTTGTTTTAAAATTGTATTAGAATTGTTGAATTTTCTATATTAATTTATTCAAACTCTTTCTAGTTTTCTAGTTTTATTAGGATTAGTACAAAAAATATAGAAATTAGTAATTTTTTTATTCGAATTATTAAAATTTATTGTAGTAGATTTAGAATAAAAATAAAATTTTGATTTGTTAGTCAAAGTAGTAGTGTTTTAGCTTTTGTAACTCATTTAGACATACTGGACGAGTTGAATAACTTTTGTTTCCAACTCATGAAGTCCCTTCTTTATGTCTAAAAACTCTTTATGTATCATATAGCCGGGGTTATTGTGAGATCCATAGAGTTTTCGGCCTGATATGGTGTTAAAATAATTATTCTGAAACTAATTAGTCTATAGAATTTTAGACCTGATAAAAAGATAGACCGGGAAGGACAAGACAGCAAAGGAGCCAAGTGTTTCAATACATGACAAATTATCACGCGATATTTTCTAATTGTAAAGTCGAATTTATTTATATTCAACCTAAATTTGTTTGGTCATTTTGTGTCTGTTACTCTTGTGATTGTAATAAATTTATCTAAATTTTTAATGATTCATTTGTGACTCGAAGTGATATGAAAATGATTAGAAAAATTTTTTTGAGTTGTTTTTATTTTTGAGATTTTATTTATTTTTTAATATTATAATTTATTTATACATTTTGAAAAAGAGAAAAGAGAACCGGCTGCCATCGAAGAATAAAGAGTTTCGGATTTTAGAATTTTTTTTTCTCTTTGTAATACTCTGATGACTCACCGTCATCAGGAGAGTCTTTAACAAGGGAATTGGTGAGTGTGAGGGGAACTGTGAAATTCATCCTTGCCTGTACGTGGTAATGTCGGAACGCAATGGAGATGGAGATTGAAATCGCACTGTACACAACGGAAGAAAAGTGTACATCTGGTTCAATCACAACTGATGCAGCGAAAACTAAAGCTATCTATGTTGAAGAAAGCAAGGGGGTGCTGGTGAAGCCCAATCTTCAGGCTGGGCATCACCGAACCACAGTGAGTGTGGAGGATGAATCCGCAGTACCTATAGGTGTAGGCGAGGCCAAAAAAGATGTCCCCACATGCCTCGCACTCTTTTCCGATAGTACTGCCCATCATTCTGAGCCAAAGAGGGTGTATTGGGTGAAAGGGATGTTTGATTTCATGGGGCAAAACGGTACCTGACTCGTCACTGAAGGCAGACATAGAAATTAACATCAATTGGTCAGTTCCGAACAGGTAACGCCACCGTCTTTCTAGTTTCTTCTCTCTATCTCCTGATTTCTCTCATCTGTCATCGCCTCACTCTCTCTACATCTCTTGCTGTCCCCAATCTTCCCGCCGGTCTGTTGCATAGACAGTAAACAACCGACTTCACAGACACTCGGCGCTTAGGTGGTTCGAGTGGATTGCACCGGAAATAATGAATCCTTTCTATGATTCAGAATTTTCGAAAAAAAAATAAATTAATAATTTAAAATTTTACTCAAATTTAAATAAAAATTTATTTTGAGTATGACGTTGTTCGCAGTTATCAATAATTTATAATATTGTGAATTTGAATTTTTGAATAATATTTTATAAATTTAAATTTAAATTTAAGTAAAAATGAATTTGATATGAATTTAAGTTTATTGGCTAAATTTTTTTAAAAATTTTAATTTTATTTTGAATTTGAATTTGATTTATTGCTGAAAATGTTCTTAGTAAAGTCGTTACATCGAACTCTTATTATTAGAAATAATTAAATTATGCTTAATTTGTTAAAAAAAAAATTTAACCCACCTTTATTTAAAAAAGCTATTTTGCAAGTATTAAATAAAATAAGCAAAAATATGAGCAACCCAATTTTGGAAAATTTTTAAATAAGTTCGGTATATTGATATGATAATGTGTTTTTTTAATAATATTTTATTATGTATATGTAATATCTATCTTATTTAATTAGACATAATATATATAATAAAGTATAATTAAAAAGATAAATACCAAACTGATAAAAGAATATTTTTCCAATTTTATAATATAATTCATATATTAGTAGGCAAATCCATATACTACTTTTAAGTTCTCTTTCCTTTCTTACTTTGTACAAATCCCAATACCAGGACTAAGCTTCCAAAATTTACTTTCCTTTGTCCCTTATTTTTTTTTTCCAATATTGGTTCAGAATGTATGGAAGAGACAGAAAGAGATTATAAAAGTTGAAGTCTTAATTCTTATTTTCATTGAACCACAAGGATTCCATATATAGTGTTTAAGGTTACAACAATTCTTTATAAAGTTGCATACATATTTAAAAAAAAAATTACAAATCTTCGTAATCTAATCTTTAGAGACAATAGTAGAATAACACGTTTGGATAAGATTAATGCATGAACAACTTGTATATAAATAATTGAGTTACTAAAATTGTACTTAAAATTTGTCTATTTTTTTAAAAGATGTGTTCAAGCAATAAAGAATCTTGTTCAAATGACTGCATTTCTATTTTTCTTATAATTCTTTTCTTTTATAGATATATATATATATATATATATATATTAAAAATATTTATGAAAACTCTTTTCCATGGATTTCCAATTCTTAAAAAAATCTCTTGAAAGCTTGAAATGAACATGAAGAACGCACTCTTATTTATTGGAGAAGTTTGAATGTTTGTTAAATCTAAAATACCTATATGAAATTCAATCAAACGTTTAGATGTTAATTTTAATAAAGAAAGTGAAAAATTCGAGTGAATTCATGACAACCACCCAACTGAAATCTCATTCAAGCACTCTTGATTTGAGCTTGAGATGCAACAAGTGAACGTCTCCGCTTGAGTGCCTCTAATTTTGCTGTTAGTGCCTCTACTTCTGCTACTCGTAGCTCTAATTTTTCTATTAGTGCTTCTATCTCTTCGTCTAGCTGGGCAAGGCTGGAGAATGTTCCGTCACTTGCCTGATCCTCTTCCTCTTTCTCCACTTTCACATGACCCTCTGCATCAGAGTCTTCTCCAACGGCCTTGCCAGAGTTCTCAAAGTCCACACCCCCTAGTGGAGGTATATCTTCCTGTGTTACCATTACAAGAATCAAGACAATAAATCATGTGTAAGTGATACGATTTATCTTATGTAAAATAAATACGCTACCTCCCAAAAACATGTATTTTATTTTAGAAGGACAGTAAGATTTTTTAGTTTTTTAAATTTAAGTCTATCTCAAATTGATTATTTTAAATAAATATCTATTATTTTTATTATTTTATATTCTAAAAATGACTTTTTATTTTATCAGGATTAGAATAAAAATAAGAGTTATGATTTTTTAATCAAAATAGTAGTATTATGCTTTTATAAATATGATGTAATAAGTTTTTATTATGCATTTTTTTATCAATAATAATATAGTTTTGAATTTTAGGACTGATTGTTACCTATTGAGTTGATTGATGTAATAGTTCTTTATTATGCAATTTTTAAGTAATAATAATATAATTTCAAGTTTTAGGATTGATTGTTACATATTGGGTTGATCACTGTTGTGAATATTGACTTTTGTCATATCCATCATTTTTGCGTTTCCCTTCTACATTATCTCCGGAAGCCACAATTTTGATTTATACTTATTAAAGTTGTTAATTTTTGAGTTGATCATTTACCCATTGTTGGATAGTGTGGATCTTAATAAGTATTGTACATGCCGAATTTTTTGAGGATATTTTTTGTATTTTGCATTATTTCTATGTTGCCCTAATTCTATGTATTTATAGTTGAAGAACCGCATCTCATTGTAACTCTTTTAAATCATAGTGAAATCGCATCAGCTGTAGACGTAACCCTATTTTAGAGTGTACCACGTAAATCTTTATGTTCTTGTATGTATGTGATTTTAGATTCATTTTCATATTTGTTTTCGTATCTCACCGATCCTGATTAGGTGATTGTATTCCTAACAGGTTAACTAAGCCAAAGTGGAGATGTAATTCACCGGATGATTTACTCTGTTTTTTAGATAGAAAGTGAAATATTGTAATATTTTTTTTTGCACACAGATTAATACACTTTGTTGCCATTTATGGGATTAAAATTGCAAACATGAGACAGGGAAGTGCAAGAAAGCCTCATGTTAAAATCCCACATATCCCAATGATGGCCTAAGCTGCAGAATACAATTCTTCATATATAGCTCTGTATTAGACTTGAGCTGGGTCATGAATCAAAGCAATTTGATAATCTACATAAATAAAGTAGCAGAAAAATTGATTATTATATACACCATTGCTGCATATATATATATATATGTTGATGCCATATATTTGTGTTCACAGATTATACAACAAAATTACATAAATAGGATTGGACGAGCCCCCCATATGTGGTATTTTTAAGTCAATTCACTGTAGAACAATGTTCTTGGCTAAATACAAATCAATCATCTCTTCTTTTTCATTGCTTCAATCCTTGTTTCATTGTCCTGATTTAAAGGAAGTGTAATCCCTATCATATTTTTTCTTCTGGTTTGAGGGTGAAAGTTCATGGTTCCAAGACAACTAAGAACTGTAACCTTCGATTGTCTTCAACCTCAAAGATTAAGCATTGTATTTTAGAGGTAGGATTTTCATTAATTCCACCTGCACTAATAGTTGGGAAAAAATAGTGTTTTGGATGGGCCTTACCAATGAGTTTATTTTTTCTTTCATTCCTTTCATTTTCTGTGTTTCTTCCTGCTACTATCAATTTCCAATAATATGTACATACAATTTAGATTTTTGAGACAAGACACAGAATATTAATCCATTTTTCACTCCAATTCTCCCACTTCCACTTCATGATCTAGACTAAATTCGAACTTTATAAACAGTATTATACCTGATTATATTCAGTGGTTGGTCACACACACCACTTCAAACATGCCAGAAGTTCATTTATAGGGGCTTGGCATCTCTTAAATAATTTTTATTGTTGTAACCCATTTTTCAGGTTTGGGTTTGGACACCAGAATCTCTGTCAATATGGTAAGCTAACATTGTCCTCCAAGCGTTTCAAAATGGAGCCACATCCCAAAAACATTTTTTCACAAGATAAGTTTGAATACAATTGTAATGTGGTATCTGATTGATCTCATTTTGTAAGTTTTCGATGGAGATCAATACATAAACAGTACAAGTATGCACAAGATGTGATTATCAAAGCTTATATACATTATTTCAAATATTACATGATGAGCATTGGATGCTACTAAGAATTAATCCTTGTTACCCTCTCCCTCTCTTCTCCTACTCTCTCTTTCAACTTAAAGAAGCATATTTCTAGTTGAATGCAGTTCCACAAGAACATTTTTAATACCCATTCGTTCTCTCGGCATTTCAGCAGAACATAACACTCCAATTCAAAGGATTGACGCCAAGCATTCATCCATTCTGACTGTGTTGCGTTTGCTTCTTTGGCTGGTCATATGTGACTCATCTGTCTTCCAATATGATTTGTGGATCAACAATGTCCATCACTCTTTCTGGAAGAGCCATCTTGACATAGTTATTGAGATTCAAATTGTCTGTAAACATGCTATCAGTAGGTTTTTTTCCAGTAAACATCTCCAGTAAGTGGATTCCATAGTTGTACACGTCACCCTCTGTTGATACATCTCCTCCCATACCATATTCCGAAATTTAAAAGAATCGAAGTTAATAAATTTCTTCCAACATTTCCAATCTTTTAATTTTATTCCGGGACTTTTTCAGACCACATGAAAATGAAATGACTTGATTTTAACGTCGGACGAAGTTGAATGCTCAAACTGGTAATGTGAGAATTGTCATCTCAAACATCATTAAGTTGAAGCTCAAAATAAGTTAAATAGTTACAGATGATAATTACCTGGAGCAACATACCCAACTGTTCCTCTAATCCCAACTGAACTGCTTTGTGCATGATCTGATTTGCTTGTGGTGGTCAAAAGAAACTTTGCTAGGCCAAAATCACTTACATGGGCACAAAGTTCATCATCAAGAAGAATGTTGCTTGGCTTTAGATCACAATGGGTGACCGGTGTTCCCCAATGATGATGTAGATATTCCAATGCAGATGCCACATCAATTGCAACGTTTATCCTTTGGGTCGGGTTCAAGTTCTTTGTGTCATGCTGCTAGGACGAACTTGGATGTAACCAGCTCTCTAAACTCCCATTTGACAGGAATTCAAAGACCAAAGCTTTGAAATCATTGCCTTTAAAATCTATGCTTGAGCAAGAGGTGATGATCTTGACGAGATTCCGGTGACGGAGGTTCCTCCATGCTTCACATTCTGCTAAGAAACTCTTGTTGGCTCCATGTTGTTCAAGTTTTAGTACCTTTACAGCAACAATTTGTTCACTGGCACTGAGAAACCCTTTATAAACAGAGCCATATCTTCCCTCGCCAATCAAGTTTACTGAAGAAAATCCATTGGTAGATTGAAAAAGTTCAGCATAAGAAAGTTTTGGAATTTGGTCTTCTTCTATGGTGGTCGTAGAGGGTTGTTATTTCGACCTTTTTTTTTGATAAATTGCACAAGCACATACTAGTACCAAAACAATGAAAAGAGCAACAGTGGTCACAGAAATTATTACTGTTCGAGCAGAAAGCTTTCTTTGTTTCCTTGAGACTTCTGAGGGGCATACAGGCAAGTTTAATTGCTTAATTCCTCTACACAGCTTTTTATTTCCCAAAACTGAAAATCTACTGATTTCGAAAAGACCCCTTCATTTGGCACTTCACCCTTAAACATATTATAGGAAAGATTGAAATCCTCAAGTAGCCTTAGCTCTCCAAGAAGCTTTGGAATCTGTTCGGATAAATTATTGCGAGAAAGATCCATGACTTGAATGCCTTTTAAGTTTCTCAAAGATAAAGGAATTGTTCCTTCAAAAAAGTTACCTTCCATATGGAGGGAAACCAACATCAGACAATCTCTAAGAACACTTGGAATTTCACTGGATAGTTTGTTTTCTGAAATATCCAGACAATCGCCATGACGGTTAGGTACAATGATGGCTTCGAAAGCCCAACCATCGGCTGTGCAATAAATGGCGCTGTTATGACATGGAATTTTTTTTTTTATTATTTATTTATTTATTACTCTTTGTTTTTATCATTATAAGTATTATTATTATTATTAAAAATGGAAGAATGTATGTATGTAATGTGTATAATATATGCATGGATATATGTATATATATATATATATATATTATTTAATTGTGTGTAATGAATGTACATGTAAATATAGATATGTGTATGTATGTATTATATAGCAGTGTGTGTGTGTGCCACAGTGCACCGTGGGTGGGTGTGTGTGTGCAACCGGTTGAGTGAGTGTGTGTATTTAGTGTGTGTGTGATGATGATATATATATATATATGTGCAGGTATATAGGAGCAGCTTTGCATTTAATGCAAAGCTGCATTTGGGGAGAAACAAAGTGGCTGAACAGAGGGGGAAGAAGTCAAGGAAAGGGGCTGTGGTGTAGAGACGTGTGAGAGTTGGTGAGTGGTATATAAGTGTTGGTCTCGGGTGGGAAGAAAAGAGAAGGAAGGAAAAAACTGAGAGCAAGGGAGAGAGAGAGTTCTGAAGGGCAGAAGTGGATCAAGAGGAACAGAAGTGAGAGGAGAAACCTGCACAAAGGGAAAAACAAAAATTTTAGGTAAGTGGATTTGTTTCTGTTTTTATGATTTAAAGCATGATGATTGATTTTATGCATATGATCTTAGAGAGCATGTTGTAGGGTTTATTTTACAAAAAGAATGAGATAAAATGGTTGAAAGATGAGGGAGAAATGGGGAGTTGCAAGTCTCGGTCATGGAGGTTGGACCTTGTCATTTTATGTGTAGAACTCCATTTAAATGATAGGGAAATAATCCTCTAGAGTGCAGAAAATTAAATGAAAAAGAAAGGATGAAAAACAGTAGGGAAATGAGCATGAAATCAGAAATTTACAGTTGGCCGGAGATTCAGCCATGGACCTTTGAGCCCTATTTCATGATGATCCATTGGTCCAAACCAAAAACAAAGGGTGGGAATGAAATCCTTGGGAGAAAATGAAGAAAATTGCATTTTTAAAACCTTGAAAACTCACCGGAAAACAGTCGCCGGCGCTCGAGAAGGCCCCAGAACCCTACCGGAGGCTCACCGAAAAGTCGGGGAAGAAAGGCACTGTGCGGGCCGGGTTTCGGGTCCGGGTCGGGTCCGATTCGGCGGGGTTGAACCGCCCCTGCCACATGTCGCTTCCATGTTTTAAATTAAAAAAAAACCAATTGGGTCTGTTTGGTTACGGACTTAAGAAATTAAGAATTTAAATTGAAACAGGAACAGGGATATCCTATCCCTGTTCTGGAACTAACCCCTGTTTGGGTAACCGAATTGAGAATAAGGAAATTGGAAATTTCAAATTGAACCCTAAACTTTTAGAAATTGAATTTGACCCCAGAACTTTAGGAAATCTGATTTTGACCCACAGAACTTTGATTAATTATGTTTTGACCCCTCATGAATAAAATATTAATTAAATTAATTAATTAATTAATTAAATATTCTAAAATAATCCGGAGTCCAAATGGGACAAGTCATTAGTGTATTTTGACTATCTCGACCATTCTGAGACCAATGGTAAGGTCCGTTTTACGAGACGGGGTCCCGAAAAATAAAAGACCCGTAGTAACCTTTAAAATTACCAAAATGCCCCTGAATCGAAGTACAGTCAAACGAACTCCGAATTAAGTAAACAAATAGGGAAACTTTATTATCTCGAGTATTCCGGACTCAACCGTGGAGTCCGATTTGTGAAAAGAGGTCACGAAATGTAAGGACCCGTGAAAAGTGCAAAATGACTGTTTTGCCCTTTTGAACCCCGATGTCCGAATTGAGTTCTACGAGAACCTAAACTTATTTTCTTCGACGTCCTAGACTCAATGGCAGAGTTTAATTTAGAAGAATAGAAACCTATGAATTAAAGACATAAAATTTGATGAATAGAATAAATTCAAGTGACAATAGACTGAGTTGTAATTTATGCTTTTAGGGACACCGACAGGCAAGGAGAAGACAGTCTGATCCTTCCGCACCTCATTTACATTACGAGCGCAGTTTACTTGGGTTGAGACTAACCCGACAGGTATGGTGTTTTGCTAATGTTAGAAATGAAGTTAAGTTAGGAATATTTGTAAATGATTGGAATGATGTATGTGCTTATTTGTAATGTGCTTACTTGATAATTTGATGTTGGTTGTTCACATGTTTATGTGTTACTTGCGTTCTTTGAAAGTTTAGTAAAGTGAAGAACATGAACTGTAGTGTATGAATACATGAGATATGCAAGCATATGGAACTGACTGATGATTTATATGTTATTGTCCGAGCATGCTGTATTATTGAAAACCATGTTCATTGATATTGCATTAGCATATTGGCATATGATGAATCCTTTGAGAACATGGTGTGGGTAAGCACGTGGTGCTTTGCATTATGAGGGTGTAGATCCTGTGGTGAAAAACTCAAAATTGGCCATTGCATTGGTACTCCGTGCCATCGGGGAGTACTCGTAAATGAGACATGGGTAGAGCATAGAGTTGTGCATGGGTGTGTCACGCATACCATTCATATATTACTGCGATGCTTTGAATGTCATTTAGATATAAATGTACACTTTGCACATGCCACGCCTTAGCTTTATTTCTTGCATTAGCACTTCATCATACCAGCAGTTGAGCTGACCCATTCGTGGGCAACATTTTTCAGATGAGGACCCTCCAGCTACTTGAGACTCTGTGATACCCTGATAGGGTGAAGCATGTGATGTATTTTTGGTCCATGGGACTTGTATTTTGTTATGTAAGGGCTTAAGCCTGAATGACCTATGAACGATGTATTTTATTTTATCTTATGTATTGATGGGAATGGATGCATGTTTATTTAAATTTGTTTAAGTTGTCCTTTATTTATTTTATTTTCTGTCTCGTTACTCGCGTCCTGGGTTCGTCAGGAATTCGGGGCGTGACAGACGCACCAACAGTCACCTTGGAAAACGAACAGACAGGGCCCATGAATTTTGAAAATCACACAGCCCTAGTTGCTCATTGGCATCGAACTCGGGCTTGGGGGGGGGGGAGTAGCTGATATACCACAAAACGACAGACTAATCCTCAAGCGACACGTATGTCCAACAGATCAATTAAAGGCTCGATCATCCAGAGCATTCCGAGCATTCAGAGCAGACCTACGAAACTTAACGGGCCAAGCTCACGCCTACAAAGTAGAGCTACATTCTTACGAAACCTTATAGGTCCGAGCACGGACCTCCAAAGCACTCTTCGCTATACAGAGCTCATCACCGCCTCAATATCTGCCAAGCAGGGAATAAGGAAACAGTCTTCTACAAGGAAACCGCCACATATGGTTATCTCTATATTTGATACAATGTCCAACATGAAAATTACTATCTCCGATGATCAAATCCCTACTTTCATGGCTCCAAATTCTAATCAACTTAGGAAAGCCACCATCTATATATTAATCCCTAGAGGTACGCTTTATTTTTCATGCTCATTCTTTGGCTTACATTACAGTCTTTTCAATTCAGTTTATTGACTTAAGCATCGGAGCGGCTACTGCCAGAGCCAATCCGGTGGTCCTCTGATCATCTTTTTGAGTGTTCTTCAAGTCGCAGACGGTCAAAGTCGGCTACAGCCAAAAAGTGCAGCATCAGTTTGGCACCGTTTGTGGGAAACGACAACAATCTCCAAGTGCTCTACCTGCGTATAAACTTATTCTCCTTCTTACCGGAGAACTATGGCACCCAATCTCCGACCAAGGAAGAACGCTCAAAATACACAAAACCCTTAACGTCGGTCGCCTGCCGGACGAGAAAGAGGACAGACAGCCGATCCCGTGCGGCGAAAGCTTGAGTCAATCAAGCGACATAACCAGCTCATGCAAGAACAGCTTTTAGCTATGTCTAGAATTTTGGCAATGCTTACGCAAAATCAAGAGACAAATCCTCCAAATCCGTCGATCAACATTGCTGCTCAGGGGACACAACCCCCTACTATCACTACGGAAGAGGGCCCCCATGAAGAGGCTCCCAACCGTCGGCCTGTACACCCCCAAGGAGCTGCTCACATCGACAAAGATCCTCAACCGTCGGCGGCCGCAGGCTGGGGAACGCCAGCCTTTGTTCTAGATATCCATTATCGGAGCACCACTAGGGCTCCAACTCCTAGGGCTTCACGGGAAAACCCAGCACCTCCGGAGGCCCAACCTTATGCGATTCCAGTTTTCCCGGCTCAGGAGCACCAGAACCATCTTCCATCCGAGGGGCATGCCTATCCCGTTCACATTGGGGGCGAAGCCGTAAGGAAAAATTCTCTGGGAGTCCCGCTTAGGGACCCACGCAGAGCTAAAGAGGTGGCGGAGTCCATGGACCGAACTATCATTATGAGAGGTGCTCAAAATCCTCCAAAGTAGGACGAGTTAGCTAGGCTGCTCGGAAGGCTTGTCACGCCATTCACTCCTGCCATTATGTCAGAGGAGAGACCGAGAAAATTTGTTGTACCAAAGTTCACCCCATATGATGGGACTGCTGACCCAAGGGACCACCTATCACATTACCGGCACACAATGGCTCTACACAGAGCCTCGGATGCCTTCATGTGCCGTACCTTCATCACCAGCCTGAAGGGAACTGCTCTGAAGTGGTTTCACCACCTCCCACCGAACTCAGTCACTAGATTTTATGAGCTCGGTAGGCGATTTCTAGACAGATTCATGACCAGCAGAAGGTTGAGAAAGGGACCTGAATTCCTGTTGAATGTCAAGCAGACCAAGGAGGAGACCCTCAGAGCTTACATCGCGCGCTTCAATGCCGAACTTACCGAAGTTACGGACTGTAGCCCGAGCTTTCTGGTAGCCGCTCTGACCCTTGGCCTTGCCCAGGGAGGTTTCAGGGATTCTCGGACGAAAAGTCCCCCTACCGACATGGCGGCTCTCATGGATCGAGCTAGGAAATACATCAATTTGGAGGAAGCAAAGAATACCTCCCAAAAGATTAAAGAGCAAACCCAAAAGGATGACACAAAGAAAGACGGCTAGAGGAGGGATGATTAAAAGAAAGATCCTGGTGTACACAAGAAAAGGGATACGAGCCTAGGAAAAAAAGTGAAATCCCGAACTCAATTTAACGCTGCCCCAAGGGAATTCACCAACTTCACTCTTCTAAACACCCCCTGGCACAAATACTTCGGCAAGTCCGGGATTGTGAAAATCTAAGATGGCTAGAACCAATAAAAGGCAATCCCAGTCTTCAGGACCAAAGTAAATACTGCAATTTCCACAAGGACCACGGGCATACGACCAACACATGTAGGTCCCTTAGACATGAAGTTGAACAGATCATAAAGAGAGGACGTTTGCGGGAGTTTGTTAAGCAGGACGGAAGGCAAAACTCCCATGAGGACAGGGCACAACAGAGGACAGACCAGAGGCCCGAACAGAGACAAGAACATGGGGAAGGAAGGAACGAGCCTCAGAAGCAGAACAATCATGTTATTTACGTCCTTCATGCAGTTACCCAGGCTATAGGGACCTCCAACAAAGTACGAAAACGGTATGTTTGGGAGGCCAAAACTACTCCCACGATCCTACCGATTTCCCATATCGAGAAAAGGATGAAACCAGTGCCTGAAATCCAGTTCACGGAGCAAGATCTTGCTGGGGTACATTGTCCTCACAGTGATTCCCTCGTCATCTCTCTCAAAATTGCCAATTTCGAGATTCGACGAGTTCTGGTGGATACTGGGAGCTCTGTAAACATTTTACTCTACGAGCCCCTCAAGATGGTGAAGCTCAATCCCAATGACGTCAAACCCACAGCCGTGATCATGGCAGGATTTGATGGGAATCTCAACACTCCACTAGGAAGGATCGACCTTCCCACTACAGTAGGAGAGGGAGACGGACAAAAGACCACTATGATAGAGTACAAGGTTCTGAACGCCAAGTCCCCTTACAATGTCATAATTGGGAGACCGTGGCTACATCAGATAGTAGCAGTCACTTCAACCCTCCACCAGTGCCTAAAGTATGTCCACAATCAGGCCGTCTATTCTATCAGAGGGTGCCAACCAACCTCTAGGGAGTGTCGTGTTCTCGCTCTCAAAGAGAAGGCTCCCAGATAGCAATTACCGCATGATAATGAATGTGTGGATCCAATCCTCTCCCACCATCACAAGGCCATAGGCTACCCTTGTAAAGATGATGAGTTGCTAAGTCAAAGAACAAAGGGCAGCAGAAGGACCCCGTTAAGGTTTTAACCAAAGCTCAGAGTCTCAAAGGCGATATCTGGGCATAGATTCAGACCTTATCACTCTTACAATAGATCCCGACCACAAGCTTGTAAGGTAGGAACAAGGGACATCGCCTTCAAGATGGCTCCAGGTCATTAACATCGAGGCTTTAATACTGTCTAAGGTCGACAACAAGTGGTTTGTAAAACTTGTGACCACAAGACAACCAACAGCTCTGAATTAAAACCCAGGTTCGTCGAATTTTAAGTACAAGATCTCTTTCAAGACAAGTGCCTCTAAAACTCCAAAGATCCTATTACTAGAAAATTGCCATCCAACTAGAAAGGTCCCTACTGAGTGGACAGTGACAACTGGTTAAAAAGTGCATATTTATTTTGTTAACCCTAGATATGCTTGCACTTTTATTATTTTAATTTCTCCAATCTATATGCATTTGTTAGTTAATTCTTATTTTATCTTTTTGCAGAGAAAGCTCGTCAAAGTTGATGATTTAGTGGTGGATTTGGAGCAAAAGGAAAATATTGGGCTTTGAAGTGTTAAAAGAAGTGGAAAACAAGTGATTTTAGGTTAGAAGAGAGGCTTGATCCATATGTTGGTGGACCAGGGCCTATTTTAGCATTATATTTTGGAAGACTTTAGACTCCCTTTTTGGGCCCCTAATGTCTAATGACGGGATTTTACTTTATTTTCCTGATTTTCTTATTTTGTGGGGGTAATTTTGGAAAAAGGGGAATAATATGGTGAGCTAGGGTTTTGGAAAAGAAGGAGGCCGTTTTTGGAGATCTAGACGAAGGGAAGAAGGGAGGAGATGACTCAAAAGAAGAAGATGAAGAACTCCATGGCTATGGTGGTCTTCTCTTCCACTATCATGGGCTAAGTTCTCTCATTCCTAGGGTTTAGATGAAACCCTAGTCAAGTAATATTGCTTCTTTGTATTTTTTTTTGGGTTAGTTAATCTTGGATGTTGATTGTATGACGTTAGGGTTTTATTAAAGCATTGATCATATTATTCAGTTTCATGTAATCAATTTCTGTGATTTTGTTTATGTGGTTATACAATAGTAATATGTGTACATACATCAAAACCGTAGGACGAGTCATAACTCAGGGAAAACAAATTGTGACTATGACCTTAGAATTAGCGTAGACAATTTGTGTTGACTAAAGATGATTCGTGCTTAGGGTTTTGGTGCGTGATTTTCTTGATGATTGTATTGAGGCTTGTAGCCAAAATACATCTTTTACATCCAAATTTAATGGCCCAAGAATTAATACAATTGAAGCTAATTATAAGATTAGTGGTGGATTCAACACCCTAGGAATCCTCTTCTAATTCGATTCATTATTAATTCAGTTTAATATTTGCTTTAAGTATAATTCTCATTTAATTTTAGAAATAAAATCAACAACAATTAATCTTTGTTAATTTCAATTAAAATTAATCTCAACTTTAGTTTTTAAACAATTAACAGTCTTTGTGGGTTCGACCCTTACTTCTCTACTATACTAGTAGTTTAGTTTGGTAATTTGATTGATTTTCACGACAGATCAGACAGGCTCGTTAAACTCATCTTATACTGACTTGAGGATATGGATGGAAAAATTGTTACCAGTCCGGAAGTATAAAACATTTAGTAAAAGTATCATCAATAAAGGTCGTCTTTTTCTTGAAATATCCTCATCAAGTATTCTTAACCAAAATGTACGGACCTTCGGTCTGGTCCACCAAATGTACAGACCTTCGGCCTGGTCCATCGAATGTACAGACCTTGTCTGGTCCATCTAAACATACAGACCTTGCGTCTGATCCATCTTAATGAAGAGACCTTAAAATCTAGTCCATCTCATTATGTGAACTTCAAGTCGGATCTATGCAGGATATCGACCTTCATATCCGGAACACCAAAACTGCTTGGTTATTTCAGAAACTGAAAAGAAAAAGAGTTAGCTTAGTTGCTCAGCTACATAGCAACGAACATTCTTTTAATCAGACGTCCATCCCAACCAGCTGCCATTTGGTTTAGCAGACAGTTAGTCTCTTCAATGCCTGCCATTCAAGATTACAAGCTTAGATTCAAACGCTTCTCATATTAGAACTTAGGCTCGGTTATTTACTATTTCCCTACTTTCAGTTATTACAATTTGGGTGGAGAATATTGCAAGTCATGTAGCTCGGAAGTCAGCCCATTATCCACTACCAATCAAGGAATTATAGTTAGTTCCTGACCATGTTTACTTCGGTTACAAGAGACGAAGCCCATTTATACACTACAGAGCGTCAATAAACTTAGGACAGTACAGAGTCTACTTGGCAACAACAACAAAATTCACAAGTATTAGAACGAAGACACTGAAAGATTTGAAGAAAGATAATTTTACTGATAAACATGGGCTAGTACATTGAAGTTCAGAAGCAAAGAAAAGAGGAGGCAAAAAATATACAAAAGAAGCCCTAAGCTTTATCCGAGGGGGTAGGGTCCTCTGCTGAAGGAGGAGCAGAGGTTGTGGCTTCATCGCTCGGAGTAGCAGCAGCAAAAGGAACAGCTCCAGGAGCAACAATTGACGACATGTCAAAATCTGAAAACTTAAGGAGAAACTTGGATCGGAAACTCTCGAAGCCGAATTGGATCAGGTCGTCACCCATCTTTTCGACTTCCTCCTTTATTTCTGCCTCGGTCTCAGTCCTGGCGTGATCAACTGCATCTTGGAGCTTCTGGTCAAAGGAGCTTCGAAGACCAAGTATCTACCTCCTCAATCCTTCAGCCTCCCGAGCATGAAGATCCCTCTCAGACTCCAAAACGACCAAGTTATTGTTGGCCCCCTTCAGAGTCTCCTCTGCAGCATGCGCCTTGGACTGAGTCGTTCCGAGCTCCAGCCTGGCCTCGTCCAGCTTAGTCTTGAGCTTTTCAACCTCCTCTGAATTCAGAAGAGTCACCATCAGAGCGGCCAAGCTATGCATGCTCTGCACAATACAAAATAGACAGGTCAAGCCAAATGCACAAACAGACAACAGGAAGGACAAAAAGATTTCAGAAGTTACCTTCATTTGGAGACTCATCATCTCGGTCATCAGTTTATCAGGATTCTCCCCCTATACCGATGGGGGCCCCTGGACCAGATGTGGTCAAAGGCCTTCTTGGCAATCAGATAGTCCGGCTCGTCGGACGGCTGGGGGGAGTGGCAGACGACTTCCCCTTCCCAGTTTGCTTGCTCGGAACGGAAGGGGCAGGAGGGACCGCCGAGATCGGGACAGCCGTTTGGGCCTCCTTCTCACTCTCTGGTGGAGTAGGTTCTGGAGAGCCAGAAATCAACCTCCTCTTTTTCACCTGAAGAGGAGGCTCGGGCTCAAGTTGGGAGGAGGTGTCCCCCACCGACTGTGGCTCCGGATCTGACCACTTTGATGTTAGCCTTTTCTTGAGCTCTGCGGTATGAGTATTGGCGACCATCAAATTCTCCGGAGTAACAATGATGGTATGATCTCAATTAGAAGTCTGAAGAAGCTGACGGTACTGGTCTTGGAGTTCGAGAGTAAAGTCAGGTCTCTTCCAAGCTCTCCTATCTGCATGAAAACAAGAAATATCATCTTAGATCAGCAGCTCGGAAGTCAGAGCAAAGCCGAAATAGCCTAAGGAAAAATGGGTCTCACTCTTAGGTCCTGTGGTACGAGGGAATGTCGAGATATGGTCTTGGAAGTCTTCACGCTCCCACGCACCTCCAATGAAGAAGTACCACTTCTTCCAAGTCTCATTAGAAGAGGGTACTGAAGATAGGGGTCTAAACCCCTTGTCAAAAGACATGTAAAAGAGGCTCTCTGACCTCATATACTTCGGATCCATATTACTACGAATCAGGTCAAGAGACACATCTACATTATTCTGATGCCCTAAAACTATAAAACTTAGGAGGTGCCACCAACTGTTCAAATTAAGGTCGGCAGGACAGATCTTAAACCAACTAAAAAATTGCTTGACCAGTTCAGGAAGAGGAAGTGTTAATCCCATTTCAAACCAGGCAAGATAAACGTATATTTCTCCCGCCGCAACATCATATGGCGATCTAGGTCGCTCGGAATCCTAAAGGTAACGTTTGAGGGATGATTATACTTTTTCCACAACTCCTCTAACATATGTTCAGTAATGGCACTGGCCCCTTCTTCCCTTTGAGCGGGTTGACCAGAGGCCTCACTAACCCTATTTTGAGGTTCCAAGAATGCGTCTACTATTCTAACCTCCGAACTGGAGAGGGATCCTACCGACCTATTTCGGGCATCGCCGAAGGGATGAATATCTAGGGCTTGGGCTTGGGGCGACACAGCCAGGCTTTTTGCGCCGCCACTAGAACTAGGAGAGGGTGAGGAACCAGACATTATCAGAGATTGAAAGAAGCAGAAGAGGAAATTGAAAAGTATTAAAAACCGAAATCGAACCTAAAATTAAACAGAAAATGGAGCTTCAAACAACGAGCACTCTTTAAAAATCGGGAGGCACCGGATGCTTAAAGCTCAACAATGGCGGAATTACTTCAGATACAGTAAAAACAAGTGAAGAAAAAAGGCGTATGAAGCACTCCTCCACTCTTTTATATGTTTTCGAAATATGGGCCCACCAAGCCGAACCGCCATGACGGTTAGGTACAATGATGGCTTCGAAAGCCCAACCATCGGCTGCGCAATAAATGACACACTAACAGTCACCTTGGAAAAGGAACAAACAGGGCGCATGACTTTTTAAAATCACACAGCCCTAGTTTCTCGTTGGCATCGAGCTAGGGCTTGGGGGGGGGGGAGTAGCTGATATACCACAAAATGACAGACCAATCCTCAAGCGACACATATGTCCAACAGATCAATTAAAGGCTCGGTCATCCAGAGCATTCCGAGCATTCAGAGCAGACCTACGAAACTTAAAGGGCCGAGCTCACGCCTACAAAGCAGAGCTACATTCTTATGAAAGCTTATAGGTCCGAGCACGGACCTTCAGAGCACTCTCCGCTATACAGAGCTCATCACCGCCTCAATATCTGCCAAGTAGGGAATAAGAAAACAGTCTTCTACAAGGAAACCACCACATATGGTTATCTCTATATTTGATACAATGTCCAACATGGAAACTACTATCTCCGATGATCAAATCCCTACTTTCATGGCTCCAAATCCTAATCAACTTAGGAAAGCCACCATCTATATATTAATCCCTAGAGGTACGCTTTATTTTCTATGCTCATTCTTTGGCTTACATTACAGTTTTTTCAATTCAGTTTATTGACTTAAGCATCGGAGTGTCTACTGCCGGAGCCAATCCGGTGGTCCTCTGATCATCTTTTTGAGTGTTATTCAGGTCGCAAACGGTCAAAGTCGGCTACAGCCAAAAAGTGCAGCATCAATAAATATAAAAAATTAAAAATTTATTAATTATTAATTATTAAATTTTTTATACTTTCATTAATCAATTAGTGTATCTTACATATAAATAATTTCAGTACCAAAATAACATCTAATATGTAACTTTTTAACAATATTTTAATTTTTTATAAAAAATATATATAATACTCAACTTATAGCATAAAGAAATTCTTAATATCTATTTCAAATGAAAAAAGTTATATTTTTTAATGTCATATTTTTTCTCATTTATAATAATTTTAATTTTAATTATGTTAAACTATTAATGAATATAATTATTAAGATATGTTATAAATTAGATATATATATATATATATAAATAAATATATAATTATTTTATCTCTATAATAATTAATAATATAAATATGTTTTATTTATAAGACACGTAAACCCATGCCGTTGTAGGCATGGACGGAGCTAGTTGGATTGGGTCCAAATTTTTTTTTCCTGTGAATGTTTTTACAATTTTCAAATGCACCCTTTTGGTTCATTGTTTTTCCAAAATTCTTCATATTTTATTCTTATTTTAATTTTAATTGACTTTTTGACATTTTTTGTATAGTATAAAATTTTTAAATGTCTCTTTCTTTGATTGAAATTTGTCTAATTTAAAATTTATTTTATATCAATAAATTTATTTATTTATAAAAAATATGACTAATTAATATTATATTTTTATACTACAGTAATTCAAAACTTTGAATTTATATTGAATATTTAACAAAAAAAAAAAATTGCCCCCTAAAACAAATTCCCGACCCCCCCCACACTGAGGCGAACTTCTATACATGTATTTGTAAAATATATATATATATATATATATATTCTCAATAGTAAACTTATTTGAGGTGGATTGTTGGGTCAAAAAAAGATGTAAAATAGGGGTGAAAAAGAAATGTAATATAAAAGTTACAAAAAAAGTAATTAGGAAATCAAAGGAAGTGGATTGATGGGGTCAAAAGGAGACATGGTTGGTTTCAGACAGGGCCTTCTTTGTCCGCAACTTGCAAGTTGCAACCAATCACCCTTTTAAATTTGTACTATTGGACTGTAAGTCCGTGACTTCTCATACACTTTCTTCTTCCAGCGTTTGACTCACCATTACGACACCTCGTAAGCTGGGCATGATTGACACTGTTGGGATGATCTGAAGAGGAATTTTTGACCCGACCCACGTGGTTATAAAAATTATTTCTCAGACCTAGGCATCTTTTAACTTATTTTTTGGACTCATGTCCTTTTGAAAAGCGTCTAAATCTTAGACGCTTTTATAAATTTTTTTTGGCCAAAAGCGTGTAAGAATCCTACGCTTTTGAAAGGCGTCTTAAACTTATACGCCTTTATTTAATCCTAATTAAAAGCGTATAAGATTTAGACGCCTTTCAAAGGCGTCTAAATCTTAAACTTATACGCTTTTATTTAATCCTAATTAAAAGCGTATAAGATTAAGACGCCCTTCAAAGGCGTCTAAATCTTATACGCTTTTAAAGTGATATACTCCTTTTAAAACTCTTGAATCAGGTGTACTTTTAAAAGATAAAATATATATCGATAAATATGAATATAAATACGAGTATATATACAGAAAAATACAGATAAAATATTTGTAAATATATATATATATATACATAAATATATACATAAATATATTTATAAATATATACACTCCTTTTAAATATATATACATAAATAGTAATTAGATAAATACGAGTGTCTATAAATATAAATGTACATAATATATATATATATATAAATATGTATGCACACACGAATAAATTCATATTTATATAAAATAAAATTAATTTATAATATTTTAAAAATTTATTATATAGTTCGAGATCAATCTCGATCAATCATAAACCATAATTTCCTAACGTGACTGTACGTCTACTTACAACCCACTTATAATATTTATCCTGCATTTGGTTGTCAGGAAAATTATGATATGTTGTTTGAAAGTTGACATAAATTTTATTTTTTATTTTTTATAAATTAACATATTATACATGTTAATTTATGATTGATCGAGATTAATCTTGAACTATATAATAAATTTTTAAAATATTATAAATTAATTTTATTTTATATAAATATGAATTTATTTGTTTGTGCATACATATTTATATATATGTATATATATATGTACATATATTTTTATAGACACTCATATTTATCTAATTACTATTTATGTATATATATTTAAAAGGATTGTCTATATTTATGTATATATTTATGTATATATGTATATATATGTACATATATATTTATGGACATTTGTATTTATATTTGTATTTATCTATATATATATATATATAAATTTTATCTTTTAAAAGTACACCTGATTCAAGAATTTGAAAAAGAGTGTATCACTTTAAAAGCGTATAAGACTTAGACGTTTTTGAAAGGCGTCTTAATCTTATACGCTTTTAATTAGGATTAAATAAAGGCGTATAAGTTTAAGACGCCTTTCAAAGGCGTAGGATTCTTATACGCTTTTGACCCAAAAAAATTTACAAAAGCGTCTAAGATTTAGACGCTTTTCAAAAGGACATGGGTCCGGAAAATAAGTTGAAACATGCCTTGGTCTGAGAAATAATTTTTATAACCACGTGGGTCGGGTCAAAAATTCATCTGAAGAGAATGGCTGTGTACACACTTTTTTATCCCAATTGTCAGATTATAAAAAGTAATTTCCACTGCTCAATCAATATATATTATATATATATATATATATATAAATTATATAAAAATTATGAATACTTTTTTAAAAAAATGTTTTACATTTTTTTCAATAAAAATATCCCTGAAATGCCACAAAATTATTTAGTTATTTAAATTAAGGAGATAAAAATAGCACAAAACAAATCCATCTTATAATAATAACTATAGATATTTTTTTAACAAATATTTTACATTTTCGTTGATAAAAATACTATTCAAGTGTCACAAAATTAATCAATCATTTAAATTTTAGGAAAAATGATTTTTAAACATAATAATTAGTTATCTTTGAGTGAAAATTAAAGTGGGTCCTGAACATTAATTTTGGTGGGTACATATGAAAATGTGTTCTCCTCCATGAGGAGATTAAAATTATGTATTGCGTTGTTCAAAATCATTAAAGAGTGAATGAAAAATTACCTTCAAACATCATCACTTGAAAATTGTAACAAAAACTTGAAACTTGTGAAAAGCTTATGTCCTACATAAAATGAGTACCAGCTTTTAAAAAGTATGTATACAATTACCTTGAAGGAAGGTTTGGACCCTAAGGGACACCTAAGTTTTTTGGAAGGTGAAGGACATGCTTGGTTCATCGCACTCGCGCATCGCCATAGCACCGCTCTGAACCGGGTCGGGTTTGGGCCTTGCCCGCTGTGTATATATTTTTTTGGAAAAAATTTATTTAAATATTTTTTCAAAATTCTGCCCTTTTTGTTGCTGTTAGAAACGATCCAAAACGTTATTTAAATATTTTTTCAAAATGCTACACTTTTTGTTATTGTTAAAAACAGTTCAAAACGTTGTCGTTTAGTTATCAGGATAATTAAATCCAACGCTGTTATTTTGGACTCAGCACATGCTTAGTTCACCACATGCACACATTGTCATCGCTACCGCAACCGCCCCACAAGACACCAAACCAAACGGGTTTGGGGCATTGACTTGCTGTGTATATATATTTAAAAAAAAAAAATTATTTAAATTTTTTTAAAAATACTTTCATTTTTATCTCTCATAAAAATAATCCAAAATAATATCGTTTAATTACCATGATAATGAAATCAAACGATTTCGTTTAGTTGAGGAAGGGCTCCTACAGTTGGATTAAAAGAACGATATAACACTCAAACGTTTTGTCCAAAAAAAATATGAAAGGTTGCAATTGGGTCAGGATAAATGAAGGTAACATTAAAGGGCGTCCTCTGTCCCCAACGTGCAATCAATCAGCCTTTGATTTGTACTATCAGAATTGATTCTACATTTTTTATTGGACTTTTATGTTATCATCTCATATGAGTGATATAACATTTTTTATTTAATAAATAGAGAATCTCTTAAAATTAAAATAACATAAAACGTTGGATTGTTGGATTGTTGGGTCAAAAAGAGAAGTAAAATGAGGGTGGAAAAGAAATGTGAAATAAAAGTCCGAAAAAAAGTAATTGGGGGAATCAAAGGAAGTGGATTGATGGGTCGGTTTCAGACAAGGACCCTTCTTTGTCCACAACTTGCAAGTTGCAACCAATCATTCTTTTAAATTTGTACTATTGGACTGTAAGTCCGTGACTTCTCATAAATATGAAAGGTTGCAATTGAGTCAGGGCCCTCCTTTGTGTTTTCATGGAAGCAAACACAAACACGCCTTTGTGTTTTCTCTTAAAGGGCCCTCCTCTGTCCTCAACTTGCAATCAATCAGCCTTTAATTTGTACTATTCTACTTCTCATCCACCATTACTACACCGCGTATAGCTTTCGATTAGTATTGGACTTCTCACCCACCATTACTACACCGCGTATAGCTTTCGATTAGGACTTCTCACCCACCATTATTACACCGCGTATAGCTTTCGATTAGTATTGGACTTCTCATCCACCATTACTACACCGCGTATAGCTTTCGATTAGTATTGGACTTCTCATCCACCATTACTACACCGCGTATAGCTTTCGATTAGGACTTCTCACCCACATTACTACACCGCGTATAGCTTTCAATTTGTATTGGACTTCTCATCCACCATTACTACACCGCGTATAGCTTTCGATTAGTATTGGACTTCTCATCCACCATCACTACACCACCAGTTAAATAAATCTTGTTTAACTGTATTATAGCTTGTTCGTTTCTTCCATTTCTTTGATGCAACCAGTTCTCGAAGATCTATAAAAATATCTGCTTTGCTTCGTATTGTTTTTGGTGATCAATCTGATCTTTTTTGCTCTTGATCAGGGTTTTCTTTTGAGACACAGCCATGCCGGCTCTCGTCAATTACAGTGGTAAGCTCTGGAATTCCTTTTTTGTTTTTTTTTTCTTCATAAATTCAAGCTCAAAGATTGTTTTAAATTTTCTCTTTATTTTGTCACTGTGATATAATATATATATATATATATATATATATATATATATATATAAACAGATCTGATTATTAACGAATCGGATCAGCTTATATCATATCTGATTCGTTTATATTTGAGATAATTCGATTAGATCGGATCAGATCAAGATCTGATTCATTGACAGCCTCTCGAAACAAAAGTGGTAACGAAGGCAAAAAATTTAAGAGCTTGTTTGGAAGTTTTAGAGAAAAAATAAAATAAAATAGAAGAAATAAAAAGAAGTATTCACCTCCACTTTATTTGAATTTCAGAAAATGAAGGAAACAAATTATTATTTCTTATTTAAATAGTGAGTAAAAATAAGAAGAAAAGTAACTATAAATTAGTTGACAATCATTTTTTTATTTAACAATTGTCCTAATGTTTTTACTCATACATTTAAAAGCATTTTTAATATTTTAAAAAAATCATTAAACTAACTTTTTTTTTCTCTTCAACTTTTTTCACTTTTGGAGATAAATAAGAAACTAACAAATCTAATCACTCAAATTATTTCTCCTAATCTTCTCATTTTTTCCTATCATAAAAATTCAAATGAAAGAAAGTGAATTTTTTCTTCTCTTTCCAAATCATTCCATTCAAAGAAGCAGTAACATTTTTTATTTTTCTTCATGTTACATTTCATTTGTTTTCTTTATACTATTTGAATGAGACGAAAATTGGAAAAATATTATGGAAATCACTTTCCATTGACCTGTTTTCTCTCATTCATTTCACCAAACACACAACATAAATAATTGTACTAAATATATGACATCAAATCCCACTTTCCTCTGAATAGACAATGAAATTTGTTTTGCCTGCTGCGGCACTTTATGACGGAGAAGCTTTTAAAAGATAAATCTTTGCATCACTACAAGCAGCTCCCATAATCAAATTTTTTTTTGGCCCAGAAAAGAGGTATCCAAACAGTGAATTTAACTAATCTCTATGTTTTTTCCTCAAGTCTACCGTTTTATAAGATCATTAAACACTTGAATTGCTAGTTTTGTCTGATAACTGGCCTAGAGATATAGACTATGAGAATTAGTTTAAGAGGATAACCCTTACAAGCGATTCTTACTCCACTTCTCAATCTCTTTGGGATTCATGCAATATCATTGAAATGGGCCACCTTACGAAGTACAAAATGTTAAAAAAAGTGAAAAAAAATACTTGGTATAATGGTCAATGATATGTCAATGATATTTTTATAATTAGTAGATGAGTTTTGTAATTTTATCTAAATTTTAAAAAGGAGTTGTAATGAATGATGTCATTTGATAAATTAATCAGATGTACCTAACATTACTTAAAAAAAATATTTAGTATGTTAATATTCAAAAAAATATAAAATTTACTAAGAAAAAGAGAAATATTTTTAGAACTAAATTTCATATTATTGATAATGAAATATCTTGTTCAATGATATTATTAAATTTTTTTTTTTATAAATAATTTTCAAGTTTTTACAAGAGACCAAAAAAAGAGAAAGAGTTTGTAGAAATTTAAATAACAAATTTAAGTTAAGGTCAAATATATGAAGAAAAAAAATGTCTTATAATGATATGTGAAGAGGCAAATCTCCTAAGAGAAGTTAACAATAAATAAATTAAAAAATTATTAAAAGAACAAATTTAAGCTAAGTTCTAATATAGAAAATAGGTAATCTTAGAAGAATATAGAAACAAACTCATTAATGTTTTGATTCCACGGTACTTTGAATCAAACATGAATGTTTCTAAGTTTTTTTTTTTTTTTTTGTTTTGGATACATGTTGAGGTCATTCTTGTCAAGAATTAATCTAACATTTGTTTTTCAAATTATGATTGTCGCAATTATGGATAAATTGGATGTGTTTAGACCAAATAATAATATAAAAATAGATTATTTAAATGATGACGATTTTGGGAGACAAGTTCCTTAATTACTGTCTACTTCCCACTCAACCCCTCTCTTGATGTTTAGATGATGAAAATTTTAGCATGCATAATTTTAAAATTAAGTTTTCAATAGTTAAAGCTCTTATCGCTTTTCATAAAAAATAAATATAAAAAAACTATTAATTACAGTCTACAAGATTTTGATGCAAGACAATAAAGCAAACTCCAAATAATCACTTATAAACCGAATAATGTTTTTAATATTAAAAAAAAAAACTAATTTATTTCGAATTTGATTGGAAAAATGGATGTATTGTTAAAAAAGTCTAGAAGAAAATTGAGAATTTGACAGTGTAATGCTCCTTACCATTCTGACCAAATATTTGGAAACTGAATGGACTCAAGGATGAAAATAAAAAAGGTCAATGTTAATAATGGACTGTGTCCATGTTTATTACTCAAGGATGTTACTAATAGAAGGTGCTCATATAAAAACGAGTTTCTTATTTATTAGATTTTTTAGGAATTGAGTTTACTATTCATGGAAAGTATGTAGGCCGGATAACAATAAAAGGTCAATGTTACTATTAGATGATGTGCATATGAAAACAAGCCTTTTATCCATTAAATTTTTATCTAATTCAATCAGTTTAATTTTTTATTTCCATGAAGAGTAAGAAACACATTCACATATACATACAATTTTTTAATAACATTTCTTGAAATAAAAATAAATAATTTTTCTTAATTTCTTAGAGCATCTCCCATTCATCCAAATTGTACATTCTTACAATTAGACGACAAACCACGTATGCATTTAAAATAACAATTTATATATGTAACTCTTCATCTAATTCTTGAGACCATGAAATCGCTGAATATTTACTTGAAAGAGAGGGAGAGAGAGAGTGCGTGTGCGTGCTGTGTGCGTGCGCAGTGAGAAAAGAGAGGAGAGATAAAAATATATTGATACTTACTATTGTTAAAATAGATATATAGTAATAGAAGTCATTGGTAGAAGAGCAATGAAAATTACATTTTCAAATGTCTCCCCTGATTGGAGATGCTTTGTACTAGTGTTAAAGTTGTTTCTTTAAGAGGGTGTTTGGCCCAGCAATGGACGGCTGAAAATAACGATAGAGAAGGAAGCTTTATCTTTTATCTTTTATACAAACAGATCCACTTTACTTTATCTTTTATTCTCTGCACTTTTTCTTTACTTCTCGGATGCGCTATTGATTACTGTTTCCTTTACTTTATCTTTTATTCTTTTATATTCAATGTGTGAGTTTCTCAACACACTCCTTGAGAGTTGTATTTTTACATTAGAGAGAATATTTTTTTTACATATTTTGTTACCCACTGTAACACTATAAATCTTAGAGCTCGATTCTTTATTTTAGAGTTTACATTCTATATAATTCTTACTTCACAAAGGTGGTTAATTGTGAACGTTGCATCTAAGATAGCATTTTAAGAAGACTTTTTATCACCTTAATAGTAAGTATGGTGTGGATTTGAAAGAGATCAAATCCTTAAAAGCTATTTAAGTTTAACAATTCCTTTCTAGTTTTTTAGATTAATTAATTAAAAAATTAAATTGATACTGGTTGCATTACTCTATGAAGTAATTAATTAATTAAATTAATTTTAACTAATTAATTATAATGATAAATCATCTCATTTTTTAATAGTATAGGATTATTCATTGAGAAATAGAACATCAACTTTAAAAGGGGTCATCCCAAAAATATCTTTAAAAACAAGCATTTCGGTGTACTCTCATCTCGGTACACATTATTCCCTTATTTCTTATTTATTCTTATCTGGCCTTTTTATTCCTTCAAGTTTACTCTGTTCGTCTTTATTCTTACCATTTTTCTTCTTTCAATTTTACTTTGTTCTTCTTTATTCCTATCATTTTCCTTCCTTCAAGTTTAGTTTGTTCTTCTTTATTCCTATCCTTTTTCTTCATTCAAGTTTACTTTATTCTTCTTTATTCTTACCCTCTTTCTTTTTCAAGTTTACTTTGTTCTTCTATATTCCTACCCTCTTTCTTTTTCAAGTTTACTTTGTTCTTTTCAATATTCTAGTTCTCGAGAATCTTATGGGAATGGTGGACTGCCTTGTGAAGAAACGCCACGAATATGACCAATGCTTTTTTTTTTTTCGTTTTAAATTTACCTTTGCTAACTTTAGCAACAGCATGGGGCACATTGTTCTCTTATTTATTCTCTAACCCTACTTTTTTTTTTCACTTACCCAAAAAGTAACCCTACTTTTTTTATCGCAAATTTCTGTCTTTTTCAATTTTTTTTTCTCTTTTTTTAACCGATAGAGATGTAATGGTGAGAAGATATAGTTTTATGAAGTTCAGAACTTTCAAAACTACTATTATTATTTTTTAAATATATATATATATATATATATATATATATGGTGAAAGGAAAAAAAACCTTAGTAGGAGTTATGAGAAGGTGATTATAATTATAGTTGTCTCTAAAGAAAACCATAATAAATTTTTTTCTTCTGATAATTGCTCAATGCATGTATGACCGAATGATTGCATACTTCCAAAATGATTAATCAATTAAGTTATCAAAAAGGCTGAATTGCCTCCTAATTAGGAAAAAATTATACAAGAAAATAACAAAAAAAAATTTATACAAACACTATTAATACAATAAAATATCCTCTATTGTTTCATCACCTTCCAAAAGAGGTACGCTTCTAACATTCTTGAATAACGTCGTGTTCTCTCTCACGTTTGATTTATCTATTCTTGTCACTTGCTAGTTGGGTTTTAACATTTCTTATATCTTTTGTATCCTTTTGTTTTCCAAAAAAAAAGAAAAATAAGAAAAATTGGGAATTACCATTTGCAAACTATTAGAGAGCAAATTTTGAATAGCTTGAAATATAATGGGTACGTCAGTTGGATTTTAACAATTATTATATATTTGTATCAATGTTCTATCTCACGTTGGATATATCTATTTTTTTTTTTCATTTTCAAATTAATATTAATTAAAAAAATTTGGAAAAAGTATAATTTATTTATCTTAAGTTTATTTTTATATAAAATGAAAAAACACACTTTGAGATAAATTAGAAAAAATTTTAAAATTGAAAATATATATATATATATGAAAAAGATACCTATATCATTTTGAAAAAAATAAATAAACTGAAGGAGAGTTATTTGTAGTAGGTCAACAAAAATAGAAAAAATCAATATCATTTAAGAAAAGTTTATGTAATTGTCAAAAACTCGAGAAACGACATTGTAATTTACCAATTTTTTTTTAAATAATGAAAGTTGCAACCACAAAAGAAAATGTTTTGCTGTCAATTTATTGGTGCTCGTATGATGTTTATTTAATCACACGAGGTAAGTTTCGTTAGTGAAACCCATAATAATGAGCTCCACCATAAGTGAGTATACAAGCACTAATACATGGAGCAAAAACCATTATCGAACCACAAATACGGCTTAATAATATTTAAATATATACATGATATACTTATAGTACTTATATATTTACATGAGATACAAGATATTCATATGATGTGCATCTCTTAGTGACACTTGTGGCGATGAATCCCACCCATGTAAGCATATGAATACAAAAACAATGGCCTAGCATATGGACACAAATACAACGGCCCTTGATTCATTAGTGTTACCTTTTATTCTCTGCACTTTTCCATTACTTCTCTAATGCGCAATTGTTGCAAGACTATTGATTACTGTTTCACCTTCTAATCTGGAGCTATGTGTATTCATTTTCTTCAGAAGTTCAGCTTTAATAAACTTTAGACGTGGTGCGTTGTTTTTTGTATCAAAAGATAAAGAAAATTAAAGAGGTATGCCTCCAACATTCTTTGATAATTTCAGTGTTCTCTCTCACGTTTGATATATCTATTGTTGTTAGTTGGGTTTTGACAATTCCTATATCATTTTATTTTCCAAAAAAATAGCAGGGTTGTAGAAAATGGATATTGTGAATTGCTGTTCAAATAGATTATCTAAATGATGACGACTTTGGAGGACAAGTTCCTTAATTACTGTCTACTTCCCACTCAACCCCTCTCTTGATGTTTAGATGATGAAAATTTTAGCATGCATAATTTTAAAATTAAGTTTTCAATAGTTAAAGCTCTTATCGCTTTTCATAAAAAATAAATATAAAAAAACTATTAAAGCTCCACAAGATTTTGCTTCAAACAAGGCATTTTTGTATATAAAGAATTCTTCGGTCATTGGCCATTTGATGCATGACAATAAAGCAAACTCCAAATAATCATTTATAAACCGAGTAATGTTTTTAATATTAAAAAAAAACTAATTTATTTCGAATTTGATTGGAAAAATGGATGTATTGTTAAAAAAGTCTAGAAGAAAATTGAGAATTTGACAGTGTAATGCTCCTTACCATTCTAACCAAAAATTTGGAAACTGAATGGACTCAAGGATGAAAATAAAAAGGTCAATGTTAATAATGGACTGTGTCCATGTTTATTACTCAACGATGTTACTAATAGAAGGTGCTCATATAAAAACGAGTTTCTTATTTTTTAGATTTTTTAGGAATTAAGTTTACTATTCAAGGAAAGTATGTAGGCCGGATAAAAATAAAAGGTCAATGTTACTATTAGATGGTGTGCATATGAAAACAAGTCTTTTATCCATTAAATTTTTACTTGAAATCAGGATCATTAAATATTTACTTGAAAGATAGAAAAAGAAAGAATGTGTGTGAGGGCGCGGTGGGAAGAGAGAGAGGAGAAACAAAAATACATTGATAAGAAATCTAAAAAAGAAATTCTAATACTTTCTCTTATACAAGTATTATAAAAGGTTATTTACTAAGCCGATCCCCGTTGTTAGCTTGACCTGCCCGTTACTATTGTTGGAATAGATATATATATAGTAATAAGAGTAATTGGTAGAAGACAAATCAAAATTTACATTTTCAAATGTCTCTCCTGGTTGGCCCCGCAATGGACGGCTGGGATTTTGTCTTTTATACAAACAGATCCACTTTACCGCAATGGACGGCTGAAATAACGATAGAGAAGGAAGTTTTATTCTCTGCACTTTTCCTTTACTTCTAGGATGCGCAATCCTCTGCAAGACTACTGATTACTGTTTCATGATCTGTCAATCGGAAGCTATTATGTATTCATTTTCTTCACAAATTCAGCTTGAATCAACTTCAGACTTGGTGCCTTGTTATTTATAATATTAGCTGCTCCTTCAAAAAATAAAGAGGTATGCCTCTAACATTCTTGAATAATGTCGGTGTTCTCATTCACGTTTGATTTATCTATTCTTGGCACTTGTCAGTTGGGTTCTAACATTTATTATATTTTTTGTATCGTTTTGTTTTCCAAAAAATAAGAAAAATAAGAAAATGAAAAAAAAAAATTTGTAGAGTAGTAGAAAATGGAAATTGGGAATTGGCCTTCGCAAACTATTAGAGAGCAAATTTTGAATAGCTTGAAATATAATGGGTACGTCAGTTGGATTTTAACAATTATTATATATTTGTATCAATGTTCTTTCTCACGTTTTATATATCTAATTTGTTTTTTATTTTCAAATTAATATTAATTAAGAGATTTTGGGAAAAATATAAATTATTTATCTTAAGTGTATTTTTTATATAAAATGAAAAAAATCTTTGAGATAAATTAGAAAAAATTGTCAAAATTAAAAAAATATATATATGAAAAAGATACTTATATTAATTTTTTTAAAAAATAGACTGAAGGAGAGTTATTTGTAATAGGTCAATAAAGATAGAAAAAATTAATATCATTTAAGAAAAGTTTTTAAAATTATCAAAAACTCGAGAAAATGACATTGTAATTTACTAATTTTATTTTCAAATTACAAAGATTGAGGAAATGAAAGTTGCAACCACAAGAGAAAATGTTTTGCTGTTTGGCCAATCAACGGGCGGCTAGAAATAACGATAGAGAAGGAAGCTTCTCTCATGAGCTTTTTGGCCGAAATACTAAAAATAGCGGTCCGAGGGGGTCACTACCGCTCTACCAAACGATGCCTAAATGGTATAGGTAGAGTCAGAAAGGAGTGTGTCAGCTAGCTTTAATGGTGGAAGAAGAGAGTGAGGACAATGAGTTGGGGGACATGAACCACCAATTGCATTTAATTGGGCAGCTATGCTTTTTAATTGGTATAGGTGGAGTCAGAAAGGGTTCAAATGACACGTGTTACGTAGTAATATGAGGAGTGTGTCAGCTGGTTTTAATGGTGGAAGAAGAGAGTGAGGAAAATGAGTTGGGGGACATGAACCACCAATTGCATTTAATTGGGCAGCTATCCTTTTTAATGGGAGACCATGAGTACCTTCCTCGTATCATTTATATATGAGATTCATGGATACCAAAGTGGAAAGTTGCATGTCCACTGCCTGCCCCCTTCTCATCCATGGACCCCTAATCTCAAATCCTTGAGTTAATGATAAAACACCGGAGTCACAATATACATGCATATAATGTTAGAAAATATGTAGTTTTAGTGAAATTTTCAATTTAAATTATTAAATTTTAACAAATAAAACTATAGTGTTTTTCAATGATTTTAGAAACTAAAACAATAAACCTTCAAAATATGGAAAGTTTGAATTTAAAGAGTTTAGTGGCTTTACATGATAATTCAAAAAAAAAAAAAATGAAAAATAAAAGATCAGGCAAATCAAGAGGATCTTAAAAGTCAGAGAATTTTCTCATAGTAGATTCTTTTAGTTACAAATGTGTCATGTTTAGAATAGGATCGGTTCAAGATAATTTGAAACTTGAAGCGATAACTTTAAAAAGATTTATTTACTTTTTATTTTTTTTTATTTCTTTAGATGCAAGAAGAATTAATTTTTCATAAAGAAATATAATTTAAAATAATGATAAAACTGTTTATAGTGTAAGAATTTTGAGCAATTTAAATATAAATAAAATTCTAATAAATATGTAAAAATATATATTTTCAATATATATAGTTATATAAATTGTAATACTATTCAAATACAAATATATATATATATATATATGTTGAATAAAATTTTAATAATAGAATCTTTACGTAATCGAAAATATTCAAGTAATAAAATTTACAAAAATATAAATTAGGAAATACAAAATAACTATTCAAGTTATTTCATTTAGACATAGCAATAGAGTTGAGGTTTTTTTTTGTTCTCGTAGCATTTATATGCCTTCTTTGTATAGACTTAAACTTTTATTGCTCTTAAATTTCTAGTTTGAATTATATTATTATGCATATAAAAGTCCTTCTTTTTGTAGTTAGATTTTTATTAATTTTAGATTTTTAGTTTGAATTATATTATAGAGATTAAAGACATAAATTTTAAGATATTCTTTATAAATGAAGTTTAAAGCAATTACTTTATTCTTGCATTTTTCAATCTGAATGATTATACAATGGGCCGCCAGCAATTACTATATTCTTTTAATTTATATTTTTGACTCTTAATTTAATTTTTTTAATACACTATCTTTATTTTAATTTCAATTTGAAATCTATTATTGATTTTTGAATTTTTTTTGCATAGTTTAAAATTTTTTTATATTTACAAATTTAGGTTTCAGTTGTAAAAGTGTTGGTCAATACAAATGTCTAAAAGCACTGCTTCAAAGGGCAGGACATCATATTTTGGAGCGTAAAATTCATATTTAATATTAGTTTTGTAAATTATGATCCCAAAATTTAACCTATTTTTTTATGTTAATGCGGCACAAAAATATAAGCAATGGATACTATAAACGTGAGTATTTACAAATGAGGAATTGTCAATCTAATGGGAACAATCAATTAAAATAAGAGAATAAATTACTTAAATTCATAATTATTTATTATTGATAAAAAAATTTCATAATAAAGATTTATTACATCAATTGAGACATAATATTGTTATTTTGATTAAAAAATAAAATATTTTATTTTTATACTAATCTTAATACAATTAGCACTATTAATACAATAAAATATCCTCTATTATTTCATGACCTTCCAAAAGAGGTACTACGCCTCTAACATTTTTGAATAATGTCAGTGTTCTCTCTCACGTTTGATTTATCTATTCTTGTCATTTTTTCTTATATCTTTTATATCATTTTGTTTTCCAAAAAAAAAATGAAAAATAAGAAAATGAAAAAAAAAATTTGTAGAGTAGTAGAAAATGGAAATTGGGAATTGCCGTTTGCAAACTATTAGAGAGCAAATTTTGAATAGCTTGAAATCTAATGGGTACATCAGTTGGATTTTAACAATTATTATATATTTGTATCAATGTTCTATCTCACGTTTGATATATCTATTTTTATTTCATTTTTAATTAATATTAATTAAAAAAATTTGGAAAAAATATAAATTATTTATCTTTAAGTTTTTTTTTGTATAAAATAAAAACAATTCTTTGAGATAAATTAGAAAAAAATTTCAACATTGAAAAAATATATATATAAAAAAATACTAATATCATTTTGACAAAAAAAAAAAAGATTGAAGGAGAGTTATTTGTAACAGGTCAATAAAAATAGAAAAAATCAATATCATTTAAGAAAAGCTTATGTAATTGTCAAAAACTCAAGAAAATGACATTGTAATTTATCAATTTTTTTTTTAAATTACAAAGATTGAGGAAATGAAAGTTACAACCACAAAAAAAAACGTTTTGCTGTCCATTTATTGGTGCCCGTATGATGTCTATATAATTACACGGGATGAGTTTCATTAATGAAACTCATAATAATGAGTTCCACCATAAGTGAGTATACTAGCATCAATACATGGACCAAAAACCATTATCCAACCACAAATATGGCTTTGTTTGGGCCACTTACATGGCTTTGCATTATTTGTATACAGGAGATCATGTCTTAAAGGTTGGGGGCATACGGATCCATTTCACTTTACCTTTTAGTAATATTTAAATATATACATGATATACATATGGTACTTATATATATTTACAGGAGATACAAGATATTCATATGATACTTGTACATTCACATAATGTGCATCTTTTAGTGACACTTGTGACTATAAATTCCACCCATGCGAGCATACGAACACAAATAAAATGGCCCTAGCATATGAACACATACAATGGTCCATGATTTATTAGTCTTACCTTTTATTCTCTGCACTTATCCATTACTTTTCTAATGGGCAATTCTTGCAAGACTATTGATTACTGTTTCACCTTGTAATTTGGAGCTATGTGTATTCGTTTTTTTCAGAAGTTCAGCTTTAATCAACTTCAGACGTGGTGCGTTGTTTTTCGCAATCTTTGTTACTCCATCAAAAGATAAAAAAAATTAAAGAGGTATGCCTCCAACATTCTTGGATAATTTCAGCGTTCTCTCTCACGTTTGATATATCTATTGTTGTCAGTTGGGTTTTGACAATTCCTATATCATTTTTTTTTTCAAAAAAAAAACCCAAAAAAATAGCAGGGTTGTAGAAAATGGATATTGTGAATTGCTGTTCGCAAACTATTGGAGAGAAAATTCTGGATAGCTTGCTCAAACCAATGAGCCGTCAAATTGGTTATTTGGTTCACTACGAGGAAAATGTTGAAAAACTGAAAGCTGAACTAGACAAACTTGTAGATGAGAGGAGCGAGGTCCAACAAAAGGTCAAAGGAGCTCTAGACAACGCAGAAGAAATCAAGGAAAATGTGTGGAAGTGGCTGACAATTGTGCATGGAATGAAAGATGAAGTGGATGAATTTTTGGCAGGCAAAGACACAGAGTATAGAAGGTGCTTTAAGGTGTGGTTTCCGGATTTTTACTCGCGTCATCGATTGGGTAGGGAAGCCAAAAAGAAGACACGGGTTATCACTGGACTTATAACAGATGGCAAGTTTGAGACAGTTGCACGTCCTAAACCTCTTCCTGATAATGGGATCGCATGTGTCGTTGGTTATGAGCATTTTGAATCCAGAGAACGTGTTTTTGAGAAGATCATTGAGGCATTGAGAGATGATGAAATTCATGTAATTGGGATATATGGAATGGGGGGTGTGGGTAAGACCACAATGGCGGAAGTAGTTAGAGAACAAGTGAAAAAGGATAAGCATTTCGATGAGGTCACATGGGCAGTTGTCTCCCAGAATTTGGATGTGAGAAAAATACAAGGAGATATTGCACGCGGTTTGAATTTAAATCTGGATAAAGCAGAGGATGAAGTAGGGAGAGCGGGTCATCTTTGCAACAGACTAAAGGATGGGAGAAAGAAACTCATAATATTGGATGACGTTTGGGAGAAACTTAACTTGAAGCAAATTATCGGAATTCCTTCTATGGATTCTGTCAAGGGCTGTAAAATTCTGTTGACATCACGAAGCAATGACGTGTGTGACAAAAATAATTGTAGAGATCCTTTCTTGCTTGGTGTCTTCAGCGAAGAAGAAGCATGGGATTTGTTCAAGAAGGAGGTGGGAAATTTGGTCGACAATGCACAAATCCAGCCCGTAGCAAACGAGGTGTGTGAACAATGTGGACGTTTGCCCCTCGCAATTCGAGTAGTTGGTGCAGCACTTAAAAACAAGAACAAGCCTGCGTGGGATGATGCACTAGAACAGCTAAGAAATTCCACTCCAGAGGACATTGTTGGAATTGATCCAAAAGCTTTTTCATCCTTAGAGTGGAGTTACAATCGTTTGGAACATGAAGATGCAAAGTCATGCTTTTTGCTCTGTTCTTTGTTTCCAGAAGATGCTGAGATTTTAATTGATGACTTGGCTCGATATGCAATGGTGATGGGTCTGCTTAAACATGCGGATACATTAGAAAAAGCAAATAATAGAGTGCGTAGTCTGGTTGAAACCCTCAAATATTCTTGTTTGTTGTTAGGCGGTCGTTCAGGTTTCCGTTCATATGAAGAAGAAGCGGTCCGAATGCATGATATTATTCGAGATGTTGCTATAAAAATTGCATCAAGAAATGAATATGCATTTCTTGTAAAAACTGGTGGGCGACGGTTGCAAGAGACAGGTTCATTTGAATGTAAAAGAGCAATCTCATTGACATCGAACGAGATCGAGGAGCTTCCAGGTGATTTAAATTGTCCAAAATTAAATACATTGTTTCTAAGGTGCAGCCATCCTTCACTAATATTTCCAGATAGTTTTTTTAATGGGATGAAAAAACTTAAAGTTTTACGTCTGAGTCAAATTCATACTGAGTCACTACCATCCTCACTCTTGAAATTGGTGAATCTTCGTATGTTATGTCTAGATTTCTGTGAGATTGCAGACCTATCCATAATCATGGAATTAAAGAAACTGGAGATACTGCGTCTCGGTGGTCGTGATATCAAAGTGCTCCCATTAGATATAAGAAATTTGACTCTTCTACGTTCGTTGGATTTGCGGAATTGCTACGACTTCAGGGGAATTGCACCGGATGTCATTACAAGTTTGATCCGCCTGGAAGAATTATACATTTCAGACAAGAGGAATAAATGGGTAGAAGCAATGAACAGCGACGACAGAGAGAATGCAAGCATTCCTGAGCTAAATAAATTGACTGACTTAACAGCTTTAGGAATTCATATACCAAATACCACGTCTTCGCTTCTAGACCATCTGTTTGACAAGTTGAATAGATATAAAATATCTATTGGCATGCCTTTTAGTGGATATGGCGAATATTGGAATTCTCTTTCATCAAGTAGGGCCTTGAAACTCGTGGACGTTCCTATAAGAGGTGGGGTTAAGATTTTGATGGAGAGAAGTCAAGTCCTGTACTTGCATGATTTGAAGGGGGTAAAGAGGTTTTTTAGTGAGGAAGATAGAGAAGGTGGGTTTTCAGATTTGAAACATCTTGGAATTCAAAATTGTGGTGACATAGAAAATCTATGGGGTTATAAACAACTTCCTGTGGCCATGGGGTCGTTTTGCAAGTTAAGTAAATTAGAAGTTGAGAGTATGCGTGGGTTGAAATATCTCTTTTCCCCGTCCATTGCTAGAGGTCTAATGCAACTCAAAGAACTATATATAAGAAGCTGTGTCAGAATGGAAACAATAATTGAAAATGAAGGAGAAGAAGATGAAGAGGAAGTCATTTTCCATCGATTAAAGCGTTTGGTGCTGGATAAACTACCGCGACTCGGAAGCTTCGACTTGGAAAGGAAAAGGAAGTTAATGACTTCAGAGGGAAACAGTACTTGTACAGCTACACAACCTCTATTTAATTATAAGGTATGCTTTCCAATTAATCGCTTTCTTAGGGAATGTTTGGCATGTTAATTAGTGGGTAATATAAAAAAATAAAAAATAATTCCATTTCTTTAAAATAAAAAGTAAAAAAATTCCGTAGGTACGATTGGCAACATGTATTACATACCATTGGCAATATGTATGACAATGTAGGAGATTAAACTATTTATTTGATTTTATTAATGAAAATTTTTCTTAATAAATATATAAATTTCGTGATAGAAATCCGATAATTTGCATACATCTTTTAATTTCATTTTTTGTTACTAGTACGTCAATATTCTTAATAATTTTTATACTAAGAATTAGTGAGATAAAATAAATTTCTTTAAAAAAATTATTAATTATTAAATAACAGAGTTATCAATTATTCATTATAAAATGAAGTTGGTTTCTTGAGATATTTTGAAGGTTCATGCTGCTGCTGCTACTAATAATAATTATTATTATTACTATTATATGGTGATTGTGAAAGTATAAAAAATTACATATATTATTTTCAAAGGGGTTATTATTATTGAAATCAAATATTATTTTTAAAGTGGTTATTATTATTCAAATCAAAATGAAATATAATTTTTTTCATACTGTTGCATTCACCATCTCATATTTTTGCTTAGGTTTCATCCCCGGCTTGTGCTTGTAATAATTTGAGATTTTTTCTACCAACGGAAATTGGGGAAGGGGCAAAATGTAAGGTTAAATTCAAACACATTTTACACAAGGGTATCTATCTCTTGAAGATGTGATGAAACTTTATATCCATACCTACTCAGTGACTGAGCGATGTAGGATGCAAGGGTTAAGGTGCAATCTAAGCAACTTTGAAATTAATGGAACCACGTGAGCTATATTTACTAAAAAAATTAAAAATAATGGATAATTATATTGACCTCCTCTCAATTATTTGACAATTACACTAACTTTTCCTCACATTTATGAAATTACACTGACCTCCTCTGTTAGGGTTGTGGGATGATGGAAGTTAATATTCTTTATTCATTTACTATTTTATCCTCATGCATTAATTATATTTTCTATTAACTTGATTTGTTGAGAATCTGTTTATATTATTGTCATTGGGGTGAATTTGAAAATGTTTGTAAAATAATGGATAATTATACTGACCTCCCCTCAAGTATTTTACAATTACACTAACTTCTCTTCACATTTATGAAATTACACTAACCTCCCCTGTTAGGGTTGTGGGATGATGGAAGACATCTTGCTTTGCTCAATTCCATTCCAATACGATTATATAAAATAATATAATAAAAGAATTTTTGTGTTACATAGTTAATGATGATATGTTTTAAATCCACATTTAAAATTTAGACATATTTACTAGAGCTATTTTTATTAACATGCTTGTTTTTTTTATTTTGACACATGCAATTTCTTGTTTGAAATGTATTAATTGTAATTAATTTAATAAATAAAATAATTAAATAAAAGGTTAATTATTAAATGAATATTGCAACAAACTCGCACCCATTGTGTCACATGAATTACACGCATAACCGCAAAATCCAAAAACTAGTCATTAGATATATTATTAGTATTTTTTATAATTTTGGAAAAAATACTAAAAATTTTTTAAAATAAATTTTTTAATTCAAAAATTTCATGATGCAGTTTTTTGTATTTGAAAGACCTGAAAATGAAACTTTTAGTACAAAAAAGTCCAATCGTTAACTTTGATTTTAACATCGTTAAAACATCTTACTGATTAAATTAAAATAATCTTGAAAATACATTTTAGAAAGAAAAAAAAATATAAAATAACTTATTCAATCCAAAAAATCATAAAATTTTATGAAATGAAATTTTTTTTAGGCCTTCTAAATAAATAAAAAAATATTATGTTTTTATTTTTTTTGATTGAAGAATTTATTTTGTCAACTATTAAGTATTTTTTTAAATATATCTTGAAAGTTATTTTAGTTTAATCAGTAATATGTTTTAACGCTGTTAAGATGAAAGTTTGTAGTAAAACTTTTTTGTAATAAAAGTTTATTCTTTAAATTTTTTAGATACAAAAAATTTATCATGAAAATTTGGAATTAACAAATTTATTTTAGGAACTTTTTAGTATTTTTCCTTTCAATGTTCTTTCTCTTCCTCTGTTTGGTTAGAACGGGGAGATGTTTGGTCTATGGTGGCCCTCAAAGTTGGGATAGAATCCAACAGTGGTTTATTCTCACATGCTCTGGTAATTCCTTTTTTTCCGTTGTTCTTAACTGGTCTTTGGTTGCCACTGTCTACTGGATATGGCATGAGTGCAATGGTCATATTTTCAGACAAGAAAGACTCCCTCTTAGAATTGTTAGAGGTTTTCTTTGTGATGGGATCCAGAATGTTCGCATGCAAAGAAAGTTGGAAATTTGGCCTCAATAGAGAGATCTGTCGTAGGTGGAATGTAAAGATCTGATTTTATTAGTTCTTTTTGTTTGGGATTAGTTTATCGATAAAAATAAAATAAAAATTTATGACTAGTTTGAAGGCAAAAAAAATATATATATAACAAGATGGAAGTCAATATAATTTAAAAAATATCTATGATGTTAGTACCCACTCTCTATGTGGACTGAGATCATATTCAAGTGGTGCGAGTATCCACTCTCTTTGCAGTTGATGTGAGTTTGACTCTCCCTCCCCATCATTGTATTAAAAAAACACAAAAATAAAAACAAAACTCTCTACCTAATTATGGGAAATGCAAGGGAATGGCCGGGAAATACAGGTCTCCCACATTTTAGAAATTATCTTATAGTTTCAAATGTAATACGTTTTAAGTAATACTCTTTATTTTAATTTTTTTGCATCAAATTTTTCATTCTAAATAATTTGATATTAGTTAATTGATTGTACAAAAATCATTAATATTATGGTAATAATTTACTATCACATTATTTAAGATGCAAGTTTTAATACATACAGCATTACTTAAGTTTTTTTCACTTCTAAATCGACACTTTGGCATCTCAAAAATTTAAGTCATGTAGCGTTCCTTGAGACATGCAATTTCTCTCACTCTCGGTTTCGTGACCTCTATGGGGTCGCTGTTCGCACTATTTTTTTTATATAATTCTACAAGGTCACCACCTTTAATTTGACTTACCATTTCTTTCACCCTACATATCTTTTTGTATTTTATTTATTACTTAATAAATCTTCTCACATTTTCCAATATAGCAGATATGATAGATGTACTCAAGTATTATTTATTTTACGGATTTTTGATTTAACAAATTAAGATCTAATTGATAAACTTAAATCACTAAAAATAAAACTAAATTTGTTCTACCAATATCTAATTCAATTATCTTTTACACCTCTATAAATTATATAAAACACACACACCAAAAAAGCTGAGATTTAACTAAAGTATAGTACTTTAAGAAAATTAAACCTAATTAAAGTAAGAGACGTTACTTTGACCCCCAAGGAAAATATATAACTAATTGAATATTTGTGCGTATACTTGTTTTCAAGTGTAAATATAATGTGTTATTAAATAAAGCTGAGATGTCTCCTATTTTTATTTTTTATTTTGGGATTGACTCTTTAAAATAATATAGTGAATTAGAGTTTTAGAAGATCATGAGACGTGAAATCCATTGCAATGGAATAGTCAAAATATATAATGAGTTTTAGGAGTGGTAAGGTAGTATGGAAAAACTTCATATTCATTCAAATTCGTTTTAGACATGTGACATTAATGATGTCATATTAATGCTCTAAGATAAAAATATATACTATATGTAAAAAACTGATTTGAATAATCATGTAATTTTTTTCATTTTATCTTACTACTACTAGACTTGTTTTTTCAGAGTTTTGGAATATCAGGAGACATGGTACATTGTTATTAGCAAAATTTAATATAATGTGTTTTGCAGATTGCATTCCCTGTCTTGGAGTATTTGATAATAAGAGGCTTGAAGATCATAAAAGAGATATGGGACAGCCAACTCCTAGAAGAAAACTCATTCTCTCAACTACGTATTCTACAAGTTCAGGAGTGTCACAATTTTGTGAACATAGTTCCTTCCCATATGCTCCCAAGGTTACGGAATCTAGTAGAAATTGATGTTAATTCATGTGATTCGGTGATATCAATTGGACTTGATGCTGAGGAAGGATTTGTAGCATCAATGCCAATACTCCCTCAACTAAAACAATTGCGGTTATATAATCTACCCAAGTTGATGCACACTGGGTTAAACCAGGTGTCCTACAAAAATTTCTGCTATCCAAACTTGATGAAGATGTATATTTCCAGTTGTCAAAGTTTGAGAAATGTATTCTCACTTTCTGTGGCCATAAATATTGTGCATCTTGAAGAGCTACAAGTAAGTAATTGTGAGAAGATGCAAGAAATAATTGCAACCAGGAGTGGAAGTAAAGAAACACAGGACAAGATAGTGTTCCCCAGACTAAAGCTTATGAGGCTTGAAAGCTTGCAAAACCTCAAAAGTTTCTGGAGTAGTGAATCTCAAGAAGAAGAAAGAGTTGAGGTGGTGGACCTAGAAAGAGTTGAGGTGGTGGACCTAGCCCCTTTCGAACTACAATCCCTCTTCAATGAGAAGGTATGTTTACTCAACCGACTTAACCAATTAACTATGCAAGAGCCCATTCCCAACTGTTAGAAATGTGTTATATATATATATATATATATATATATATATATATATATATATTATGTTAGGCACACGTCATAAAATACTTGTTAATTTCCTACTCAACAAAACAAAAGATCGAAGGAAATGTCCTTTTTCCTTTTTCATTAAAAACAAGGATTTTGGTCAATATGAAAAAACTTTCCTGACTTTCTAAAAATAAAATAAAATAATACTACCCAATTAGGAACATTCTATTTATAGGTATTATTTGATAATAGTGCTACCTCTGTTTCTTGGGCAGATTACGTCCATAATTCTGAAAGAACTCGTACAGGCTGCTCACAACCATATTAATCTTGGCCACCACTCTGGCTCTTTTTCTCTTTATAATATTGTGGCACATAATCCCACTCTATTAAGAGAAGAAAATTATGTTACAATCAATATTTCATACTAGTAATAACTAATATTTTTTTTCTCAGAATTATTAATGAAGCAATCAATATTATATGAATCTAAATAAATTCTGAAAATAATTTTAAACCAACACTTGTTTTTTTTAAAATTATTGAAACAAATTGTTGGATTCAAAATAAGACTAAAGAAAATAATATACGAAGATTGAAATCTTGTATGTGAGAATAACTTACATAAGAAAATTATTATTATTAAATCAAACTTTCAATAAACTTACTGTGCCAATTTTCTTCATTAAATAAAATAAACTCAATCACTAGATGAGTATTGTTTTCTAACAAAATGTGGGCAATACAACAAACCCACACTGATGTGGCTGCAATCTCACGGACACACGCACACATGCGCGCTAATTATCTCCCTTTTTTTTTTTTACTCTCTGTGGCCGCTACTAATCACGGCGCTACATCCCCTTATGGTAGAGACCCAAATATATTAATTCTATTCTTATAAGGAATAAGACTCTTCAATATTAATCCCACTCTAATTAAAATATCTACTACCATTAGAATACTACTAATTCACTCCAAATATATTAAGGATTATTCACAAATACTTCTAATACTACTAGGACTCTACAAGATTGAATTAGGAGACTTCCTAAAATATATGGGTTTGGTTTAATTGGCCCACAATGCCTCTCTTAAACCAAGCTCATCAAAGTAGCTTTCCAACTCTTTCACAAGCAAGGATCTTTAGTGCAATTTTTGCCTATGTAAGAAGCTTGTGCAACATCAATTTGAAATAATAAAAACAATTTTCATCTTAATACATGGATGTGGTCAAATATTGTACTTAACACATAACTTCTCAGCTTGTTAAGCATGATCAAACAATGAATTCATGATCACCCATTCAAAATAAGGATTAGCATAATAATCATCCATGCCAATAATTTCACTAACAAAATAATGTAAAGAGTATCAGGATTTTAGAATACCAAAATCTTCTTCTCGAACAAAATTTGTAGCAACGAAATTATTAAGGGTCAAATTCATCTTTGTAACCAAACATGAAAAATTTATCCACTCCAATGAAATCACAAAACTCAACAGATTGTTTTTCAATTCTCAACAATTCTTAAAATTCTGAATACCCAACTTTCAAAAAATAAACAAATCCTTAAGTGATAAAATTCTAAGTACCATTAAAATCAACAAATTTTGAATTGAAATTTTTTTCAATCTCACAATGTTTTGATTCCAAAGTGCTTGACAATTCAAACTAAGTAGCAAGATCAAAATCTTCAATTGCTTCAATTTCACAACCTGCAAAATTTTCTTCTTTTTCAACTATTAAATTCTCAAATTGAGTAGGGTGCAATAATTCTATAATATCTCCAAATTCTCCAAAAGTAATTTCGAGTAAATTCAAATTTTTATTTTCATGAACTAAAACTAAATTTTCAACGGCACAATTATCTTCAGTTACTCAACTCAGATCTCGTGGCTACTATACAACTTTTGTGTACCTGCCATTCCCATGAACAACAGGGTGAGCTAGAATGCTTAGTAGGATATTCCAAAATCACACACAAGCACGCAGGGATGCAAAAACTAATGCAAGTCTGATGAGGACATTTCTTAAGGTCTAGGATGCAATCACAAGCATACACTTTCCAAACCGCACAGATTTCTCAATCAAATTACCATACTACAATAATGTATGAGATATAAACCGTTCATAGTCTGAGAACATGAATACTACTAATCCACACAATATTATTAGTCCAACGAGATATATTCTCAACTCAGCAAAGCCATTTAGGTATTCAAAGGGTAACATCATGATTATACCTATCCACTCTATTCGCAACCCTGTAATGAAAGCAATAGGAACAACAAATATACAATTCTTAAATGCAATATCATGCACATGTGCCAAAGATTGGTAATTCATAACTCCATTCAATCACCTCTAGTGCAATCCCTTGCACATCTTATTAGTTTTCAATAGCCATTCAAAATTGTCAAAGGCTATTTTCGATGCCTATTTTGAGGGAAAGAAATGCCATTATAGGCCTCAATATTTTGTAAAATGACCAAGGTATCTAAATAATCAAATGAGTATACCAATGCATTATGAATCATAGGGATTATAATACAACATTCCAACTATCCAACATGTTTAATCAAGTCACAATGGCATTGTCATCCCAAGAGCACAATAATAACCAAATATCAATGCTGAAGAGATCAAGGAATTTCTCAAGTAACAAAGCAATAACTCAATATATGCCATTCAAATAAAAAGAGATGAATCTATTAAGATGCATCGATAAGGAACATTCACAATACAACTAGAAACATGGCACAAGCAAGACATTCTAATAGAATAACCAACGAATCTTTGATTATCTCTATACTAAGAATCATAGGAATTGTCAATAAACATCCCAAAGATATAATCCAGTCAAATACTAACAATTTATCCCATTCCTATATCAAAGTGTCCTAAAGTTTCCCAACATTAATATTAATTCGAAAGGAAGTTCTACATGTCCATGCTCACCCATATTCCTATAGAATCCACATCACTCAAGAAAATATCTATTCACACCAACCATGTCCCAAGTTTTCTATTGGCGTGAGTTGGCATGCGAGAAATCATAGAAAGAACCGTTGTTGACAATCCATCAATTTGGGGGTCAACCTTGATGCTAGCCATGAAATCTGCAAAGTCTAAAATGGTAGTGATTACTCTTATGTTAAAAAGGTGAACAATCCCTGTAAAGAAGAGTGTAGAATGGAAAATATTGTTCTAAATTTTGTCATGGTATCAGAGCAGGATCCGATCATGCGCTCTCTTCCCTAATCCTACCTTAAGGAAATCTGCACCAACAGTTCTGAAAAGTCTCAGTCGCCGGAGAAGAAGACGATCTTTCCCAACCTGACCAATCGCCTCTGCCGCTAGCGAGCGTGGTAGCCTCTGCCGCTAGCGAGCGTGGTAGTCTCTGTCACTGAGATTATGGCCGTCTCGGTCACCGGATAAGTAGAATATCTAGATTGACCCCGAACGATACACTTGCCTAGAGCGAACGCCGATTATATCACCAGAATCTTCCAGTCTTCTGCTAGTCAGAACACCCCGTCCTATGTCCGAAGTCTCTATAAGTTTTCTTGGTGTTGCAGGAAAACTCTCTATAGCTTTATTACACAGATTACTGCAGATCCCTCCACAATGATCGAATCAACATCCAATTTAATTATCAAACCCCAAGGTTGTCATGGCCCACAAAAGATCATCGCCATTGATTGTCTTTCTCTTTTCTCTTTGACACTTATTAGAAGCTCCTCCAGTGATGAAGCTTATGAGCTCAAAAACACATTCTTGGATGGTCTCTTTAGAAATGGAGAAACGCCCAACTAAATAGGCCTCAGCCGCCTCCTAGAGTGCTGCGACGGTAGACCTTTGGAAATGGAGATCCGTCTTGAAGTCTTGAGCGATCTCACGAACTAGGCGCTAGAAGTTGATTGGCCGCATATGCTCGATTGTGGTTTAAGGTCATAGACCTGTACGGATCAAGTTTATCCTACGAATTGTTTGGTTATAGATTTAGCGTTTGCTGGTTACCCAGGGTGTTTGGCTACCGCTCTGGACTCTACCGCATATTGATGACTACTGCACTATTGAATTCCCCTTCGCACTTATCCAGTGCTCTTCGTTGTCTTGGGACGGTGTGAAACAGAAGCCTCTAGTAGTCCTGTAGCCGCCTACTTTCAGTAATTTAAGATCCAAATGAAGACCACGTGCAGCCCCTTCCAACACCACGTGAGCCCAGCACCAATGGCCATTTTCTTGTAACCACTTGTAGCATACAGTGATCTTACCAAGACCACATAAGCAATATATGTGGTAGTCAGTATAGGACTTCGGCAAATTTTTTTTTACAAAAACCATCAACATCGGCTGTAGTCATTTATAAGCTTCATCGGGGGTAATTTTAATCTAAGTAGCAGTGATCAACTCAATGGTCGATCTTGATCAACTCAATGAACCCCAACCAACACCCACTCTCACCGAGTTAACCACCAGAATGACCGAAGTCTTAACCAAAGCTTCGACCCCGACCTAGATCATCGACACTGCTACTGCTCTTATTGGCATTAAGTTGGATGGCACCAACTACAATCTTTGGTCCCAAGTTGTTGAGATGTACATCTCAGGCAAAGAAAAGTTGGGATACATTAATGGCGACATTCTCTAGCCTCCTCCGACAGATCCATCCTTTCAAAAATGGCACACGGACAACGCCATTGTCAAGGGATGGCTGATCAATTCCATGGACCCATCGTTGATTGGTAACTTCATTCGATTTTCGACTGCGAAACTAGTATGGGATTCCATCGCTACTACCTACTTTGACGGAAATGATATCTCTCAGGTGTATGACCTCCGACGATGAGTGACCCGTCTGAAACAAGTTGGTGGTTCTCTAGAAAAGTATTACAGTGATCTCCAAGGACTATGGGGCGAGATCGATTTCCGACGACCAAACCCAATGGAATGTATTGTTGATATACAACACTATAATACCCTGCTTCAAGAGGATAGAGTTTGTGTTTTCTTGGATGGCCTCAATGACCGGCTCGACAAAATTTGAAGTGATGTATTACAAATGCGGCCATTTCCCACAGTCGAATAAGCTTATGCCCATGTGCGCTGAGAAGCTGTCCGCCAGGCAGTCATAAACACTGGTGGCACTCACGATATTCCGAGGGCTGTTTTGGCCTCGAAAGGTCTCAAACAGGGGTCGTCCTCTTCATCTTCTCCTGGATCTCTCTCCCTAAACAATAGGAAGTCCAGTACGCCATCTCAGTTTCATCCTTCCTCTGATGGAGCTAAGTGTTCTCATTGTGGTCACTTGAAGCATACCCGTGAAACTTGCTTCAAATTGCACGAATATCCCGACTGGTGGCATGAGCTTCAGGCCAAGAAACGTCGTGATGCTACTGGGAACGGTGGGCCAACGGGCAAGGCTGCGGTGGTTTCCGCGGAGCCACACCTCTCTCTCATCCCTCCTGTCGAGCTCTCTCCAGACAGTTTCTCAGACACCGATCCAGGTAATGCCTTAGTTTATTCTCACCATGATGGAGCTGGCAGTGCATGGATCCTTGACTCAAAGGCCTCTGATCACATGACTTTTGATGCCGCCGATTTCTCATGAACCTTTCCACCACGGCGCACTAACATTGCCAATGCTAATGGAGTTATATCTCCGGTCACAAGGGCAGGCACTGTGTCACTCTCCCCCTCATTGATGCTGTCTAATACATTGCTTGTTCCCTCTTTCTCTCACAAATTGCTCTCTGTTAGTCAAGTTACTAAAGACTTGAACTGTGTTGTCCTCATTTACTCTACCTTTTGTTTGCTTCAGGATATTCTCATGAAAGAGATCATTAGGCATGGTACTAAGAGGGGAGGGACTATATTACTTGGACGATTTCAATGGGGGCCGAGCACTTCACATGCATCCACATGACAACAAAAAGCAACAGATATGGCTTTGGCATTGTCGGTTGGGGCATCCTTCTTTTGCCTATATGAAGCATTTATTTCCTACATTATTCTCACATGTGTCAACTGTTGACCTTATGTGTGATACTTGCATTTTAGGTAAAAGTCATCGAGTTCCCTATCCCTTGAGCATAAATAAAAGTGATGTTCCCTTTGCTTTAATTCATTCCGATGTGTGGGGTCCTTCCCCAGTTTCTGCTATGTCTAATATCCATTGGTTTGTGATATTTGTGGATGATTGTACTCGCATGACTTGGCTCTACTTGTTGAAACATAAAGATGAAGTTCTGAGTGTGTTTCAGTCCTTTCACGCAATGGTTCAAACCTAATTTTCTGCTAAGGTTAAGGTTCTTCGTTCCGATAATGATGGGGAATATGTGAATCAGCGTCTCCATGATTATTTCCAACATCATGGCCTTATTCATGAAACATCCTGTTCTTAAACTCCTCAACAAAATGGCATCACTAAGCGAAAAAATTTCCATATTCTTGAAACTGCCCGAGCTCTATTACTTGGAGCTCACGTGCCCAGCAGATATTGGGCCAATGCCGTCACCACAGCAATGCATCTTCTCAATCGCATGCCATCCAAAGTCCTACATTTTAAAACACCATTATAGGCGCTTTCGACCTATGTCTCCCTACCTTCAGCCTCGACAATTTCTCCCTGAGTCTTTGAATGCGTTGCCTTTAATTTGTTCACATTCATAAGAATCAACACACAAAGCTTGAGCCGTGTGCTGTCCGCTGTCTTTTTTTGGGGTATGCCTTACATTAAAGAGGGTACCGGTGTTACGATCCCTTTGCCAAACGCACCTATGTGACTATGAATGTCACTTTTCTCGAATCTGATGCCTTTTTTCCTTCTCTACTATCCAATTCTTCTCTTCAGGGAGAGATTCGAAATGAAGAGTCGAATTGGTTACGATTTGACTGGCCGGGGTATAATGAGAACAATGAGACTCTATTGGAGGTGTCTTCAGAAGTTAATGGAGTTCCAAGCATGGTACCTACACCACTTGAAGTTGAAACTGATCAAGCCGAAATTGAACAATCCTCCCCTCCCCTCTCAGTACCTGAAGACCCCTCTCCTGAGAATATCCTTGAGGTAAGCTCTCCCATTACAAATTCTAATGACATAGATACTCCTATTGGCTATACTTTACCTTTCAGGCATAATCGTGGTAAGCCACCAAATAGATATTCTCCGGAGTTTGAAACACAAAGGTCAAAAAAATATCCAATTGCCAACTATGTGTCTACAAAGAGGCTTTCTGAACCCTTCAAGACATTTATGCATGGAGTGTCCTCATATCGTGTTCCCTCTAGTGTTCATGAAGCCTTGACCGAACCTAGATGGACCTAAGCTATCAAGGAGGAAATGGAGGCATTGCTAAAAAATGAGACTTGGTCTCTTGTTCCATTACCCAAAGGGAAGAAGAGGGTGGGATGTAAATGGGTGTTCTCCATCAAACACAAAGCAGATGGATCAATCGAAAAATACAAGGCAAGGCTTGTAGCAAAGGGCTATACACAAACATACGGCGTGGACTATCAAGAAACCTTCTCACCAGTGGCCAAGTTGAACACAGTTAGAACCTTGTTATCTCTAGCATCAAATCTTGATTGGCCACTGCACCAGTTCGATGTAAAGAATGCCTTTCTTCATGGTGATCTTGAGAAATAAGTTTATATGGATGTTCCACCAGGATACACAGCAACTTTAGAGATCAAAGTTGTGTGCAAATTACAACGTGCCCTATACGAACTAAAGCTTGGTTCGGGCGATTCAGTTTGGCAATGAAAAAATATGGTTTCCGACAAAGCAACTCTGACCATACACTATTCCTAAAGCATCGACTGGGCAAGGTAACGACTCTAATAATCTATATGGATGACATGATCATTACAGGGAATGATCGAGAAGAAATATCTGGCCTCTAAGAACAGTTGGCAACTGAGTTCAAGATGAAAAATCTAGGTGGACTTAAATATTTTCTAGGGATTGAAGTTGCTAGATCAAGACAAGGTATATTTCTTTCCCAAAGAAAATATATCCTAGATTTACTATCAGAGGTTGGACTATTGGAGTGTAAGCCTGTAGATACACCGATTGTCCAAAACCACAAACTTGGAGAATATCTGGACCAAGTGCCTACAGACAAAGAGAGGTACCAAAGATTAGTTGGGAAGCTCATTTATCTCTCACACACTCGCCCAGACATTGCTTATGTGGTTAGTATAGTAAGTCAATTCATGCATAGTCTGAGTAAAGATCACATGGATGCAGTGATCAGAATCCTTCGATACTTGAAGTCTTCCCCTAGAAAAAGGACTTATGTTTTCAAAAAATAATCATTTGAAAGTTGAAGGATGTATAGATGCAGACTGGGCAGGAAATATCTCCGATAGAAAATCCACTTCGGGGTACTTTATGTTCGTTGGCGAAAATCTGGTTACATGTAGAAGTAAAAAACAAAAGGTGGTGGCATTGTCGAGTGCTGAAACCGAGTTCCGTGGGATGGCTAAGGGTCTCTATGAGCTCCTTTCGCTTAGAAGACTACTAACAGAAATTGGCTTTGCTCCAGACTGCGAGATGGATCTATTCTGCGACAACAAAGCTGCTATTGCTATCTCTCACAATCCTGTCCAACATGATCGGATAAAACATGTGGAAGTAGATCGACATTTCATCAAACAAAATCTAGAGGCTAAGATAATTCGGTTTCCCTTTGTCAAATTGGAAGACTAGTTGGCAGATATACTTACGAAAGCTGTATGCAGTAGAAACTTCTACAACTCACTTGACAAGTTAGGCATTAGAGATCTGTATGCACCAACTTGAGGGGGAGTGCTGGCGTGAGTTGGCATGTGAGAAATCATAGAAAGAACCGTTGATGTCAATCCCTCAATTTGGGGGTCAACCTTGATGCTAGCCATGAAATCTGCAAAGTCTAAAATGGTAGTGATCACTCTTATGTTAAATAGGTGAACAATCCCTGTAAAGAAGAGTGTAGAATGGAAAATATTGTTCTAAATTTTGTCAGTCTTCTATTGGATAAAAGTATATTGGATGCTTATGTAATCTTAGGCAACCAAGGTAACATTTGAAAAACACTTATGCTTGTAGATACATCTACATATGAGTACACATAGATTTAGATATAGTCATTTTATGTGCATTATTGACAATTCATGAAACACACAATTTAAATGAAGCATTAAGGGTTTATAATTATACTATCATAAGGAATTTTCATTCTTACTCCAATCCAAGGTAGTCATTATATACATAGATAGGCATATACTTCCTAAATAGCAACACGTATATTAAGATGAGCTTCACCAATGATAACCTTAATAGCACACAATTTATCCATAACCATTTAGATGCAACTTCATCTATTGACCCACCTTACTTGAGGATTAGAGGTAGTTCAAGGCCTTTAATCTTTTATTCATTAAGAATAACATTCTTTTTCCAAAGTGATAAATACATAAGCATGCAAAAGATATAATTTTTGTGTCTAGAATGAGTAGAAACCCACCTAAGACATAGTCCAAGACCCAAAATTTCTAAAAGGGGTAAAACACATCATTTGGGTTCGACACACAAAGAAGAGTATTTGTGGGTCCCTAGTGCCGATTGGCCCTACTTCACTTATTTGGTCTATTTTTGTTTTAGCTTCTAAATTTTCAAGGGCATAACTCCTACCCACATGTATTTATACATGCATATCTATAACTATTTCACTTAATCAAGTCTAATTTAATCATCAATTTAACAATTCATTCCAACACTTCATCCATCCACCATTGTTTTAGGGAGACCCATTTGGGTTTCCAATTACAATCATGCATTCATAAGCATATCCACACATATATGGATACATCCATGTCAATACACAAACAAATATATATATATATATATATCCACACATGTATACATAGATTTTCATATATCTTTATGATTAATAAAAATAAAAAATCCTATAAATGTCTAGAAAATTCCTACGTCATGCAACTTGTAGAGAGAGAAAGCTTGCAATATCATCCATGGAAGCTAGGGTTCTTGATTTTTCCTGCCATTTTCTTCTTTCTTCTTTTTTCTTTTCTTCTTCTTGATTAAGGTTTCATGAGGAAACCCTCACAAAACACACATATACACTCTCTCCCTCACACACGTGGTTATATATACACACATATGTGTACACGTTCACTCCTTGCCTTCTATGCCTATGAATCAAAGAGAGAAATCAATAAATTTAGAAGGAGAGAGAGCTAGGGTTTGTCCTTTTAAGGTAAGAAAGGGAGAGAGATATCAGGAGAGAAAGAGAAAGAGGCTTGAGAGCTAGAAAGAGAATGAAAAGTCTGATAATGGGAAGAAAATGCCCCATTTTCCCCTTTTATATTGTTAACACATATTAGTTTTCATGCACATGCACACATTAAATGACACTCCTTTTGATCACCACATTTTGGACACATGGCATTGATTCTCCACCACACAATTACTTAGCTTCCTTGGGAAGCTTTGGAACACACCACTATGGCCAATTGGCCAAACGTGCATGTACGGGCCTCATAGTCTGGCTTAGAAGCCCTGAAAACCTTAAGGATGGCCATTTCCTATTTTTATATATTCTTCTAGTAGCTCATTTACTACTAAGGGAAATTTAAAAATTATTAATTTTTCATTTCCATATTTTTTGTACCATATTTGACAAAATGGGCCCTACTGTTGAGTCCGGAATGTCGAAAAAACTTAAGGTGGGTGGCTTCGCAGTCATCAAGGTTTATTTGGTAGCTTTATTAACTCTTTAGGATTTATTTGGAATTAGTCCACTTTATTTGTTTATACATTTCAGAGTCTAATTTGTTCAAATGGAAAAATGCTAAAATAGCATTTTTTGGCAATTTAAATTAATAAAAATATCAATTTACAAATCTGCTAACAAAAGTTGACTAATTTGTAATTTTTACAAATTAGTCTACTAGTATGTAATTTTCAAAAGTCCATCGATCCATGATTTTTAATAATTAAGTCGACAGGTTCATAATTAAACAATTACCTTTATTGAACCAATCGGTTCTGTTCGTGTCGCCTTGTCAGCTTAACCCTTGTGCCAAAATAATGTTGTTCCATTAAATCATAATTCGTTTATAATTTTGGGCTGACCTAGACCCTAAGTTTGACCCTTCATAGTGTCTATAGGACATCGTTTTAATGTGTGAATAGTGTCACATTCTTTATTTTTTGGCAACACACCAGTCGCCTTCCCCAGCAATGGTCTCTAGAAATTAGGATTTTCTAGTTTTTTAAAACTCATTTTATAGGTCATTTTGGCCCGTTCTTTGCATGGAATTCACCTATAACATGATTTAGGATCATTTAACATCATTTTGGTCTACAACAAGTCAACAAGATTGATCGATTTTAGAGAGATTCGATTCTCCTATCAGATTGAGTTTCTCATTTTCCCCCTCATTTCTCCATGAAATTAGCTCATTTTTTAACTGTTAAGTTCCTTTCTAGATGGGCTTAAATCCCATGGCTTTAAATCGAAGTTTGAGGACCATTGTCCCAAAGACTTGATTATTCTCTCTAGTCTACAACTGCCATTACCTTTCTCATTTTTCTTGCATTCTGGTCTACTTAGTGTGTTGTTTTAGGTCTTAAGCACATAGCAAGCTTTTATTCAAGTCAAATTTTCGAGCTCAGTTTTGAGCTTTTTCAATGGTGACCTACGGTCACAAGGTTTCAAACTCCTTTTATTTGCTTATTTTACTCTAATAACATACAGAAACCTAAATTGGACCAAGGGAAAAATCTTACTTTTTTCATCTAGATTTGAGAAGTTTATTCCTTTCTCTCTCTTCATTCCCTCTCTTTTACATGCACGACCAACCTTCTCTCTCTTACTATAGTTTGTTGTCCGAATTTGGTTTTACAATTCTAAAGTCGTAAGAGAATGTATGGCTTGTATGTGTGAGGATTTTTTAAGATGATAACCCATCCTTGACACTTGTAGATGTAATCTTCCATTGCCTACTCTCATTGAAGATGAGGTATGACTGCCTCATCAGCTTGTGCTAGGCACATTGAATTTGTTATGCATGTGATGGAGTGTGATAGTGCGTGATGGGATTTCTCCCATAATTGTTACACACACAAATATATATATATATATATATATATATATATCATAACACATGTATGTACTTGTCTCTCATGATCTCATGTGCCTTAGTTATGCCTACATTATACCCATCATCATAATACATTAATCACATTATCATACTTAGTCTCAATTATAGACCTTAGTCTTTTGGTTAAGTGCACTTGTGTCCTAATCCACTCAATGTGTGATGTAGAACAAGTTGCGGAGGCTTTTAAAGAACAATGAGAAAATTTCAAGTCTCATTCCAATAAAAAGTACTAGTAGACGCATAGTTGGTCACTCACGTTTTTGGGAACAGAGGCCTTATCTTAACCCAAAATGGCGAAATGGACAATACTCATCGCTTTTCCATGACCGAAGTTGCCACGGAGCCAAATGACTTCGTTTAGGCCTTTGATTTCACTTTTGACCATTTATAGTAATTTTTTAACTTTACAATTACTTTGTTTAGGAAAGTCTGAATTAACTTTTTCTTGCGGCTATAGTTTCCTAATTTGATATGGTTTCTAGTTTTCTAAAAAGCCCCAATTTTTATTAATTTCAAAATTTTCATATTTTTTAGAATTATTATAGTTTCCTAATTATAATAGGACTAATATAAGAAATTAGTAAATTTTTATTCAGATTAGTAGTAGTCTTAGCCTATATATATGATGTAAAGCAGTCTTTATTATGCAGATTATCAATAATATATTTCTGTTTAGAAATTTGAGATTTGTTCTCTTTGGGTGAGAAGTCCCCTTTGTTCTTGGTTACTAAGGAATTCAACGTGTTTGATTCTCCTTCACGTTTTGTGCATTAGATGGTATTAGAGCACGGATTTTCCTTGCTTATTGGCAAACGATGGAGGCTATATAGGCGATAATTGGCGACCATAGGCAATAATTAGCACAGATCAATGATTAGCTCAGTACTATACAATAGACGTTCATGTGGCTCAATTTTAATGCCCTTAGAGACCCTCCAATCGACACGAATCACGTCGAAGGATTTGCCCGAGTCCATTTTGAAGACAGGACTATACCAAGTCAACGTCCCCAAAGGTAGCCTATCTATAGAGACAAATCAGATTCAGACGATGAGGAGGACTACGAGGTTCGTAGGCTTGCAAGACGGGACCGAGATTTTTAGGATCATTAGATGAAGGCCGACATCCCTACCTTTAATAAAAATCTTAACATTCAAGATTTCCTTGACTGGATTTCTGAGGCTAACTGATTTCTAAACATGGTAGAGGTTCTCAATGACTAGATGGTCAAGCTCGTCACGTTTAAGCTGAAGGGTGGAGCAGTAGTTTGGTGGGACCAATTGCAGTGAAATCAACAATGACGAGGCAAGCAACCAGTTCGAGTTTGGTGAAAGATGAAGCAGTACATGAGAGGAAGATTTCTCCCCCCAAATTATAAGCAGTACCTGTTTTAGGTATACTAGAATTGCACCCAAAGCAGCCGATCAATTTTTGATTATATAATAGACTTTAACCATTTGTATGTTCGCAATAATCTAGCTGAAACAGAAAGGGCAGAGGGTGACACAATATTTAAGCAGACTTAAGCCCACAATCCGTGACAAAATTGGATAGCAGGTTTTTGTGGATGATTGATGTGTCTTATAACATGACGCTGAAGGCAGAATTGTTGGAAAATGAGAGAAGGGTTGGAAGTTCTAGTGCAGTACCCTTTCGCAAGATAACATGCTTGATATGTTTAAGGGTTCAAAGTTGTTTTCCAAGATTAATCTTCGCAGTAGCAACCACAAGATTCGGATTAGGCTTGGTAATGAATGGAAAACTGCGTTCAAGACTAAAGATGGCATGTATGAGTGGTTGGTGATGCCTTTCGGCTTAACCAATGCAACCAACACTTTTATGCAAGTCATGAACCAGAATTTGTGGCCTTTTGTTGAAAAGTTTGCTATTGTTTATTTTGATGATATTCTTATTTATAGCAAAACTGAAAAAGAGCATCTTGATCATTTGCGATAGATCCTGACAGTACTGTTGGGAAGTAAGTTGTATATCAACCTTAAAAAGTGCAATTTTTTAACTAAAAGTTTATTGTTTTTGGGTTACGTGGTTAGCGCAGATGGAATTCATGTGGATGAAAAATAATTTCAGGCAATTCGTGAATGGCCAACGCCCAAAGATGTTGGTGATGTGCGGAGTTTTCATGGTCTAACGACATTCTACCGCAGACTCATCCACAATTTCAATGCAATTACAGCTCCATTTACTAAATGCTTGAAAAGAGGGAAGTTTAATTGGGATGAAGAGGCAAAAAAAAGTTACGCCTTGATTAAAGAAAAGTTGTGCACTGCTTTAGTTTTAGCCTTGCCTAACTTTGAGAAGGTTTTTGAAGTAGAGTGTGATGCGAGTGGAGTTAGCATTGGGGCAGTATTATCTCAAGAAAAAACGGCCAGTGATATTCTTTAGTGAGAAGATGAGTGAGGCCCGTCAAAAATGGAGTACCTATGATCAGGAATTTTATGCGGTTATTAGAGCTTTGAAGCATTGGGAGCATTATCTTGTGCAACGAGAGTTTATGCTCTACACAGATCACCAAGCTTTAAAGTACATCAACAACTAAAAACACTTGAATAAAATGCATATGAGATGGTCCACACTCCTTTAGAAGTTCCCATTTGTCATTAAACACAAATCTGGTAGCTTAAATAGAGTTGCAGATGCGTTAAGCAAAATGGCTAATCTTCTTGTTACATTGGCACAAGAGGTTGTGGGATTTGAGTTCCTAAAGGAATTGTATGAAGAAGATGCAGTCTTCATAGAAATTTAGGCCAAGTGCAAAGAGTCTCAAACTATTATAGATTTCTATGCGTATAAATGGTACTTATTCAAAGGCAACTCTTTGTGCATCTCTCAAACATCCTTGCCAGAAAAGCTGATTCATGATCTACATGACAGTAGATTGAGTGGACATATGGGCAAAGATAAGACAATAGCAAGTGTGGAGAAGTGGTTATTTTAGCTGCAAGTCAAGAGGGACATTGGTAATTATGTTCAAAAATGCTATACTTGGCAAGTCTTTAAAAGTCAGTCACAAAACACTGGTCTTTATACTCATTTACATGTTCCTAATTCTGTTTGGGAAGACCTATCTATGGATTTTTTTGTTAGGACTAGCTTGAACACAACGAAGGGAGATTCTATTTTTGTAGTTGTTGATGGATTTTCTAGGATGGCACACTTCATTCTGTGTTGAAAGACATCAAATGCTTCACACATTGCACAATTGTTCTTTCGAGAGATTGTGAGATTCTAAAATCGTGACACAAAGTTCCTTAGTCACTTTTGGGTTACTTTGTGAAGAATGTTTGACACTTCCTTGAACGCACTACTACAGCTGATGTATGACAGATTTGGTACCCTAAAAATAAAGAAAATTATTTTAAGCTATATTAGAATTGTTTAATTTCTAATTTTTATTTATTCCTAATTTATTTGGTTTTCTTGTTTTATTAGAATTAGAATAGGAAATATATGAATTAGTAATTTCCTATTCAAATTACTATTCTTTATTGTAGTAGGATTAGTATAAAAAAAAAATAGGAATTTTGATTTCCTAGTCAAAACATGAGCATTCTAGCACTATAAATATGATGTAATATGTCTTTATGGTGAAGTTTCTTTATCAATAAATATTAATTATGAATTTTGGAGAATTATTTTCTCTTGTTGGGTAATGAGTCCCCATGTTACTTTGTTACTAAGGAATTCGATGTGTTCCCTGTGAAGGATTTATTTTCTATGTGCATGAAGGGTACTTATTCAAAGGCAAATTTGTTCATCCCTCAAACATCCATACGAGATAAGCTGATTCGTGATCTAGATGGCAGTGGATTGAGTGGACACACGGGTAGAAATAAGACAATAGCAAGTGTGGAAGAGTAGTATTTTTGGCAGCAAGTCAAGAGGATGTTGGTAATTATGTTCGAAAATGCTATACTTGTCAATTCTCTAAAGGTCAGTCACAAAACATTGGTCTTTATACTCCTTTACCTATTCTTAATTCTGTTTGGAAAGACTTATCTATGGTTTTTGTGTTTGGACTACCTAGAACACAACGAGGGGTAAATTCTGTTTTTGTAGTTGTTGATAGGTTTTTTAAGATGGCGCACTTCATTCCATGCCGAAAGACATCAGATGCTTTACACATTGCAGGATTGTTCTTTCGAGAAATTGTGAGACTCCATTGAGTTTTATAGTCCATTAATTCAGATCATGACACAAAGTTCCTTAGTCATATTTAGGTTACTTTGTGGAGAATGTTTGACACTTCCTTGAAGCGCAGTACTACATCTCATCCCAAACAGATGGTTAAATGGAGGTGACAAACAAAACATAGGGCAACCTAGTTCACAGTATTTGTGGAGATAGGCCTAAACAGTGGGATCATACCTTGTCTCAAGCTGAGTTTGTATATAATAGTGTCGTTCAGTGTCACAAGAAGAACACCTTTTGCAGTTGTCTACATCATTTAACCAAAGCATATTGTAGATTTGGTTCGATTGCCTAAGGACCATGGTTTGAGTGTTGCGGCAGAGAATATGGCAGAACAGATCCAAGCAGTACATGCTGAAGTGAAATGGAAATTGGAACAAACCAATGCCAAATACAAGAGAGCTGCAGATAAGCATAGACTACCTAAAGTGTTCAAGGAAGGAGATTCTGTTATGTTGTTGATTTGCCAAAAACTATAGGAATTTCATAGCCTTTCAATGTTGTTGACATATACGAGTACCGTGTAGAAGACCATTTCTATCCTGATTGTAACTCGAGGTCGAGTTTTTTTTCATAGGAAGGGACTAATGTAGAATAAGTTGCGGAGGTTTTTGAAGAATAATGGGAACGTTCTAAGTCCCATTCTAATAAAAAGTACTAGTAGACGCAGAGTTGATCAGTCATGTTTTTGGGAACGAAAATCATATCTTGACCCCAAACGGCGAGACAAACAATACTCATCGCTCTATCATGACCGAAGCTACCACGGGGCTAAACGATTTCGTTTACACCTCCGATTTCACCTTTTGCCATTTATAGTAATTTTTAATTTTGCAATTACTTGTTTAGGAAAGTCCGAATTAACTTCTACTTACGGTTATAGTTTCCTAGTTTGATATGGTTTCTAGTTTTCTAAAAAGCCCAATTTTTATTAATTTTAGATTTTTTTCTCTTTTTTAGAATTATTATAGTTTCCTAATTGTAATAGGACTAGTATAAGGAATTAGTAGATTCCTATTCAGATTAGTAGTAGTCTTAGCTTATATATATGATGTAAAGTAGTCTTTATTATGCAGATTATCAATAATATATTTCTGTTTAAAAATTTGAGATTTGTTCTCTTTAGGTGAGGAGTCCCATTTGTTCTTGGTTACTAAGGAATTCAACGTGTTTGATTCTCCTTCACGTTCCGCACTGCATTATGTGTTATTGCATTTAATACTAATTTAAGTTTTTTTTTAACGAAGACCTTCGCTAAATTTTTCATATTACGACAATAATTATTTTTATTATTCTTGTATAATTACATTGGTTGTATAATTGTCACTCTTATTGCTAGCTTTAACCAATTAAGATTTGGGGTGTTCACATTATATCTAATTTCATAGAAAATCTTGCAGGGAAATGATTCAAATGGTACCCCTTTAGCAGCTTCTGCATTATCAATATGTTATCAGTCATGTTCATTGTTACCACAATTCACTCCTCTTATAGCGATTTACGAATTGGGATCGCATGATCTAAAACATAGATAATTAGCAATTTAGAATGCAAGATTTAGCGTTCCAATCTAAAATATCAAAAGTCTCAAAAAAAATCATACAAAATAGACATATATCATTGAAATTTTATTTTATAATTGCTTGAATTCGTTGAAATTTTTTTGGTGTATATATATACATACCAATATTATTACAAATACAATAAAACATATGTCATGTTCCAAATAAACGTATCTCGTTCCAACAAAGTGATCCAAAGAAGCCTACTCCTAATTTACCATGTTTTATAACAAGTGACGATCTACGTTCCCATTTTTCATACCATAACAATCCACGTTCTAAGTAATATTAGTCATGTTCCTCCCTAAAATAACTGCAACTTGATTCAGACTGATAATGCTTGGCAAGATAAACCTAAATCTATTGGCTATAACTTTTGAAATACACTTACACTGAACATTACAATAAGCAATTAGCCCGTGGTCCTTCATGCTAGAAGGATTTGCTGATTTGGGAACAAGGGTAGCTATTATTGAGTTCCATTCCTTCCAAATTTTCTTTGTTCTGAAAAGAACTTGACTATATCAACTAATTTAGGCCTCACAACCCCACAATTTCTTTGATAAAACCCAACATCATAGCCATCTGAACCTTGAGATTTATGCTCATTAATACTAAAAAGTGCAACTTTTATCTAAGTCTCTATAACATCTTGGATCAGCTTAGCCCTGCATTTTTCTGGAATTCTAATCTTTATAATCTCTCTTAATCTCTTCTTAGCTGTTGAAGATTACTTAGTAGAAGTACCTAACAAGTCATCAAAAAACCCAACTGCTTCCTGCTTAATATCCTCAGCCTTCTCAAGAACATTCCCTTGCCTGTCTTTAATACTTAGGATTTTGTTGACATTCCTTCTCCCATTCATTTTTTTATGAAAAAAAGAAGTATTTTGATCTCCCAATTGAAGCCACTGAACCTTTTCCTTTTGATTAATATAAGATTCTTCAACCAAACTCAATTAAACAAACTTACTAGCTTTCTCCTTTTCTTGGCCTCAAATATCTGCATTATTTGAGTTATGAAAATATCCTCTCTATGCTTCATCCAACTCCATCTTTACTTCTTTGACTCTTTGGGATATATTGTTATAGAATTTCTTACCAACTTCTTTCAAAATGGGCTGAAGCCTTTTCATCTTTTCACTTACTCTTTCTATAGGATCCCCCTCAATAGTATTTTGCCATTGTTCTCTAAAGACTTTAGAAAACTCTTTATGATGCATCCAAAAATTAAAAAACATGAAAGACTTATTTACTTTATTAATCTTAGTCTCAATGGAACAAATACCCGGGGAATGATTAGATAATCTAGGATCCTCGGTGTCCACCGATCGCTCAACGCCGAATCCTCGTGCTTGAACTCCATCTATCATCAATAATGAATTTGACGTGAACCAAGGCTCTTTAGATCTGATTTGGGTTGTGTGGATGATCTAACTCGATCAATGAAAATGAGTAGAGCTAATTATGAGTTTCATGTTTGAATGATCTCTCACAAGAGCTTCAAGATCTATCAACAAATTAACTATCACAATTTGAGACTTTCTCACTTTGTTTTTGGCTATTCTAAATCGTATTTTCGCCTATTTTTGCAAAGAGCTTGATTGATCCCCAAATGGCTTGAAATCAGATTATAAATTTGTTTTCTGTCCAGAGTTCGTTCGAACGAACCGTCATTCATTCCAATGAGCACTTGCTCATTCGAATGAATAAGGAACGAATATTAAACGAGTACAACTCTAAGGTTAAAGTAACTCATTTGATACAGAGGTTCAAACGAATGAAAACAAATGAGAACGAACTTCTTCGTTGTTCGTTTGAACAAAGAGTTGCTCATTCTTTGATTGTTTTGTGAATTGAATTTTTTTCCTAAGTGTTTTAAAGATGCATTTTAGGAGAATTATGTCACAACCACAAGTCAATCATATATATGATGATAAGATAAAATCTATATGCAATGCATGCATGATGTGAGTGTGTGAGATCCAAATCAAATACAAAAGTCCATTTTATCCTTCGAGAATCAAGTTAACCAGCAGTGATACACGGTAATGTCTCTTGGACAAACTTGAAGAAAAACGGACATCGAGATACTCACTTGTAGGACTTATGTAACAATTACACACAAAACATGTTTTGTCTAACCGGATTAGCTAATTACAATATTGGACCCCATGGTCCTAACAATTCAAATCATCTATAGCTAACCAATCCAAAAACAAAAGTAGAGTTTATTGGTCTCATTAGAGATTATTGGAACTTATTAACTCTTAATAGAAGAAAAAGTAGGACTTATAAATACTTTTCCCATTAATGTGCTCGTTTAAATGAGTTGTGAAAAAGTGCGGTTTTAATTAAGTAGTTGTTAAAAAGTGCAATTTGAATTAAGTTGTTGAGTGTTTGAATAAATGTATTTGATAAGTGCTTAAATGATTTTGTAGTATTTGAATGAACAGTAAAAAAGTACAAATTTAATATGAATTGTCTCTATTGCCCTTGTTTATTAAATTGTGTATTTTGTAATGTATTATATATTTATAATTAAATTATTTTTATAAATAATACTTGTATAAATAATATTATGTTTAATATTAAATATGTATTATCAATATTATATAATATTATTTGTTTTGTTCTAATATTAGATACAATATTATTTATTTTAATATTAGATATCATATTATTTACACATAATATTATTTATTTTAATATTAAACATTATATTATTTTAATCAATTGATAGAATAATTTATATTTAATATTATCATTCACAATAGCAAACATCTTCGTAGTTGGCTGGATTGGATAAGCATTTGAGCATTGTACTTTAGGCTGCTACTAATGGCAGTTGTTGTAATATCGTCCAAAAATAAAGGTAAAGGGATAACATAATGAAAATGGGCTTGAGGCGTTCTCAGAAAAGCTTTGGTCCAAAACATCATGTAGCGTTATGACTAGAACTATTATGCCATTTACTGAATATAAAATATGTAAATGGTCATATACTCTTGAGTTATGCTACCACACTTAAAACATAAGTAGATGAAAATGAATGGATGTTCCCAATTACGTGTTTTGTGCATGCTGCCTAATGAATTGAAAAGTACCAAATGTGAGTGACAGTATATCTACCAAACTTCATATTCCTTGTACTTCTTCATTTTCAACGTTAAACATCATATTTTCCGAGATCCAAAAAAAAAAAAAAACAATGATTTGTCTTTGTTGATGAATTTGCATAAGATTTTGGTGTGATTTTCAACAAGAAAAGTTTTTGGGGCCCAATGCATATTAATATCTTGATTACCAAACTGTCATATTTCAACAAGATCAAATGTTTGACTAATTTTAGAAAAATAATTCAACAGGACAAATTTCTGTAATATTAAAAAATTATTTAGATGAGATGCCAAATTTCTTATTTCCAAAAAGAGAAGAAGAGGAAACTAGTATGAAAATACATGACCATACAAAAAGAGAAGAAGAAACAACCTTGGTGCTTCATCAATTAAAAATTATGAGATTTAAATGTCTCCCGTATTTGAGGAGCTTCTACTCGGGAAGTTGCATTCTTGAATTTCCTTCATTGGAAGAATTAAGGATAAAATGTTGTGAGAAGCTGGAGACTATATTCTCAACCATAAATGCTCCGACACAACATTTCTTCAACAAAAAAGTATGTCTTCATAAGTTCTATTCAAAGTTATATATTACCATAGCTATTAGGAATACTCATATTGTCCCCTTCATCCCCATTCCTTTAATAAAAATTACAAATTTCTAAAATCATTCAAAGTGGAAAGAAATTAATTATAAGTTAACGTCAAGTGAAGTTTAAACTCATTGCAAACAAAATTTTCTTAATTTCCAATTCTTTGTATTTTTCTCCTGAGATTGTTTTGCCACTTGATTAATTTTATTATTTCTACACCGGTTTCTTATAATGTTATTTTCATATTCCAGTTGCTTGTTTATAGATACGTAAGCATTTAACAATGACCCAGTATACATAGATATATAATGTTTTTTTTTTTTGTCATTGAAACTTGTAACGAAATGAAGATCTGAAATTTTTGTTGCTGACAATAATTTTAACATGTGCAAGATCACTGGCCTGGATAATGAATACTCATTGAGTCAAGGCAGAAGCACATATAGGCTGGATAATGAATACTCATTGCTGACAATAATCATTTTTATCATTTCTTACTCCAAAATTTTGACTTAACCCAAAATTCTCACTAAAATTTTTTCCAAAAGTTTTCTAGACCACCTGTGTCCATTGAGTCAATAAAGAATTATAATGGCATTGTTTTTTTTATTTTTCCTTCAAATCACTTCTAATTTTTTTTGGCGTTCCGCCTTTGACATTGAGTAAACCATAATACAACTTTCACAATAATTAGATTATTCCCATGTCTCATGACGTAAACCATATAAAGTTGTTGGACAGAGGGGGCTTGTATTTCTCTATCTCATTAAGGCTAGTTTAATTCCTCCAAAGATGAAAGAGAACAAAGTAAAAATCTGCTTTGACAGACTATGTAATTAAACAAAAATACTCTATGAACAAATTTCCACCATTCAGTTACTAAAAATCATTTATAAATGAATTGAGATTGGCAGGTTGTGTTTCCTGGGCTGAAGGAGTTGTATCTCATTTCCCTGTTCAATTTAAGAGAGATAGGCATTGGTAATCTTCCGCTTCATTTCATTCAGAGACTGGAAGTTCGGGATTGTGGGAATTTGAGAAATCTATTCTCTTCTTCAATCGCTACGACTCTTGAACGACTAGAACAACTCATAATAAAATCATGCGAGGTCATGGAAGAAATTGTTGCAAGTGAAGGAGTGGAAGAAGTCATCAATCAGATTGTGTTTCCTCAATTGGGGTATCTCCAACTTTCAAATCTACCAAACCTCACAAGATTCTGCAATGCAAATTATGCTTTGAATTTGCCATCACTGAGAGCAGCAAGGCTAGAGCGATGTATGAAAATGCAGGCTTTTGCTTTTGGACAAGTAAACATGCCAGAGATAGAGATATATGGAAGCCATGGTAGATCGCCTTGGATGGGAGATCTAAATGTGTATGTAGAACAGAAAGTGTTGAAAGGGAAGGTAATCATGGAGTCATGAAATTATAACATATCAACCTTCTTCTCAACAATATGTGGTTCATTACGTTGCTTTAGAATATTTGACTAACCCTTTACATATTGTTACACTCTTTTCGTTTTTTTTTTCAGTAGGGACTGTTAGTGGAAGAAGAAGCAAAAGATGATGCATGATAATATGCAGCTACGAGAGTTAAGAAGGTTGATCCTTTCTTTTCCTTTTCCTTTCCCCATTTTTTTTCTTTTTTTTTCTTCTTTTGTTTTTCCCCATTTTTTGGTAACTTGGAAAAACTTTCATATTAATTTTTTTCTAGAAATATAGATGAGAAGGCAGGATTGAATAGGGTATATATATATATATATGTGTGTGTGTGTGTGTGTGTGTGTGTAACAATCCATGTATAGATTTGAAAAAATACATTAAAAATTCTGGAACACAAAACAAAAAGATCATTTTAGTCATTTTAACGAAGAAAAGTAAGCTGAAAAAAAAGGAAGCAATGAAAGTTGCTGTTAGAAATCTAAATGTAATTGCAAATTCCAAAGAGCTAATTTGGTAATGAGGAGGGGAAATTAACTACTTTATCAAATTGTGACATGTAGTTTGTGAGGCAGAAAAAATAAATTTCTCAGAATTACAGTGTCCCGAATTTGTTCTTTAGTTATTTCATCCTAAATAACTAAACATGAATCATTAATATTAGATGGTTATTCAAATTATCTGAAGACTTTAGTAGGATTCTTAATTTATTTATGTCATGGCTAAATGCTAATATTAATCATATATAAAACAAGAATGACCACAAGAAAAGTGAAGGCAATTAATCTTAATTTATTTATATCATGGCCAAGTACTAATTTTAATCATGCAAGAAGAATAAGAACAAGACTATTCTTAATTTATTTATATCAAGGCCAATGTTAATATTAATCATGCGACACGAATAAGCACAAGAAAAATCAATACATAGATTTATAGTGAAAAAACTCTCATGAAAAGGATTAGTAAGCCAATCCAAGCACAAGAGGTAGAAAGCTTACAAACACATATAATAACATGCTACCACCAGTTGCGGTCCTGGGGGGTGGCCAGAGCAAGCCACCGCCCCTCCAAAATTTTGGAATTTTTTTTCCTACTATAATTTAGAAATTACCCCCTCAAAAATTTTAATGCTTCTATAACATCTCTGGTATATATATTTTTTGCACCCCCAACACAGCCTCTAGGTCCGCCATTGGCTACCACCCTATGGATTAATGCTAATCCTCAATTAGTTTTCCTTCTTTCTTCTTCTTATGGCTTCACTTGCCCTTTGTTCGCTCTCCGACCTCCACAACAAGCCAATACCTTCCTTGATCACAATCCTCAATTCCACTCCAACAAGTGCACAAGCCCCTATGTAGTGATCTATTTGTAACTACTAAATGCTTAGAAAACAATTAGCAAGGATTACATAAACTAGGTTTTTATGAAAGGTATATAGTAGACAATCTTAATTCATGAATGATACTCTCATTAAACTCTCTAGGATTCAAGGATGTGTCTATCATTAGGGTTCTATCTTTGTATGTGTATTCATTAAAAAACAATATATATAGACTAATGCAATACCTAACAGAATTAGGATACTAGTTAGTCAATCGAATTCACAGGTTTAAAGACTCGTGTTCCAATGGATAGGCTACGTTTGGACAATTCATGACCACTTTCGAACTTTCAAGGTTTGGAGTTGTTTTACATAACCTTCAAACACCGTTGTTAGGAAATTATGACCGAGAGAAGGTCTAACAGTTAAGAGCCACATTCGAACAGACAAGCCATAATTTTGACTTTCCATTTCAAAACAACCTTATCTTATGATAATAACCTAAGATCAAATAAACATAATATTAAGGTCTTTCTAACCTATTGTCAATACAAAATATTACAAAGGGTATGTGTAGAATTAAATACAAACCCTACAAGGTTCATACCTGAAACATTAAACACATACTTTAATGATGGATGCAGTACATGTTGTGCGTGTTTATACCTTTTTTGGTAGAGTAACTATGAAGTTTTGTGTTGGCAACAAAATGCTTTATCTTTATGATCACGCTCTATAATTTTGTTTGACTTATGTTGAAGTCTTCACTAGTATAAAAAGACTAAAAATAAACATAATCCTAAGGTCTTTCTAACCTATTTTCAATACAAAATATTACAAAGGGTATGTATAGAATTAAATACAAACTCTACAAGGTCCATACCTAAAAAATTAAACACATACTCTGATAATGGATGCAGTACATGATGTGTGTATTTATAGCTTTTTTGTTAGAGTAATTATGAAGTTTTGTGTTGGCAACAAAATGCTTTATCGTCATAATCACACTATAATTTTGTTTGACTTATTTTGAAGTCTTCACTAGTATAAAAAGACTATACTATGACTCAACTAGCCCAACAATTATAAACTCATAAGGTTATAAAACGAATTGATAGAATACAATAACTTAAGGAGAATATCATTTTTTCCGTGCAGTTTATAACTGTAAATCTAGGAGCAGTTATATAAGTGGCAGTCTTCATTTGGGACCATTCAATCTTCATGTTTCTTAAATGAGTAACCAAACATAAATTTCACTAAATTTACAGCTGCAAATCTGCAATTATGTCTAGCTTATGGGTATTTGGTTACAGGTGATTTGGATTATGCTTTACTACACCAACAATGTGTTGTACATATGCTTATCAAAAATTTCCAATTTGCTGAAGTATGCTGGATTCCCATCTGCAAGGACAAAAGCTGCTATTCTTTTTAATAAGAAGTGAAAAGTAATGAGCACTTACTTCTATAACGTTCATTTTCATGTCTTTATTAATCACTGTTGAAAAACCTAGTGCAAACTAAAATTGTTTATTTATTTATTTATTTTTTTTTTTTTGTGTTTGTGTTTGTGTTTGAAATAATGGGAAGGAATTTTATTGAATCGGTATTAAAAATAGGGTTACCTAAATGTTTGAGTTCATATATTTTGATTTGACTATATTATTATTGAAGCTTTTAAACAGCAATTGAGTTCATATATCCTTGTTGAAATGGAGAGAAACCATTTTAATTTCTGTTATTGACCAAGCTTTTGCATAAGGAAACTGGCAGGCTCAATCTCCTTGTGAAAAGAAGTTTAAACAATAATGGAGGCTTTTTTCAAATTATTAATATTCTAACTTTATTCGCAAAAGAGAAAAATAAAGAAAAATTGTTTTCCATTACATTTTTCTTTATTCTGATTTCTGACTAAATCTGTGAAACAATCAAAGCTTAATTCTCTACTGGACAGCTGGAAAAGTTGTGGAAGTTAAACATGGTAATGGTCTTAAAATTATTGGGGGAAACCGTGAAGGTCCTAGAAGGAGCTTCGCTAGTATGTGCTATGTTGAATTCTAGATTCAGCATAGAGGATCATTTTACATATTCTATTGCAATTACTTAGAAACAGCTCGAATATAAGAATCTTACCCATTTCATAAAATATTTTACTATCATTTCACCTCTCATAATAATTTATACCAGGGGTGCACAAAAAAAATCAAGAATCGTAAAATCGATCCGATCTCAATGGGTTAGTTTAGTTCTTAAAAAGAATTAAGTTAGTTCAATTTTAGAACTGATTTAGTCGGTTCGGTTTTAAAAAAATTCAATTTCTAAGAACATTTGGTGTCGTTGCAAATCTGAAGAAAATCGTGGGATAGAAGGAAATTTGAAGCAAATCAAGACAAGTAGATCTGATCATTGGTAACCACAAATACAATCGTCTAATGACGACGTCGTTGGTGTCATTGTCCCTCTCTTAGACCATCTACAAACCCTTAAATGATGATGGCCACGGAATCCATCATCCTTCGTCGTTGCTCTTACTGAAATGAAGCTCAGCCCATGCAGCTCCTTAAAACTATGACGTTAAGGAGAGGAGTTAGAAGGCCTTATAGCCAACACAGAGGAGCTTGAATGGGGCGATGTGAGACAATCCAACACTCCCCTGGACTGTAGAAGCCCGAAGTTCGGAGGTTAGAAGGCCTTATAACCAGCACAGAAGAGCTTGAATGGGGCGATGTGGGACAATCCAACACCCCCTGGACCGTAGAGGCCCGAAGCTTGGAGCTTACGTGTGCTGCTGTGGGCAAGCTCAAACCAGACTCTGATACCATATTGAAATGAAGCCCAGCCCATGCAGCTCCTTAAAACCATGGCGTTAAGGAGATGGGTCAGAAGGCCTGATAGCCAGCACAAAGGAGCTTGAATGGGGCGATGTGGGACAATCCAACAACTCTTCTGTCACATCTCGCACCCCACCCTACGCAGATGCTGAAGATGTGATTCCAGTTAGCCGCCTTGCCAGTCTCTCTACCAACAATGCGACCAACCAAAGGCAACTTCTGAACTTAATGATGAATTGCATTCCAATTGTAAAGTCAGAGCAGCGAAATTTTAAACCTTTTTCATCTCGGGAATGCAACTCATCTATAAACACCACAGAGGTATGTACCACAGAGCAAGTCTAAAACCAAACAACTAATAACTCTAGCCACAGAACACATCTATAACAAATATATAATACAGAACATATCTAATCTCTCTAGAGTACCATTACCATGAGCCTTGTCCTAATATATCCAGTGTATATCGATAAATTGAATCATATCAAGACACTCACATGAATAACTAGAGTCAGTCCACTAGAACCCAAGTCTCCATAATCCAGCGTCCTCAGATCCTTACTTGGAATTGCCTCTCGGCCTACTAGTGTCATGTCCTTGTGCCATCTAATCCAATGGAGATATATCCTGAAAAATGTTAGATAAATAGAATGAGCTTAAACAAGCTCAGTGAGTAACATAAGTTCCTACCATGGGTTTCAAAACTAGTTTGTATATACATGTATGCTCAAATGCAGCTCAAATAGAACAATACAGCTCATGTAAAACAAATGCAGCTCAAGCAGATTAGATCAGAACAGAACAAAGCCAAGATAGAACAGATCAAAACATAACAGAACAGAACAGAACAGATCAGACAGATCAAACAGAACAGATCAGGAGCAGCCGCCTGGTCCCTCTGGGGTAGGACTTATACTCACTCCTCGTACGGAGTAGCCGTCTAGTCCCTCTGGGGTAGGACTTATACTCACCCCCTAACAAGACAGATCAAGAGCAGCCGCCTGGTCCCTCTGGGGTAGGACTTATACTCACCCCCTAACAGAACAGATCAGATCAAAACAAAGCCAAAACAGAACAGATTCCAAATGGCGTATAACAGAATAGGACAAACCCGAACAGAATCAGAATAGGATACATCAAAAGGCAAGACAGAATGGAATCATGCCATGCGCAATGCAATATAAAGAGTATACATGAAAGCATATGCATTAAAACAATACGGTGTATAAAACAGTTCAGCATATAAAGCAGTATAGTATACAAAAATATACACCAAGTCAGGAGTCCGAGTTACTCACCTGAATATATGCTTATCTCTATTCACAGATATCCTCCAGATACGTCGTTGGCCACGTCCATGCATATTCTGGGCATTATCCTTCCGATGGCCATTATAATTGATTCAACATCCAGAAGATCATGTTCCTCAGATGTGAACATATCCAACCTTTGTCTGGTTGCAGTCAACATTCCATTGGCACTGCAATCATCATTTAACTCTTCGACTAATTTGACAGGTTAGTTCCTCTTGTTTCTCCATTCCGAACCCAACCGCGTGAACTTCCAGTGGGATCTCTCTTTAGTGAAACGTTTCTGATGATCCCATTGAGACTGTACACTTTCACTCTAATCTCCAACCTTTGGAGAATTTGTAGTCAAGTGTTATAAACCCCTTATCAAGTGTCTTGTTCCAACCTTCAACTGGTTAGCCCTCTCTCTCCTGAGGAACTACATTTGTTGCCCAACTAATTTTCTATATTGAACTTCTCAACAATCCCTTTAAGTCTATCCCCGTACCATGGCATGACACCCCCCAGGTTAGCAAATCTAACAACAACCCTTGAGCGAGCAAGAAAGCCACTAAAGTCACCAATTGAAAATCTCCCAGTGCCTCAATAGAGCAGCTCACTCTAGGCCTGCTGCACTTTCTTATTCCTGCTGCAGTTTCTTCCTGGGAAGAACAATTGTCAACACACCTGGGTTGTTCCATCCAAACCAACTCTTGACTATTAGCAAAATTCTGTCTCTAGACAACCTGTTTGCTTGAGCATAACCAACTGTTGAAAGTAAAGAAAAACAGTAAGCAGAGTGAGGAAAAATCTGCAGTTGCTCCCTAACACTCTCTCTCTCTTTCCCCAACAGTAGACACTCCATTCCTTCTAACCGAACCGGTGGCATAAAGCATACTCAATCTACATACCTGCTAACACCTGATTTTCCTCAAACTCAATGTCCACAACAACCCCAACAGCCACACACATATTTATGTACAATATATATTGATCTCCTGCCCCCAATTTGATTCTCAATTTTCCAATCTATACCTGAACAATCCAGACACTGTTCTCTCCCCAAATTGCAGAAACTTTCTTCCAGCTGCGCCATCTTCCACCTTCAGTCATAGCAGGTTCCCCAATCCACCTGATGTTCACCTTTGCTCTTGACTGGAGCGGCAGGAACAGAGGAACCCATCCAAGGCATCACCAACTTCACGAACAGAATTCACTACCTGAACAAGAGACCCCAACAATTGGCACCGCTACACTCTGTTGCTATTACACTCTCTGTCATTTCCTCATCGCACCTGACCTAAATGCTAGCAAATTGCCTTCAATTTCCATCAATTCAAACCACAACCCAACACCAACACGCTACTGCTTCTCTCTGTTGCTTTGCAATTTTGCCCAACAGTCCATCTTTCTACCGAGAGCCCCACTAATTAAATACTAAAAACCAAAGGCAGCATGATCTGGAAACTGCTCTTTAAATTCCAAAGAAAATCCCGATTGCTCTCGTCGTAGCTGATCAATCAGTAACATAAAAGAACCCAAGGTATCAAAGCAACACACCGCAAAATCCTAAAACTCTCTCTATTCCGTCAATCGTGCCAGGGATTCGTTCGCCTGCAACAATGGCGTCCCTGTTTCGTGAATCAGCTTTCCATATATCACCAACGTGACCCATTTCCTCAAATATAGTTCCTTGTACATATTATCAAAGGCTCCATTGAAAATTTTTCCAGCCTTTTCTTGACAAGATCATGAGCAGTAGCGCGCACACCAGGGAACAAAATCGGACACGCAAGAAACTCTCCAAAATTCCCATCTGCCTTCGACCAAAACAGGGGATTTCACCAACTACCGCTTCTGCCAATTTCATGGTACCCAAATTAATTCGAATCACCTTCTCGCAACCCAAAACGGAAGAGATAGTGACAGAACCTGTCTTTTCTCCCCGTTGCTGTGCGCTGCTGCTGCTGTTGGAGCGCTGCAGCCGCTACTCTCCTCCTTTCCTTTGCACCGCTACACAAACTCACCCACATATATAAATATATACACATAACTGCTGCAACATCACTCTCATTCTCTCCAATTTTCCTACACTTCCGTTCCTCCTGCACCGCCACATCGCTACACACACACACACATGTATACGCATACATATACACACATCGATCTGCTGCTTTACTGGTTAGAGCCTTCTGGAATTTTCCATATTTTTCCCACAAACTTTCAAGCCTCCAACACTGCCCCTTTATCCAATTTTCCCTGCTTCCAGCCGCTTCTCAGCTTTTCTTTTTTTCTTCTTTTTCCTCTCCTGTAAATTCCAACAGCTTCTGCTCTCTTCTAGCAGCTTCTTGTTGGTCACCTTTTGGGCGGTCAAACAATGCGGTTGTTCCTCTCTTTATTTACATATGCTTATTTATTTATATATACTAGTAGAGGTACACGTGCGTTGCACGTGAGTACGTTTTGTAACAATTTATACATTTTAATAGAATAATTTTAAAAGAAAATTAAAGAATAAATCGTATTTTTATTTTTATTTTTAGACGTACTAAGAGGTTTATTGGAGATGTGAGAACAACCACTTCCAAAGAATTAAAATAGATCATAATCTTTTAATCTGCATAAGAATCGAGCATGTAGATTTCTTTTAATAAATTCTATTAACTTTCTTTCATAGACGGAAGCTTTCAACATGCATGAGGAACTAACAAACAAATATGCAGGAGCTGTTTTTTTTTTTTAATTTGCAATTATAATTATACTTGAGCTTGTAATAAGTTAGAGCAACATGACAAGAAAAGCATGGGGGAATGGATCATAAATAACAGAAGAATTATGAAGCCACAAATACAAAATCCAATTTTTATTGAGAAGAAGAAAATCATATCAACCCAGTACGATTGGTACATTATGTTCCAAAGCAAAGATTTCTATTATAAATATGTAAGAGAAAATATCATCTTAGCTTGCATAAGCACCAAATTCTATCTAATTTGAGGTATGCTTCAACCATGATGTCAAAATCTATTGTGAAGAAATTACCCACAAAATTCTTTCGTAACAATCAAATAACTAATTTTTATCTTAGAGTTGCATAATAGCATACATTCTTGACCTTTTGTTGCGGTGACTACACAGTTGATAATCTCATTAAGCATTAATGCTTTCCCAGTAATATTTAATAGAAAATAACAACAAAGCAATCAATATTCAAAACAAAAACAAGATCTGATAATTCGAAGCTAAACCTTATCAAGTTGCCTTATTGCATTCAGAAACAAGTTCTTGAAGTAATCTAAAGCCCGTATCCCATAATCATTGTCATCAAAAGGGTTAGATTTCAAATCTAGAGTAATAAGCATGGGTTCAGAAGAAGTTCTTCACGCAGATTTGAGGGTTTGCTTGTTATCCAATTTGTTATCAGAATGCTTGAGATATCTTCAACTTACTTGTGTAACATTGGATTGACAAAGATATCATTTTTCTTTTCTGGCCCCCATTCTTGATGCTAAGTTTGCACAAAATTTAATAAGTAGTGTAACAATATAAATGTGCCCTTAGTGGCCTAATTGTAGAGAGCATTTGCTGATTCACTTTGCTAATATCTTATGAGAAAAGAAAAAAATGATCAGTCTAAATTTACCAACTATTTACAAATTTATTAAGAGCTAAACAACTCACAAAGCATATACAACTGGTACCATTATGAGACTTTAACCAAAGTATGTATCAATTTTAACAAAAAAAGATGAAAATGATATAGAACAATCACAAGATATCTCTACTTATAAAAACAAAACTCACAAGATATCGCCACTTTCCACATACAAGTTGATAAAAATCTCACTAACTACCATAATTTGCATTCTGTACTCAAGTTTGGTAATGTATTGACCAAGCTCTTATAAAAAAACCTTTAACAAGCTAGAAAAGAAAGCAAAGGGGCACAAAAGACAACATTTAAAAACATGCAAGTAAATGTAAATGTAAATGTTTTTTTTTTTTTAATGTTTACTGCTATTACATACATAAAATAAAATAAAAACACCTCATATTGGCATGATCAAGCATCCATGAATACGAGAAGAGATTTGGCTACCATAATAGGACACATAATCTAACAGTTATATAAAAAAAACATCATAATTGCAGAAATCACAGCGCTTCCCACTTGTGTATTTGATGCACAAACAATACAAGCAAAGAGAATTTGCTTCCAGCACCAAAAATACATGACCATGAGACTCCATACATTGCTAGAATAAACTAATCCAAGGGAGAAAAGTCGCAAGGAGACAATGTTATCACCATTCTTTCCAAATTTGAAGAAACACCGCCGATCTCCCCCTAAAAAGGAAAGAGCCAAGATGCGTTGGATGATCAAACCATCAATCCTTACGCCCCCTCCTACCTTGAGCAAATCCCTGCAGCAACATTTCAAAAATCAACAATTGACATACATGAAAACAAATTCCATGATTATTTACCCATAAAAAAATCCCATATTAATGGATCATTGATCTCTGAACAGATTTATATCATCTCTCACTGTTTATATACACACACACACACACACACACATAGATGTATATAGAGTAATAGAAAACGCATCAAAGAGAGGTTTCTAGCTACCCTCATTTCTCATTCTCTCTGTAATATCTCTTTGTAGATGGGTTTCGAGGTCCATTGTAGTTTCTCCATTGTTTTTCTTCAGCTAGCAAATGTAGACAACTGAGGTCAAGTTCATTGGCAAACAAGTTTATGACTTGTACAGATAGAAAGTTTGTGAATTGTGACATGATGTAATCATGATCATGCTATATTCTCATAAGTTTGCTTGCTGGTCCTAAAATTTTAATTTAATAACTTAATTAGAGATGTATAAAATTAGTCTACTTGAGCCAAAACTATAAATAATTCGATCCCTAGTGTGAACTTAGGTAAAAGTCTACCTAGAGAGGGGGGTGAATAGGTAGTTCAACTAAATTTGGTATTTCTATTTTGTCAATTCTTTCCCACAACTCTATACTACCAAAAGCAGAACACACAATATTGAATGTAAATTCAATTAATGCAATACACAATATATAACAAGTATATCAATCCTTACATACAATGTATGGGATGAATAGGTAGTTCAACTAAATTTGGTATTTCTATTTTGTCATTTAAAAGCTAAATTGATTTTTTTTGAGTGCACAAATATAAATACACATATACACACACGTATAATGTATAACATTTGATATTAGAGTAAATCAGTGAAATTCACCTTGAAATCGTCTCTTCGTTGTTCTTCTAGCGATCATTTTGTGCTCTTCCTCTCATCTGCTGCAATGTGGACATAATGAACAAAAAATTACAAACAAATTCAAAGTACGGGGATTCAACGATCATAAAATATTATAGAAGAACGACATGTAATAAACAAAAATTCAAAAGACAAGGCTAGAAAGACCTAGATCAATGAAAATTATGAAATCTCAGCTAAACCATTTCCTTAAAGTATATGCCAATTTTAAGCTTCCGAGCTGTAACTTCTTAAGATTGTTGATCAAATTCGATGTTAATTTGTATTGGTATTGATCTATGGGCTTTGTAGGCTTTGCAGTGGATCAAAGAGTCTAGAGATTTGAATCTTTTGATTCATCATAGTATCCAAAACCTCTTTGAGACGAAATGTATAGAGGTTCTTGTGCTAGATGATTGGACATGTTAGTCTTTTTCAAAGCAAGCTTCAAGGGAATGGATGAGAGTGGAGATTTGGGTGCTGAAGATTGTTGCTGGAAGTAATCAGGAAGTGTGGCAGTGGAATAAGATTAATTTACAGAGCAAGTCATGATGTTAATTTTCTTATGAAGGAATGGTTGAATCATCATGTATTAAAATTAAAGAAAACAGTTTAGAAAAGTATAATTCAAGGGTGTGGCAACAGGTTTTTGTAAGTCTTATGTAGAGTTGTAGCTTAAAGGGTAGAGGATCTATCAATTAGTTACGCTTCCAATTGACACATTGAGGGTGAAGTCAAGCTCAAATTTGAGACGACCACATGATGACAACTTGGGGTTCAGGAATATTTATATGCTGTTGGAGCCATGAGTTGGGACATATGCAAGATGAGGTACTTTCATGGTTGGCCATAAGATGCATTTCCAGTTTAGTTTCATGCCTTCTTTCTAAATAGATTGAGGATGGGCCAATCCAGCTGGATAAGTCACTTTTGCTATCTCAGAGGAGAATGCATAGAGCTGTGAACAGTAAATTAGTACATTACTCTCATCAAGGTCCAGTGCCTGAATGTTGTTTTTTTTTTATTTTTTTTTTAAATAACTGTAAATCATAACAAACAAACTTCATCTTGTTGGTAAATTGCTTTGTGTTTATAAATAATTGATGGACCATTTAACCTTTGTATAATATGAAATTCTCACAATTTGGAATTTTTTGCCGCGATTCATTATGTTTTGATTTTGATGTCATCTACGTCTGCTTCCATCCAAGAATGAAAGAGAGATCTTCAGCAAGTAGCAATGGAAAAGAAAATCAAAGAGGCAGAGGAAGTAAACCTTCAGTAAAACCTATCTAATGACATGATCACATCATTAAAATAAGCAAGACAATGATGGACATGCTTATCCTTCAATTTCTTATTCTTGTTCTCCTTTTTTTTTTCGGCAGGGGTGGGGGTGGTGGTGTTGCATTGTGAGACTCTGAGGGACACACATTTTCTTTTTCTTTTTTGGGTTTGAATGGATAAAACATAAATGAATTTATCATTAGATGTTAGAAAGCCAGCTAAGTTGATTGAAAAAGCTTTATGGTCCCAATAATTTTACCATGATCAAAATATCTCTTATTAATTTTTTGGTAAGTAAAATATATCTCTTATTATGTATGTATGTATGTATGTATGTATGTATGTATGTATGTCTGTGTGTACGTATAGTTGACATTGCTTGGGGGAAATGAGTGAGTGAGACAGAGAAAGAGAAGTATTATAATAAAAGAAATTTAAAGCAATAGACCTTAGTACTGAGTTTTAGGACAGAAGGATCTCAATACCTCATTTTCAATGACAACAATCCGTTTGCCATGTTGTGATGTCAGAATATGATTCAATAGAGTGGTCAGCAGTAAAAACATTGAAAGCAAAATTTGAGAAGATACAGCAATAACAGCAACAAAATTCAACAATAGAAACTAAAACCTGTTTGTTTTGAGAGAAAATTACGGATTAAAAAATCCATTTTTTTTCAAAGTTCAATTATCTACAGATATATCTAGTTGAGAAAAGTCACGTTAAGCAACTTCCAATATATAAATACATGTAAATAGCATACACACTTTTCAAATTTACTTTTTATCTTCTTTTTTTTTTTGGGTGCTTAAAATGGATGTGAAGATAAGCTACTCTACATATCCACCATGGAGCATTGCCCCTTAGCACCACATAGCCATCTGCGGAAGACCCCACCACACCCCATTTGTTTTTACAACAAATAACGGATAAAAAAATCCTTTTTTTTTTTTTTAAGTTCAATTATCTACAGATATATCTAGCTGAGAAAAGTCATTTTAAGCAGCTTCTAATACATAAATACATGTAAATAACATATACACACTCTTCAGATTTACCTTTTATCTTTCATATGTGCAATTTTTCCCTTTAAAAGCATTCCCTTGAAATATTTTTCAGATTATCAGTTTTAGATACCTATGTACTCTTATAGAAACATATATGGTTCTGCATTTATGTATGTGTGTCTATGTGTGAAGTTTATTTCTTTTCTCCTAAAAAAAAAAAAATAAATCTCCCATCAAATATTTCATTGAAATAGAAGGAGTGTTTTTTTCCTTATATATGAAATGGATGGAACAAATAGAGAAAAATAGTTTACATTCTCGGATTAGATAATTCATAAAACAAATGAATTTAAAAGGGAAAAAAGGGGGGGGGGGGGAAATACTTCTGCGAAAACAAGCATAATAATTAGTGAAACAATTGTTTCAGATTATCAATTTAAACAGTATGTACAAAAGACATCTATAAACTTGCATACATATGCATGCACATGCATGAAATTTACTTCTTTTATCCTTATATCTCCCTTCAATCACTGAAGCAGATGGAGAAATAAAGGGAAAAAAAAGTATACATTCTCCAAGCTAATAATTTAAAAAAGAAATTATAGCAACATAAATTAATATTTGAATTGCATCACTCTAAACTCAAGAGCCTAAACCTAAAAGTCCTATTGGCCTAGTCTTGGTTAGTCAATGTTTTTGCTAAGACATGATGACATAATTTTAAAATCATTTTTCCCCTCATGTTCCTCAACATTAAAACAGAGCCAACTGCCAACAAATGATTACAAAATTTAAAATTTCTTTTCTTTTCCTCAGTTTCTTAGCAGCCAAGTAGAATATATGGAACTCAATTATAGAAATAAACCATCAGAATAACAGAAGGTAATGATATCATCTACAAAGAGAGATTACAGAGAGAATGAGAAATGACGGTAGCTAGAAGCCTCTCTTTGATGCGTTTTCTATTCTTATATATACATCTTTATGTGTGTGTGTGTGTGTGTGTGTGTGTGTATATATATATATATAAACAGTGAGAGATGATATGAATCTGTTCAGAGATCAATGGTCCATTAATATGAGATTTTTTTATGGGTAAATAATCATGGAGTTTTTTCATGTATGTAAATTACTGATTTTTGAAATGTTGTTGCAGGGATTTGCTCAAGGTAGGAGGGGGTGTAAGGATTGACGTTTTAGTGTTGAAAAACAACCAAAAATTATTGTGGAATTTCTAGCATTTTTAGTTGTGGAATTTTAGCATTTTACAAAGTAGCAGCTTGCAGGGATATAAAAATGATTGTGGTATTCAATATCTCAATGAAATAAAAGCAAAATCACTTACATAATGATTAAATTAAACACCAGTCAACATTGTAATGTACATAAATATCATTCAATTCTACAACGCTAAACAAGGACAATATATATATATATATATATATATATATATATATATGAGAGTGAATATTTTTCACATGTATACATAAAATTTGAAATAAATAATTTGCTCTAAACTTAACACAAAAGAATGAAATAAAAAACGTAGCACAATTTTATTTCAGCAAACAAATAATTCAAACCCAAATGAGAAAAATCCTGTTAAAATCTCTCCCTTAATCCCATTGGCTTTCTTCGTACGTACAAGAATGGTAATTCTACGGTCATCAAAGTATGTTGTCAAATAATCATTCCTGATAAAATCAACCATTTGTGAATTATTCAATTTCATTGAAACTCTTCTTAGTTAGACCAATAACAAGGTAAACAAATTTGAATAGGAAATAATAAGTTATGCTCAAATGTGTATATATATATATATATATATTTACAGTTATAGTTTATGACTGAGTATTTCGTAATAATTAAAGAGAAATAACTTGATGGGATGTGAAAAAATAGTTTAATTAATTAATTAAAGAGAGAGAATTTGCATACCATAGGGCATAACATAAGAGTGACTGACCTTCAATGGACTGGGCACTAAACCTTTGCGTCTTCTTTGGTTAGGTCTTGGGATTGGGATTGCTTTCGTACTTTGTGCAGGAGAGAGAAGAATATCAGACCGCTTGTCATGGCTGCTTTGGTTCAGTTGAGCTATTGATTGAAACTTCACGACGAAAAAGGTTCCAATTGTGAGCTATCGATTCAAGGAGCCAATGGGGTTGCAAACGATTTGCGGTGTGATGCAAAAGAAGATCAGAAAATCGGTTTCTCTAATCCCTTGAAGCAAAATGGGATCCGATTATGAGCTATCGATTCACAGTGGTATATTTTGGTTAGGTTAAATTAATCTGCCGATTGATAATCAAGGGATGGATGGATTTCTGGTAATGAACAATCGAGTAATGGTTCTGTTACTCAGCGGGTTAGAGTTTGGCTGTTAAGGAGAGTTCGGGGTCTTTTGTTTGGGATGCAATGGGAAATAGAGGATATAAAGGGTATTTTTTGTAAAACCAAAACAACTCGTGCTAATTGTCAACTCATGAAGATGATGCTTGCTTTTCAAATCAGCCTCCTTGGCCCTTTCTGTAGTTGTGACATTCTCCAGCTTTGAAATACAAAGTGATCCTCTGAGATCCACCAAACTCTTTAACTCTTCAATTCCACATCCACTCTTTTTGGTTACAACAAAATTGAACAAAGTTTGGAGACATGTTAGTTTCCCCATTCCCGGTGGGGTGGAAATCAATCGGGGGATAGAATTTGAATGAGATTCACTTTCAGCAAAGGGAAGGATATTTCCTAAACTCATGCTAAAAGAAGTATCAATATCACGAAGATTGATCAGGTTCCTAACGCATTTTGGTAAGTCAAGAAGCCGTTTATTAGTGAAAGGAAGGATCTTTAGCAAAGCTGTGCTAAAGGATATATTCAGATGGTGAAGGTTCATCAGATTACTCATATTATCGGGCAAAACCACAAGCTCGTGGCATTTTATCAATTTTAGTGTTTGCAGATTGCATAGGCTACTCAGAGATTCAGGCAATCTCTGTATGCGGCTCCAAGAGAGGTCCATATACCGCAAATGCTTTAGGTTTCCAATTGAATTTGGTAGCCGAGCTTTGTACGGTAATTTGCTTGAATTGGGTAGAGTATTGACGTTTGCACCATTATTCAATTTCATTTCCTTTTCATCAATTTCTCCTTACCCAAAAAATCCAAAAAACAATTAAAAATACATCAAACAAAAGTAAAGGAACCACCCTAAGGTACGTATATTCATTGAGAACCTAAGCTAAGAGATTCAAATCGAAGTGTGTATATAAATAAATGTATGAATATAGAAAGAGAGAGAGAGAGAGAGATAGAGAGAGAGAGAAAGGTGAAACGAACATGATACGGGGAGTCATTTCGGGAAGAGAGAGCGAGTGGTCGACGGTGAAAGATGGGGAATGAATTTCTGAGCTGCTGCTTTCGTGAGCGTCCTCTGCAATTCCATGGCGTTTTAGATCTTCACCACCCCCATTTCTCTCTCTCTCTCTCTCTCTCTCTCTCTCTCTCTCTCTCTGCTCCTTTCACTCTCTACAGAAATTTAGATATTCACATAATAATGCAGAAAGGAAGTAACTGCTGGTTTGTATTGAAGAGAAGAATTTGAATAGTTGTAAGTCCTGGTTTGTATTGAAGAGAAGAAATTTGAACAGTTGTAATTGCTAGTTTGTATTGAAGAAAATGATAGAGTGTTTAATAGGAATATTTTGGTGAACTCAATAAAAGTGTAAAACACTTTTGAAGACTGATTTTGTCAGAGGCTTAGAGATATATTTTTGTAAAACACAATCAGTTGACTAATTTTGGCAAATTAGACATTTTGTCTATCTTAGCCAAAATTATGTTTTTCAAATAACTTGATTTTTCAAGGCTTAAAGTACATCAATGAAATTCTTAAAAGAAAATGATTTTGTAAAAATCTTTCACTCTCTCTATTAGTTTCACCTCATTTATTGACAGATTAAACAAAAGAAAGAAAATTAAAAAAATATAATAATGAAATATAAACTTAATTATGTATTAAAATAAGAAAATTTTCTAATAAAAAATTATTATTCACAGATTTAAGGATATATTCAACCCTTAACATAACAAAAAAAACAAATATAGTAATAAAATAAAATTTTAATTATGTTTTAAAATACAAAGTTTAGTTAATTAAAAAATATCTATTGTCTGAGCGAATTGGATGCCCAGGCAATCGCCTAGTTCTTTTTGTTTAGGCGATCATCGTCTAGACATTTTTCCTATAGTCGAATACTCATGTGATCGTCCCTATCGACTATGTATTTATTCGATATCTAGGCTGCCAAACAGCCCCACAAAGAGTCCTAACATGTGGACTTAGAAGTTGAAGCAATGCTTTTCTAAATGAGGGAGCATAATTTAATGAGAAAAGGATTAATTGATTGCAAAGCAATCAGTAAAATCTTAGTCTACCTACTTACTCTAGGTAGCATATGGAATACACTTCTCAATAATATATCATGGGATGCATTCCACTTGGGTCAACATTATAAACATTATTATGGTGAATATACTGCATTTACCCTGATAAAAAATAGAAATTGAAAAAAAATGCACTTTGTCTTTATCTATGATGACCATACATGCCCTTGTCCCTTTGCTTCAGAGTATGCAAGTTGTTTTCCACATTTTGACTCAGCATATTATATAGTAATAATATATATAAACTTATTCTAAGAACATGCAAAGAGTTTGGTCAAAACTTGAAAAAAATTTCAAAAACTAAACAACAAAAGAGAATTACTTGCTTGTGTGAGGCTGCGAAGTAGTAAGCTGCCTATGTTAACGGCTAGTATTTATAAAACTATCATTTTCTGTCCTCAATAAACCACTCCATATCCATTTATTTTCCGAGGTGTGAAACTTTGAATTACAACCCTTTTTTCCAAGGAATTGAATTGCATTGTCTCATAATGGACCAAGAATCATGAGATTTAACCACCCGAATCCGAATTACGAAACCTCTATTTTAGACCAAAATTTAAAAATATATATTAAATGAAATCACATATCATAATAAAACCAAGCAATGATGAAACAATTCAGTGAAGGCATAAGAAGTATATACCGGACATTTTATGCCTCACTCTCGCCCAAATGAAACACGTATTGGTATTTTCATACGGTTGAGCTTTTGCTGATGTAGTTATAGACTCTGCTCAAGTTTGAAAACTTCATCGTGTAATTTAGCTGCCAAATCATAGTTCCTAAATAGCATTTTGTAGGTCTGCACGGCAGGTAAAAATAAATAATTAACAATTGTTCAAGTCGAAGCAATATAACACGAAATCAAAGAAAAAATAAGATTAAAAAAATAAAAGGTAAAACCTGACCACCATACAGAAATGATTGGAATAAAACCTCTGGCGATTGATTGATGCTTTTGTAGAGAATTGAAATCTCTAGCGCGATTTGACAAGGGATTACGAAAGGTTAGAAATTTGGAACCGAGTGATTTGATGAAGGGGTTGATGCTTTCGTAAGGATCAAACTGCAGAATTTCTTGCAATTATCCTTTTGTAAAAGAGAGAATAATCTGGCAATGGAAAAAGAGAGAACAATCTGCCAAGCGATTTGGATTTGGATAATCATAGAGAATGACTGATTGATTTTGATAAAGGAAATTGATGCCTTCGTAGCAGATTGATCCTTTCGTAGAAGAGAAAACAATCTAGTCAATAGAAGAAGAGAGAGAACAATCTGCCAACCATTTGGATAATCGTAGAGAATGGCTGAGTGATTTTAATGAAGGAAATTGATGCCTGAATATATATATAGAGAGAGAGAGAGAAAGAGAGGTGAAACGAACATGATACGAGGAGTCATTTCGGGAAGAGAGAGCGAGTGGTCGACGGTGAGAGATGAGGAATGAATTTCTGAGCTGCTGCTTTCGCGAGTGTCCTCTGCAATTCCATGGCATTCCAGATCTTCTCCATCCTCATTTTTCTCTCTCTCCATCTCTGCTCCTTTCTCTCTCTACAAAAATTTAGATATTCACGTAATAATGCAGAAAAGAAGCAGCTGCTGGTTTGTATTGAAGAGAAAAATTTGAACAGTTGTAACTCCCGGTTTGTATTGAACAGAGAAATTTGAACAGTTGCAATTACTGGTTTGTACTGAAAAAAATGAAAGAATGTTTAATAGGGATATTTTGGTCAACTTAATAAAAGTGTAAAACAATTTTGAAGAAAACACTGTAAGTAGATCCATATATTTATAGGTAGTATAGATATAGATATACAATAGATGAGGGGTAATGAATGAGGGGTGTGATGGGGATATATTGGTAATAAAAGTGTAAAACATTTTTAGAGAAAACACATAAGAGGATCCATACATTTATAGGTAGTATAGATATATATATATATATATAAGCTTCATGGCTTTTAGAAGCTGCCCAAGGATTATATATATATATATATATATTTTTACCTTGCTTCATATAGATATTAAGTAGTGTAAAAATATCTATATTTTTATTTTAATTCACGCTTGTCCACAAGTATCTTTTCGGCACTTATCTCCGTAGTTGATATTTAAAATATCAACATATGAAGTATCGGCAATTTAGCATAAACTCGGGCTCGGTATCATCCGTACACATTTTACCGATATTGGGTGCCTTATTCATCTTCACATAATTTTCATAATTATTTTCACTATATCGGTTCAATATTTTATTCTATAAAATATTAAATTATAAAGCCGGGAATTTAGTTTGTCAACATTGGGTCCCTGTTAATGCCTTATGTTTTATTCATATTTTCTGCATAATTAATTTTTCGTATCACTCCTATTTATTCATTCCAGTACTCGGTTGACCGGGTCATCTATTTTCCGAGCCTATATATTATTTTTACATCTGAAGGCCTTAAATCCCGTCATGGCTTATTATATCTTAAGCTATTTCGAATTATTAATGTCACATAACTTATTTTCATCAGGTCAGAATATAGTTTGGGTCATGTCGGATTTTCGGAATATTACATCTTCCCTCTCTCAAAAACTCAATATTTCATTACAAGATTATCTTGGTTGTTACAATCAACCAAAAACTCTCGAGTGTGTTGATGCCACTTTTTTTTCTTCTTGCTACTCTCCTTTTTTGTTCTGCAAAATAAAGAAAGGCTACGAAATTCAAATAAGAGAATGTTGAATGGGGCACTGAACGGAGTGAGAATAAATTTGTGCTTCTTCTGTGACTGTTATGGGTGTTTGATTCTAGGGAGAAGAGAGAGAGAAAATATGAGATTTTTTAATATTAATTTATTTTATTTAAAAAATTAAAAATAATTTAAAATTGAAGGATAATACGGTAATTTTAATTTATTCATTAACACCATCAAAAAACAAACTCTAATAGGAAAAGTAGTATAATTTACCTTTGATTATATAAAAAAATCAATTATATCATAAGCTCTCATGCTGATTATTTTTTTATTTTTAAACAACTTCTTATTTAAAGAAAAGAAATTGAAATTCAAAAATAAATAATTTTCTTTATATGTAATCATTAAACATTGTCTTTTATCAAATTATTTTAAATATTAATCAATTATATAATAATTATTTATGTAATAATCAAAATTAGTTTAAAAAATCTAAATCTTCCTTTATTTTTCCTTTTTTTTTTGACATAAGTTGGAAATTTATTTATCTTTCTTTATTATATTCTCTCTTAGTTTTCATACGTTACCTCATTACCTTTTTTTTCTCAACTCTTCAGAACAGATGGAACTCTTTTTTGTTCTTGATGTCACTTTTGATTCATTCGTGTGCGTCTTTGCCTATCATTATTTTAAAAAAAAATTGATGTATTTAGACTTTGCTCTCCTTGATATATATCAAAATTGGTTCAAAAGTATATTTGTTCCATCTAACTTCATAATTCTGTAGCCCAATTTGAATCAATATTTTCTATGATGAATCATAATTCACTGAATAAAATGGAATTGGGATGAAATAGAACCGACCATTCAAATAGATATGGTTGCAGAGGTAAAGCATAAACAAATAAATGTTGAAAATTGTTTTCAACTTGAGAAAGAATGTTAGAAATGAAATCAAATAAACTTAAAAAGTGCGATTGTTGAGATTTTTTAAGTTAAATTTAGAGTGAAAGCTACATAATGAAATGAAAATGGTTTGAGCTTTGCAACTGTACCCAGAACCCCCCAAAGTAAAAATACTTTATAAATGGAGAATCATGTTATAAAATTAGGGTTATTTTAATATCAAACTGTGTATGTGAGAGAGAGAGAGAGGGGGGGTTTTCATGCTATCATTTGGAGGGCCAATATAGAAGGCTAACCTTCTAATGTAGAACAAGTCGTGGAAGAGTTTATACAATAATGGGACAAAAAGAATCCCAAATTGAAGTTAAATCGCCTTGTGAAAGAGGTTGAAAAGATTTTTCAAAAATGTTTTGGGTTGGGTCACCTCAACATATCCATACTCGAAAACCACCATAGTTTGACCTATGACGGCCCAACGTTTCAAACTCATCGCTATTCTATTACTACGGTGAATTTCAAACAAATTCATCGCTTAACCCTTCAATTAGACAATTTTACTATTTTTGAAAAGTTTTGTTTCTACAATTAAATTGCATAGGAACCTCTTTTTGAGTCCCAGTTTCTTTCTATCTTTTTCTTATCTTATCTAGAATCTAATTTTCGCTTCAATTTAACAAAAGCCTCAAATTTGATTTTATCCGAATTTCTCTACTTTTCTAATTTTATTAGGATTTGTATATACGAGTTGTAATTTCCTAGTCAAAATAGTAGTTTCTTATACTTATAAATTTAGTATAATAAATTTCTATTATTCAGTTATCATTAATAAAGTACAATTTTCAAATTTTATAGAATTTTCTCTTGCTTGGATTGATTGTTCTCCCATTTTGGATATTGAATTTTTTCGTATCCATCCTATCACTTTTCATGTTGGGTCACCTTCACTAACTGGTTGATCTCTAAACTTAACCATCTCTATATAAATATAAATATGTAGACACACACACACTTTTTCAATGACAATAGCCGGTGGTCTCAGAACCTAAATTTGATTTCACAATAGTTGGTATAAAAACTGATAATTTGACCTTGATATATTTAAAATTTATTGAAAGGAGTTTCCAACAGTACAGATATAAGACCACAACATAGAATAGGTCCCAGGCAAAATATTTTATTCCCAGTAGTCCTCTAATTTTTTATTTTTTTTATTTTATTTTATTTTGGAGAAAATTGCCCTTCTATGCAGATTACTGTGATTCTCTTTGTGTGAATTGTGCACGCGCTTCAAGAAAATTTTTTAACTTTCAAAATTCATTATCTCATAATATATAAATCTATTTTCAATAAAATTTATATATTTGGATACTACAAATTAAGATCTATCAAACTAGATCCATATTACATTTGAAATTTTGCAAAAAAAAAAAGGTCCAAAATACTGAAATTTCACTATTTTCTGTGAAACTGGTAAAACACCCGAGTCAGTTTGGTTGGCTAGATCTAAAAAACAAAAACATGAAATTCATATATAATTCATGAAAAATGGACAATTGAACACAAAGTTATGGTAGTTTAAAGTTTTGATACAATGAGTTTTGTTTCCAACTTAGCTAAAATAGCTTACTTATTTATCTATTTAATCATATGAATGAGGAAAAAACACTTCAAGATGGATGCTTAATTGGATCAAAATCAACAACTTCATCATAGTTGCTTTCTCCATTTGGAGGATTTGAACAACATTACATATTCAACAAACTTCCATGACGTGGAAATTATATAAGATCACATATTTTGAACAATTACAATTGAATGAAAAATAATCAAAAATCAAAGGAATTTAAGATAGTGAAACTTCACTCTCCAACGAAGACAATGAGTGGTACAGGTAGCTTACTAGAATTTCTTTAACTTGTTCTTTCAATTTTGACATGTGAAAGATGACTAATTTGCAAAAGCGAACTAAAATTCAAACATGTAGGTTATCAAAGAATTATAGTTAAACATGTAAATGATTAAAAATATATAGTTCTTAATACAATCAAGGTGTTATACAATCAAATAAATCAAAATGTGAAATTTCACTGTTTGGACACAACACTCATTCAATAAACTTGCCAAATGACCACCGTAAAACAAAAATAAGTAAACAAACAGAGCCTAGTAAGAGTCTAAAATATAGTTCTTAATACAATGAAGGTGTTATGTAAGATTGATTGGTCACAGTTTCAAAAGAGTTTAAGTAACCAAAAGCCAACACACATACTCTCCTTCAGCTGATGCAGAGATCGATATATTCAACAAGATGAAAAGAAGACAAAGAAGCCATTTCAAAACCCTAGTTTCCATTGTCATAGGCCCACAACTCTCTTTCTAATCACTATTTATTCTCTCTTTGAAACTAAAGTCCGTTATAAATGTTTCTCGGTCGTATGGAAAAACATACTATTGTGTATAAAAGCAAGTATGGCCTTGGGTACTGAGACCCAGACCACAACGTGGGGATGCTCCATGTCGATCCGGTAGCACAGAAGGGTGGCACAATTGCACCTCATTTTTCTTGGATGATGCTATTGAGGGAGGTAATAGCGATGATAGAGGTAACGATGACAACGGAGGTAATGACGACGGTAGAGGCGAAGACGACGTTGGTAATGACAACAACTACAATAATGATCTGTAACTCAAGAGTTAAAACTCTTTCACTATGGCGCAAGAGGGATGACAGAAATGAGGCTTCAAAGAGGATTTGTAACCCATTAAATGAAGGATTTTCACACGGTCGACTAATGAGATAAAGGCTGCAGAGACATTGGTGGAGAACTCAATGGAGCAACAATTGAGATAAGGTAAGAAAATATTGCAAACCTTGTATCATAATTAGGAGTAAAAATTTCATGTAAGAAAAATATCCCTAGAAATAGACTTTAACTCAAACAAATAAAAGATTGAGTGGACTTAAAATAATAAAACATAAAAGTGTGGAGTCACGCTCAAATTAAGTCCCAAAATTAAACTGAAGACTAATTATCCATATAATTAAATCACAAGGAAGCATCCATAATGAATTTTATAAAAAAAAAAAACATGTTGAAGGCTATAGGGTATGGAGCCCATCCTGCCAACAACATCGTTAACTATAGGGCATTAATGCCCATTATCTAACAGTATGGTTTTTGGGATGCCAAATCTGCATATTATATTTTCTTTGATGAAACTAATGATGGCAACGCTTGTGGCTATTTTGAGGGGAATTGTCTCGACCCATTTCGTGAACATCTCTGTGGCCACAAGTATCCAAACTTGGATTTTGGAATTTAGGTTGATAGGTTCAGTGAGTTCAAGGCCCCATGTGTAAAATGGCCACAGAATATTTATGGGGTGAACTCCCACTACTGGTGCGTGGATCTTGTTTCCATGGACTTGGTAGGCTTTGCACTTCTTTACGTATGCCTTGACATCTTTAATGATGGAAAATAGAGATTTCATTCCATTTTTTAAGCTGAACCTTGATTGGGTCGTGCTAGTCACCATCTTCATTGTTTTCTTCCTTTGGGTGCGTTAAGCACACTGCTTGGGGTGATTCTCTTACAAATTTTAATTTTGGTCCACGTTTTCTTAATGTCAACTTTTGAGGCTAATGTTTCTAACACATCAAGATGTTTGTTGCAAGATTTTGGTGCATGTTCAATGGTTACTATCTTGAACTTGTCCATCCATCATTGGACAATGATGCAATAAAAAACCAACTTTGGTCCTTTTATGTCGAATTCTCCCAAGGTTTGCCACACTAATAAGTTAGAATCCCCTTTGATGCAAAGGGATGCGATACCCACATCATGTGCTACCATAAGCCCAAGTATGAGGGCCTTATATTCAACTTCATTATTGGTGTAGACAAAGTCAATTTTGTAACATAGGCTAATTTCTTCTTTCTTTTTGGTGAAGTTAGGACTATCTTGCCCTTTCTCCTTCTGCCGTGGAAGACCCATTGAACATCTAGGTCCATGTGCCTAGTACTTCTTTGCGTGGCACACTAAGTAGTCATCTTCGGTGAGCTCTTCATTTGGGGGCTCAGACTCTCCATTTGGGAATTGTGCAAACAAGTCTGCTAACACCTGGCTTTTATAGCTTTTGGGGAGACACAATGAATTTTAAATTCAAATAAGGACAATAACCATTTTGTTTCCTTCCCCGAAAGCATTGGGCAATGTAATAAATATCTGATGGGGTCGCACTTTATCATTAATATCAAAGGATGAACCAGGAGATAATGCTTGAATTTATACACAACGAACAGCAATGCGAAGAAAAAATGTTCCGCATGAAAATATCGCACCTCGAGATCCCTGACAATACGACTGATGTAATAAATGGGACACTCCAGCCTTCTAATTTCTTGGGTAAGTAAAGCCCACATTGACGTTATGGTGGTTGTAAGATACAAGATAAGTGACTTGTCCTTCAATGGGGAGATTATTACTTGTAAGGAAGTTAACACTTTTTATTCTATCAAAGGCCAGTTAATGCTCCTCCTTCCAAGAGAATGGGATATTCTCCTTTAACAAATGGGTGAAGGCTTGCATTATTTCCGCAAAGGCTGGAATGGATCTTCTTGTATTTATAGCTAACCTTACCTAAAAAGCTTTTTAGTCATTTCTGCGTGGTTGGTCGAGGCATATTTTAAATTTTAGATATTTTTGATATATCGGCATCAATATCATGGCCCTAGACAATGCAGCCCAAGAACTTCCCCACTGTCACCCCAAAGGCAAATTTAAGTGGATTCAGGTACAAGTTAGAATTTTTGCAACTTTGAAACATCTTCCCGAGGTCTTCTATGTGGTGTTCCTCTTTTGTGTACTTCACCACCATGTCGTCTACATAAAAGTCAAGGTTTATATGTAGCATATCATGGAACATGTAGGCCATGTCCCTTTGATATGAAATCATGACTATATAGAAGAAGTTCCCTATTACTGTTTCGAAGGCTTTCATCTCTACATCTTGCTGGTCTATTTGGATTTGATTATAGCCATTAAATCCATCCATGAAAGAGAACATATGGCTTCTTACAGTGGCATCAATAATTGTATCAATATTAGGCAATAAGAAATCGTCTTTTGGACATGCTTGGTTGAGATCCCCTGAAGTTGATACACACCCATATCTACTGGCTCTTTTTTGTCATTGGGAGAATGTTAGATAGTCATAGTGGACGTTGAAAGGACTTGAAAAAGTTTGCTTTAAGGAGCTTCTCTAGTTCTACTTTTATTTACAACTTTAGCTCTAGTCTAAAAATGCATAGAGCTTACTTCACTGGATTCATTGTCTAGATTGTGTTAAGTTTGTGGAAGATGACCTTGGGATCCACGCCAAGCATCCATGCATATGACCATGTGAAGACATTCGTGAATTCCTTCAACAGTTTAAGAATATTGTACTTCTGCTCTTGGGGCATCTCTTTGCAAACAAAGACTTGGCGTGAAACTTCTAGGTCATATGAGAGATTAACTTCATTGAGAAGTTGTTGTTGAGGTTAAAGCCCATTTTGGAAGCACTCATGGCCTTTTTTAGGTTCCTCCACAATCTTGTTTTCTTCTGCCACACAACGATCTTCGTTAGGTTTACCTTTGAACCCTCCATGCATGGTTGACTTGGATGAAATAACCCTCTAATGATCTATACCCTGAAGTGCTTATTATAGACACGTGTCATACCCTGAATACGGTAGTCAAATTATGGTATATCAAATACTCCCCCCCAAGCTTTAGTTCTGTAGCATACTCAGAACTTAGGTTAGGGTTTTTAAGATGTCATACCTGTGTCTGTCATAAATGCGTCATTCTGTATTCTGAGGAGACAGCCGTTGATGTGGCATTTATTGCGTTAGCCACCAATTGAATTTACGAGGCCATCATTGCTTCAACTGCCATGGTAGTTCAGAGGCAATGCTCCCCCACGTGGACGTCCGTTGGATTGAAGGGGGGTAACATATTACTACTCCCATTTTTTCAACACTTTGGCATTTTGAGAGTCTTTAAATTGCAAGAGAGATCTTTGAGTGAGGCGAACTCTAGCGTTCCAGGAAGATCAACTCCAATCAAAGCTATGGTCAGGTTCGGTTTCAAGAATATTTCCTGAATTCTCTTCATCTTTTCCTCTCTTTCTTCTACTCTTCTTCATTTTCTGTTCAGACCATGTCTGCCTTTGATACCTAATCAAGCATTGGTCCCAAAATCGTAGATCTTCAAGGAGTAGATGACCAAGTAGAAGTAAATTTAGTAGTTAATAACCTTTCAAAAAACATAGTAAACAAGTCTATTGAAAGTCCAGTCCCGAGTTCTAAAGTCAAAATAGTAGAGGCCTTTATAGAGCCTAAGAATAGAGGCGGGAAAACCTCTGGAAAATCCCATAAAAGGGAGGAGGGTGAAAGTGCCATCACTCAGAGGATGATAAATGCTTTAAGAGCTGCTTTTGATTTCCCTACAAACGTGTCTTGTAGGATTCTCGAGCCTATAGATCGTCCTTCAGATGTCTACCAAAGTGAGATTTGTGCTTAACTAGAGTGATTTGAGATAGGAGTTCGGTTCTCCTTCCATCATATCATTAGAGAATTTTTTAGTTGGTTTAAGATTTTTCAAGCTAAACTGAATATAAATAGCTAAAGTTAGTTACTTGGCTTTATAGTTTTAGGCCATCTAATCAATGTTGAGGTAGACATCCCCTTGATTAGGAGTAATATGGATGTGAAATACCTGAGGTCAGAAGGCATGTTTTACACAGTCTTTCGACAAAGGGTTCAAACCTCTCTCCTTAGTGCCCACTTCCAATAAGACCTAGAAGAAGCAGTACTTCTTCACAAAAGGAGGCTAGGAGTTCGAGGACTTTGAGAACCAAGCTTCAACCTTCCCATGAAGGATTGACATTAAGGGTGAGCCCCTTTTTATTTTCCATAAATTGTGTTTTTTCTCACTTTTCTATATTTGAGCTTTTGCTCTATATATTTATGCAGACAAGAAAGCTTGGAAGAGATCGATCTTCACTATCGATCTCCAAAAGAAGTACAGATAGCTTCTCTAGACCAACAATCGTTCTTTCAAGGCCATAATAACCTTGAAGAACCTAATGGACGCAGGGCTGGTCAAAGATAAGAGCCAAGGGCTCAGAAAGACACTTCTCTTGGGATAGGTATTGGGGAAGAAAAATAAATTTGGGGAAACTTCATCCCCTGCCGAGCCCCCTTCTTTAGAGAAGAGGAGGATACTCATATCTGATTCCCTGAGTGGACGGTTTTTGAAGAGCTAGGTCACTCACCAGCTTAGAAGACCCTCCCCCTTCCAGCTCCTCCTGTACCGAAGCAAAAGAGGGGAAAGGGGAAATCAAGTGCAACCCCACCAGTGCCTAATGACTCTGGCCCAAGCGTTGTGAGGAAGGCCTACAATGATTCCTGGGCAACATACCCCAACAAATTTTTTGGGCTGAAGCCTTAGAGGATTGCTAGAGATCTCATGACTGTCCAAATGAGGGTAAGTTCTTTTCTTCCTATTTGTGCATTCTCTTTTTATTTTCTACACACCTTCAGTACTGATATGACCCTTTTGGTTTTTCAGGCTGTTCATGGCTTGTCAGCCATTATAGACTATCTTGAGGACACCGAGCAGGTTGACACCCTACAAGCAGAGCTCGATGAGACCAGGCTCTAGCACGGGACTACACAGTCAGCAGTGGCTGCTGGTGAAGAGAAGCTGAAGGAGGCTGCCAACTCTTACTCCATTCTAGAGTCTGGATTAAGCTTTTTCGATTATGATCCCATCAAGGGACTAAAGTGTTATACCTACTCCAAAGCCCTTATCTGTAGATGAACCATCAGTGTAAAATAGTTATACTGAAGTATCTAGAGTGGTTTGAGCTTTTGAATGCTGCATTCCAATGAATTTAGCTATGAAGTCTGCAAATGCCTAAACTTTTATGGCAGTTCGTGAAACATAAGATATGTCAAATTCTCCTAGTTCCACTAACCATTTAACTAGTCATCCCGAAACTTCATATTTGTGCAGGACTGATTTTAGAGGATAGGATATGGGGATCACGATAGGATGAGCTTGAAAGTATGGTCTGAGCTTCCGAACAGATATTATTAAGGCTAAAGCTATTTTTTTAATCTCAGAATACCTTGTCTCGGTGTCGAAAAGTATTTTACTGACATAGAAGATAGGCCTTTGAATTCTTTTGTTTTCCCTAATTAACGCAAAGCTGACCGCGTTTTCTAATACGACTAAATGCATGAGTGGTTTTTCCCCTGACAATGGTTTTGAAAGAAGGTATGGGGAGGCTAAGTATTGCTTGAGTTATTGGAAGGCTTTTTCACATTCAGAGGTCCACTCTAGGGCTTTACTCCCCCTCAAAGCTTTAAAGAACGGGAGGCACCGATCCGTTGATTTAGAAATAAACCTATTCAGTGCTGCTATCCTAATATTTAGCCCTTGAATATCTTTCTTAGTTTTGGGGTATTCTAGGTCTATCAAAGCCTTGATCTGGGTAGAATCTACTTTAATTCCTCTCTAGGAAACTAGAAAACCTAGGGATTTTCCCTCCGTGATCCTAAAGATACATTTCGATGGGTTGAGTTTCATTCTATACTTTTTCAAGATGTCGAATGTTTGTGATAAGTACTAAGTGTGGTCATCCTTTCGAACACATTTGACAAGCATATCGTCGATGTAGACTTCTATTGTATCTCTAATTTGGAGGCCAAACATTCTATTCACAAACCTCTGATACATGGCTCCAACATTCTTTAAAACGAACGACATCACGTTATAATAATAGAAACCTCGTTCTGATATGAATGTTGTTTTTTCCTAGTCTAGAGGATACATTTGGATTTGATTATAGCCAAAGTAAGCATCCATGAAGCTCATGAGTTCATGACCTACCGTAGCATAAACAAGTTGATCAATTCTAGAAAGAGGAAAGCTGTCTTTAGGACAAGCTTTATTAAGGTCGGTATAGTAGACACAGACTCTCTATTTGCCATTCTTCTTCTTTGCAAGAACTGTATTGGCAAGCCATTCAGGGTAGAACACCTCCCTTATCATTCCAGCATCAAACAACCTCCGGACTTCTTTGTTGATGATCTTGTGACATTCTAGGGCAAATGTCCTCCTCTTCTATCTTATTGGAGGATGGTCTGGATCTATCATCAGCTTGTGAAAAATGAAATCAGGATCTGTTCCCTTCATATCTATTCCCTTTAAGAATTTAACAATCTCCTCTTGCTCAGAAGGAGACAAAGTTGAGCCAATATGTAAGTACTTTCCCTCTTCTTCAGTGCTGACGAGCACTTTGATGGACTCCTCCATTGGTTTGACCACGCTGTCCCTTCCTTTTGGACTTAATGGCTCGTCAATCTCGGAAGGACATTCTTTGGCCTCATGAATCTCTGGAGATGGAGAGTCTTCCCCCGTTTTAGGGTACTGTAATTGCTATTTTGAAGGTCTTTCTTTGAGTGCGAGGGCATGGCATTCTCGGGTAGTGGGATGGCAACCCTTAATAGTGAGAACTTTGGTTTTGTGGACATATTTCAGACACTGATAGAGGGTTGACGCAACTATCCTCATCTAGTGGATCCAAGGTCTCCCAATAATGACATTATAGGTAGATTTAGCGTCTAGAACCATGTAATCAGTGATCAGAGTCTTCTAGTCATCTCCTTCTTCTACCGTGGTCGGTAGATCAATTCTGCCCAGTGAGAAACTAAGATTCCCATTGAATCCTACCATCACAGCAACGGTAGCTCTGATGTCCCTAGAGTCGAGCTTTATGTGTTTAAAAGATTCGTAAAATAACACATTGGTAGAGCTCCCAGTGTTTATAAGAACCCTTCTAATCTCAAAATTAGCAATTTTATGTAAGATGACGAGAGCATTGTTGTAGGGACAGTGTATCCCCATAAGGTCCAATTCAGATAACTGGATTTGAGATTCTGACTTCATCTTTTTTTCAATGGCCGAGATCTAAATGACGTGGGGCTCTGCCATTGCTTCCCTAACATATCTATTCCTAGCCCTATTAGACATTCTTGTCATCACATTGTCAGCATGGAGCACAAAAATGACTTGATTATTTTGCTACTTCTGATCATTCCGAACTTTCCTTTGTTCAGGCCTTTGCTCTGGCCTCCTTTGAGAGGGTCTTTCGTCACGGGGTTCCGTCTCCCGTCCTAGCGGACAAACTCTCTCAGTCGTCCTTTCCTAATGAGATGCTCTATCTCTTGCTTCAGAGCTCTGCACTCCTCAATCATGTGCCCCTGATCTTTATGAAAGTCTCAATACTTGTTTCAATTCCTTCAGTTAGGGTGGTTTTTTAATGGTTCCGGTCACTTCAGGTTTTCACGAGTCTAGACTTGTTGGAGTATATGGGTAAAAGAAGCATTCTATGGTGTATAAGTCTCATACCTTCTAGAGCCTGAGTTGTTTTGAACTTTTGGTGTTGTTCTCTTGTCGAGACTCCTAGTCCTCTTTTTATTGGCGTTGTTATCCCTCTTCTGGACCTGCTCGTCCTTATGAGCTTGTTCTTTAGCTTTTCGGAAGGAGGCTTTCATGTCTTCGAGATTAATACACTTCCGTGCTCTCTCCATGAGCGTTGTCATATCGACAGAGGGATTATTGGTTAAGGAATCCTATAGGCATCCAAAACCAATGCCTGAAGTGAGGGCGGCCACTAGAAAACTCGAACTACAATCGGTTATCTCTATGAGTTCGGTATTGAATCGAGTTATGTACTCTCGAAGTGATTCTCCCTTTGCTTGCTTCATAATCAATAAGAACTCTAGCCCTTTTATCAACTTTCTGTTTGTTAAGAAGCGGTCAAGAAATAGCCTACTGAGTTCATAAAAGTTGTTGACCGATTTCTAGGAAAGATTGTGAAACCATTTGAGGGCGGTACCCTTTAGACTGGTGACAAAAGTTTAACACATGAAGGCATATGTGGCCCCCTGTAGAGCCATTGTGTGCTGATAATGAGATAAGTGGTCCCCAAGATCATCAAACTCGTCATAAAGAGTGAATTTTGGGACAACAAATTTTTTAGGTCGCTTATTTATCATTATGGCAAAGGTGAACGATGTGGAGAACCTATCGAGTAGTTTACCCAGCTCGTTTTGTTTTGAAAGGACGTGGAACCCCTTGGTTGAAATCGTTTGATCTTGAGAGTCCGCTATCTCCTTTACCATCTAAGGGGATTTGGGTAGGATTTGTTGTACAATCGGTACCCTTTGTTAATCTTGTCCTCTGCTTCTGGGTCCTGGATTCATAAGAGGAACTTGTCTAGCAACGGCAGAAGGGTGGTGCTCTCCTAAAACTGGTGGACCTGAGACCTCGAGAAGCTGAAGTCCCTATTGCGCTGGATTGGCTCTAGAGACTGTTGCGATTGGTATTCTTGTCCTGTTTTGGTAATGGATGGAAGGATGGAATGTCGGTATTCCTCTCCCCATAGTTGTTGACGAGTGGGGATCGGTCCCCACATGGGCGGTACCATGAGGGTGCATCGACTGCACATTAAGCAACTCCTCATTGTGGGATCCTCCGTCCGTGGTGGTGACGGGAGGTTGAGGTCCTCTGTAAATAGCGTTAGTAGGAGAAGAAGGATAATTTCGCTGGTTCTAAGCCAATAAAGCCAGAGTTTGTGACAAGGCTGTGAGTTGTTCCTGTATTTGATCGGACTGTCGTTGAATCCGATCAAGTTGCTGTTGCAAATGAATAGGTGTTTGTCCCTTTCCTCTTCCAACAAGAGACTGATTTTGAGAGTTTTGGGAGTTTTTTCTAGGACGAAGGTTGGGAGCCACTGTTTCTTTGAGAAAATGAGCTTAGTTTCCGATGTAAAGTATTGAGAATGATCGTTGTGTCACACCCCGAATTTCTACAAACCCGAAGCGCGATTGACGAGACAGAAAGTAAAATAAATAAAAGGACAAAAGTAATTAAATTCACTAAACATGCGTCCATTCTCATCAATACATAAAATAATATACAATACATCGTTTATCGGTCATTCGGGCTTAAGCCCTTACATAACAAAATACAAGTCTCATGGACCATGAATATATCACGTGCTCCACCCTATCAGGGCATCACAGAGTCTCAAGTGGCTGGAGGATCCTCATCTGAAAAATGTTGCCCACGAATGGGTCAGCACAACTGCTGGTATGATGAAATGCTAATGCCAGAAATAAAGCTAAAGCGTGGCATGTGCAAGGTGTACATTTATTTCTAAATGACATTCAAGCATCGCAGTAATATATATGAATAGTATGCGTGACACACCCATGCACAACTCTATGCCACACCCATGTCTCGTTTACGGGTACTCCCCGATGGCTACGGAGTACCAATGCAATGGCCAATTTTGGGTTTTTCACCACAGGATCTACACCCTCATAATGCAAAGCACCATGTGCTTACCCACGCCATGTTCTCAAAGAATTCATCATATGCCAATATGCCAATGCAATCTCAATGAACATGGATCTTAATAATATAACATGCTCTGACAATAATAGATAAATCACCAGTCAATTTCATATACATGCATATCTCATGTGTTCATGCATCATAATTCATGTTCTTCACTTTATTAAACTTGCAAGTAACACATAACATGTGAACAACCACTTCCAAATAATCAGGTAAACACATTACAAATAAACACACTCAGCATTCCAGTCATTCACAAATATTCCTAACTTAACTTCATTTCTAACATTAGCAAAACACCATACCTGACGGGTCAGTCACAACCCAAGAAGAACGTGCACGATATGTAACTGAACTGATCAATGAAGATGCAAGAGATCAGATCTCCCTCTCCTGTCCTGTAAGTGTCCCTAAAAACATAAATTCCAACTCAATCTATTTTCATTTGAATTTATGCTATTCATCAAATTTTATGTCTTTAAATTCATGGGTTTCTATTCTGTTAAATTAAACTCTACCATTGGTTCTAGGACGTTGAGGAAAATAAGTTTAGGCTCTCGTAGAACTCAATTCGGACACCGGGATTCAAAAGGGCAAAACAGTCATTTTGCACTTTACACGTGTCCTTACACTTCGTGACCTCTTTTCACAAATCGGACTCCACGGTTGCGTCCAGAATGTTCGAGATAATAAAGTTTCACTATTTGTTTACCTAATTCGGAGTTCGTTTGACTGTACTTTAATTCAGGGGCATTTTGGTAATTTTAAAGGTTTCTACGGGTCTTTTTATTTTTCGGGACCCCGTCTCGTAAAACGGACATCACCATCGGTCTCAGAAGGGTCGAGATAGTCGAAATACACTAATGACTTGTCCCATTTGGACTTCGAGATATTTTTGAATATTTAATTAATTAAATTAATTAATTTAATTAATATTTTATTCATGTGGGTCAAAACATAATTATTAACAATTGGAGGGTCAATCCATAATTTCCGTAAGTTCTTGGGTCAATTTAAAATTCCTAAAAGTCAGGGGGGTCAATTTGTAATTTAAGAAAGTTCTATTCTCCCCATAGATAGCCAAACAGTGGCTATCCCTCAAATCTGGAATAGGATATCCCCATCCCCCAATTCAATTTTCAATTTCAATTTCTTATCCTAGGAACCAAACAGCCCCAATCTCTTTTTAATTTAAAACACCCACGCGACACGTGGCAAGGGCAGTCCACACCCGCCCGAACACGGACCCGAACAGACCCGACCCAGGCCCGGAATAGCCCCTCTTCTTCCCCGATTTTCCGGCGACGCACAGTAGGGTTCCGGCGCCTTTTCCGGCGCCGGCGACTGTTTTCCGACAGATTTTCCTAGTTTTCAAAATGTCATTTTCTTCCATTTTCCCCCTAGATTCCCTTTCCACCGTTAGTTTTTGATTTGCCCCTTTGGATTTTCACGAAATAGAGGGTCAAACCCTCGGTCAACATTCCGGCCAACCCATTTTCTAGCACTTTCCCCCACTGTTTTAAACCTAATTCATTTCCATTCATTTTCTGCACCTCACAAGGTTTGTTTCCTACCATTTAAACCTAGTTTTAACGTATGAAAAATTTGAAAAAATCAGATTATCCTTCTCTCTTAACCGTGACCTGCAACCTGACTTTTCTCTCTTGTTTCTAAACCATTTTCAATAATTCTTTTTGCATTATTTTCTATTTTTGATACTCTACCAGCCCCCATATTTAAATACACAACTTATGCATTGTAAAAATCAAAACAGAACCGAACATGCTTACCAAATTTCAAATTTTTCTCTCTCTGGTCGTAGGTTCCTTCTTCCTCTCTCGGTTCAAGCTTCTTGCTCTCCCCCTGTCTCTCAGTTTCTCTTTCTTTCCTTCCTCTCTTTACTCTTCTTTTCCCACTCAGTCGTGCACACAAGGGAATATATTGCACACTCACACACCTACATCCTCTCTCTCTCTCTTCTCTCTCTCTCTCTCTCTCTTTCTCTCCAAGACCAGACCTAACCCCACTGTTCTGCACCTGTACTTGCCACGCATACCCTGAATCCCACTCACACACACACCAACCAAATTATATATATTTATATATATATATATATATATCCACTTGCACTCCCACTAATCCACTAACCAGATTATATATATATATATATATATGCACACACCTACATCATCTCTGCTTTATACATATATATATATATATACCCACTTGCACACACTCCCAAGCCACTCATATATATATATATATATATATATCTCACTCATTACATACCCCACTCACACATTTAATATTTCCCCACTTTAATAATAATAAAAAAAAAATCAGGTCATTACACGTTGTTTCCTGCAAACGGTGTCAAACTAATATTACTCATTTTTTATTTGAAGGTTTCCTCTCCTGAACTTTTTGTCAAGAACTTGAGGTCAGAAGGTCATCGGAAAGGCTCCGTTGGTAGCTGCTCCGATGATAAAGTTAGTAAATAAATCGAAAATAGTAATTCAAAAGACAAATTGAACATAAATTGAAAGCGTACTTTATGGTATTATTTATAGGCTGTGGATCTCCTAAGTTGAGTAGGATTAAAAGCCATAAAAATAGGAATTTGATTATTTTTGTAGATAGTAGTTTTTATATATAAATTTGTTTCCTTATTTTGAGGTTGATAGTCTATGAACTGCGATGATAAGTTCGGAACCCGTTACCTCTAAACCCTTTGTGCCTGGTTGATTTGGATGAAATAACCCTCTAATGATCTATATCCTGAAGAGTTCATTATAAATGCGTGTCATGCCTTGAATATGATAATCAAATTATGATATATCAATATTTAATTCTTTAATAAGGAAATAATGTATCCCTAGTGGACCCTTAGTTAGGATGAGTTGGAAATAGAATTTATAATATCTCCAGTGTTATTTAACTCTTACCCCAAATGCCACTTACTTGTAATAATAATAATAATAATAATAATAATAATAATAATAATAATAATACTATACTCCTAATGATTCCTCAATCTCTCTAAATTTAAGGCAGACTTGGCGACGTGATTACGCACATTTTCATTCAAGTTAGGCTTGTCACCATATCCAAGTTTATACCCAATTATCCTTAACAAATCGGTCCAGCCCAATTAGCCTTGATTGTTTTGTTTTGATATTACCAAAAATATTTGCTACACCTTGTTATGTTTTCACATTTGATTAAATTATGGATATTTTCATTGTCCATTGACTCTTTTGTCACACAGTTTTGTCTTCATCATCTTCCAAACCCAATTGCCTATCACACAATAATTGAAATGTCTAACTGGAAATTTGTGATTTTTAAAAGTGATTCTCACATACCGTTTTATATGCGTCGTGGTGATTAACACCTCATTTTGTAATGTGTATCCTTTGGTGCAATGTTAATCACCTCTATTTTCTAATTACTTTCTTGTAATACTACATAATATAATGAGAAATACGTCAAGCAATTAAGCTATATTGTTAATATATAGTTTTATAAGACGAATATTATTAAGTAACAAAAATATTAATTAACTTTCATTTTTATTAACAATTTGTTTTTCTTACAACTAGAAATAAAACATGCATATATATTGTCAAGAGTAAGCTATTTTCTTAAAATATAAAGTTGGATTGTGTTCTTAAAAAAATAAAAAAGAACAAGGATAAATTACATTAATCTTGCATGAGGTTTCTGATAATTACACTAATTTTTTTTGAGATTTTTAAAATTATACTGACTTATCATATTTTACTTGATAAACTATACATATCTCTCTCTTTAGTCAATTTTTTCTTTTAAAATGACAAAATTATTCATTTCATACTTTTTTTTACCAAATTTTTTGAGGGTTTTTTCCTTTCAAATAGATATTTATTAAAACCTTAAATTTATTTTTTATAAAATTAAAATAAGTAAAGAGAAGAAACATCCTTGCCTCATGAAGGAAAATATTTCCAACCAAGGAAGTGACATAGGAGCAATTGAAAGAGGTTCCTTACGCTTTAGTAGTAGGAAGTCTCATGTATGCTATGCTATGTACTAGAGTACATATTTATTATGTAGTTGACATAGTTAGCAAATATCAATCAAACTCAGGACGGGAACATTGGATATTGGTGAAGCATACATTGAAGTATTTCATGAAAATGAGGGATTGTATACTTGTATTTAGATTTAGAAATTCCAATGAATCAAGGATTCCAAAAATTAAGTTATGGATGTGTTTTCCTGGCAGGAGGAGCTATTAGTTAAGGAGTGTGAAGCAATCATGTATTGCTAACTCTGCCGTGGAAGCTAGGGATTTAGTAGCTTCGTAATCAACTAAAATCAAATCCAAGATAGTATCTGTAGAGTATCTAGCTAATTCTTCCATATGGATGTTGTTGGCAAAGACTTTAGAGTCTTATATGGAGGAACTTGAAGTCAAATTTACTTTAGATAAGGTTTAGGGTAAGTGAGAGATTGTTAGGATTTGTGTCCTAAAAGCATTGTGTATATTGGGATTTTATTAATAGAAGTTATTAATTTTGAGAATTATGTTAATTATTTAGCACATGGTAGTCCTCAAGGTATATTGTATCTTATTGGTGTATGGAGTATGACTCTTGCACAGAAGATTATAATCATTAGTTCCTTTTGGCTTGCAAATGTAATTCACGATCTTGATAAATTCGAAAATTTTATCAATTAAAACTATAATTCTCTAGCTTATATATGATAGGGTGATTTATCTTTGATCGTTGTTAGCTAGAGTGTCAGTGCATATAATGTATTGGACTCGATAACATGAGAATCAATCTTGAAATTCCTGTCACTTAGATTTGGTTACTCATAACTAGTAAATTGGAAAGATTCTTAATCTTAAGAAAATTTTGAGCTTTGATCCAAAGTATTGGTTACTTTGATTTACTCATGAGTGAGATCTTCAGTGTCCAATGCCTCAATATTTCAAGTCATCAATATGATGGAATTTGAAACACTTATTTTTAAGATGGAATTCATAGTCTGATTAAGATAGGAATTGATATTTTCTTAAGGTAATTTATGAGATCTGTTTACTTAAATTTAGGTCTAGTACGTTTTAATCAATGGTTTACTAAAACAGTCGTCAAATTACATACTCAAGGTTTGTAAGATTTAAATAGAAAGGTTGACAATTAATTACATAGTTTTATTTGCAGACATCAAATTATGGAGGAATTTCTTTGCAATACTTTAGTAGGTCCAAGAATGGACTTGCACATTTATGAAAGTCTTGTGGCTATATCAAGGACAAACTTAGATGGTTAGATGATTTGTTTTAGTGAGGTTTGTTCCTCATGGTGTTGTTTATTGTTTGTAGTCAACTATTAATCTTCATTTTTTGTTTTACAATTAAATAATGAAGCCACCTGACCTATGCTTGCAGAAATCTGATTTTGATTGTTCACAAAGTGATCATTGTTACATTTTGTTTCAGGGGTTCATCAGTAAGTGACAAGAGAATTCTATAACAAAAAGTTCTCTATAAGGGCACATTAAAATTGTTCTTTTCTAATGGTAGACTTGAAGCAAGGTGAAGGCAATGGTAGCCATTCAGAAAATGATCAGACACAGCGTCAGACACCTGATATAATGTTAGAGATCTTATCCAGGCTGCCCATACAAGCAATCTTAAGATGCAAGTGTGTGTAAAGCTTGGTATGGTTTTATACACGATCAACACTTCATCAACTTGCAACTTAGTAGGGCAAATCATCGACCACCACGGGTCTTACTTCAAGCAACACTTGGTCAGGTGTATAATCTAACCAGCCTATTTTTATTGAACATTGAGAAGCACAAAGCTAGAGAAATCCTCATTGGAAATATGGAGGGGTATAGGCTTTGTATCATGGGTTCTTGCAATGGCTTGCTTTGTGTTGCTCCGTTTGAAGGATATGATCCTGTGTTTGTATGCAATCCAATAACGAGAATATATCGTTCTACCAAAATCAAAGGAAAATGACTCCAAATATCGTAAATGTCATGTTAGCATTGGCTTTGATCCTTCTACCAACAAGTATAAGTGGTGAAAACAAAAGATACCAGAGACATTTATGGAGGCAGGTTGGAGATCATAACGCTCAGGGAAAGTTCATGGAGACAATTAAATGTACATTATCAAGTATATACCTCTATGAAGGCACCAGCATTTTGGAATGGGGCATTTCACTGGATCATATACAAGGATGTTCATGACTTGAGCAACAATGATATCCTCTCATTAGACATGAGCAATGAAGAGTTTCGAACAATCACTTTTCCTGATGATATCAAGTCTCCTCATTTTGAACTTCTAAGGGGTTATAATATTGTGGAGGTTCTAAGTTCAGGCGGCCGTTTAAGCTTAATAGTGTTGGATTGTCAAACAGATGTTTGGTAGTCAATGCAAATTTGGCAAGTTAGGGAGAACAAAGTCGGTTTATGTTTTTGCTATCGATGCATCAGCGATATCCGTATGCCAGGGTCAATTTACGATTTATTTTCTGATATTAGAATGTTGAACTAGGACACTTTCTTGCTGGCATATGATGACACCCACAGGGAACACCTTGTGCTCTACTTCCCCCACGGCAAGCAGCATGTGAAACTGGACATTCTTGGCCTTCCCAAAAGGTTTCTGTTTATATGTTTCGAGCCCAGCCTTGTCTCTTCTCGAGCAGCTGCACTTAGTCTTGTGTGAAGAGGTGTGAAATCATAACTTCATTGTCTTTCAGGTCAGATTAAGAACAAAATATTTTGCAGTTCATGGTATTTTATTTATCGTTCAATTTTCTTGTTAAAACTAAACAATGGCGGATCCAAAAATTTTAGTTAGGGGGTGCCAAATTATTGGTATTATACAGCTTGTTCCAAAACGTCTCAAATCGATATTCTGCTTTAACCAAAGTTCTTAAAATTATTTTATAAGATATTTTTTCAAAGAAAAAAATAATAATAATTTTCGCCCACTGGCGGGCACGGCCGGGCCTACCCGAGCTGGCCTTTTGGGCCCGTTTTTCACACTATCTCCAATTTTGCTCAAATTCTCACAGGATGTGTATTTTAACATTCTAAGTATATTTTCTTTCTATGGCATACTCAAAGTATGCTTCCAAACATAACTTATGTCTAAATGATGTATGTATAGTGCCCTACTAGCAAATAATGCATGAATAGTGTCCTACCGGTAAAACAAAAAATTTACTCAGGTCTTTACATCCCCCGCCCGTTGCATTTCCACCACCTCCATAGTTGTTTGATCAGAGGTTTTCCAATCGGATAACTTCAATCGCACAAGCAACCATTGTCGTTTCATCGGAGTTTTTCTAATCGGATAATTTCAATCCACTAAACCCTATTTCTAGATTCCTCTTAATGTAAATTTATTCTAACCCTTTTGTCTCCACACCACTTCAACAACCTTTTCTTCAACATTCTGTTCTTAGTAAATCGATAATTGTTTTGAATTTCTTTTCATCTGAATCTTGTGGGTTTAGATTCACTATTAGATCTTATTGTGTTTTGATTCGTTTTCTTAGTGGCTCGAATCTTTTGATTCCATTGCTAATTGTTCCATATGGAATCTAACGTGTTTTTGCCGGCTCTAAGTAGACAGCCATACCCTGCAATTTAGTTCTTTGCACTACAAAACAAAGTGTTTATTCCGACCCTAGATGTGGTCGGAAATACTTCATTTAGCGTTGGAAATACATATTACCGACAGTCAAACCCAACGGTCAGTATTAAAATGGTCAAAAAAAAGATTACCGATGAAAATCTCAATGGGTCAGAATATGTTAATATTTCCGACGCATGTTGGCGTCGGTAAAAGATTATTTCCGACCCTAAACATCGTCGGAAAAAGGATTATTTCCGACCACAAACATTGTCGGAAAAAAGCATTATTTCCGACCAAAAATACCGTTGGCAAAACATTATTTCCTATTGTTGCATTTCCTACATGGACATTTAACCTATTGCCTCTATCTGCGCTCGGACGTGCATACTTAATAAAGTCCTTAATTCCTTTCATGTAACTAGGCAAATGTCTACTCGGAAGTTTCATCCAACTCTTATCCATGTTTGATCCCTATCACAATAACAAGTAATCAATTAGTATGCACCATGTGTATATGTTAACTCATTTCCATCAGTGCACTAATTAAATGGCCACTGCCCTCATACTAAGAGGTCTCATACAAAGAGGAGTAGTAAGGTATTCTCATGAAGTCTTGACAATTCCTAAAAGAAATTAATTAAGTCTAAAGTATGCAGATTACAACAGCTTCATGCATTGACAAAGCAATACTTAATTATATATGATTGGATGAGTACTTACAAGGTTAGGTTCCTATTACATCAAAGAGAATTCTCAAATAAGAACAGTAGAACAGTAAAAGATTCTGATCTATTCCACAAAACAAACTACTTTAACCTACACCACTATGATTATGATTCTGTCCCTATGTTACTTGATAGAACAGTAAATGACAAGTATGCATTCTAATTGAAATGTTATTCTCTGTGATCTGTCCTGCTTAAGTGTTGTGAGGTGCCGTCTTTTGTGTTTAAGACTAAAAAGAACACACTCGTAAATACTTGTCCTTAGACTAAAATCAAGACTTGCTAGTGACAAAAGTAGATAATACTTTTCAGTGGGACTGAACTGCACGTCTAACACATTTTTTAATGGGCTGGAAGCCAGACTTGTATTTTTTGACCTTTCTATTATGGTTTGTTTAATAGAAGGGAAGAGTAGGTAGAAGAATGTGGAAAAGGAAAAGGAGAAAAATAGACTTTCTATTTTTTGGAAAGAAAGAAAAAGGAAGAAAAGGAAGAGAGGAGGAAAGGTCTATCCCTATTGTTCTAACTCATTTCTTCTTTTCAAAAATAAGAGGAAAAGAGGAAAATGGATTTTCCATCTCTTATATTTTTCTTGTTCAATCAAACAAAAAAAGATAAAGAAAATCATATAACATCCATTTTCAAGCAAATAAAAAGAGATAAAGAAAAGAAAACACTTTCGTTTCCAAAGACACCTTTTCCATCTCTTTTGTTTCTCTTCTTTATACTTTTCCATCAATTGTTGTTGGAATATTTTAATAAAAATAAAATATTTTTATTGGACTATTACTTTTTATGCATTATGATTTTCATTGGGTTTATAAGTCTCATCTATTATAATTGTATAAGGGGGGGCAAGATGTATTTTAGAATCTGAGTTTTGATGTTATGAATGATCTACTGCTTAAGTGTTGTTTGATGAAAGATAACTTGGAAATTTCATTGAATTTTGATGCTGTCCAATGCTTTGGATTTCTAATGAAGCTGTTTTCTCCTAAAGATCATTGAAGAGCAAAAAAAAAATATCAGCCATGGCTGTATGTAAATTGGAGGAACAGAAAGGAATTATGATGTAGGAGCAGGTGCAGCGGCTCCGCACAAAGAGCAAAGTGCTCTGTTTTGGGTCTCAAGTGGGATTATATTACAATACAAGTAAAAGTTTTTGGTCTAAAGAATTATCTGTAATTCAGCCCCTCATTTAATAAAAGCAGAGCACCTAAGCAAAAAACAGGCATCTCAATTTCTTCTCTACCTTTTTATGTGAAATAAATTCAATTAACAGGCTATACATTTTTTATACAAAACAATTGAAAGTGAGTGAAACTACAAAAGATGTTTATGTAATTTTCCCTTTTTCTAGACAACCCAAATAATAATAATAATATAAATATATATATATATATATATATATATATATATATTAAACCTTATTTATCAATCTCTCTGGCAAGAGACTAAATTTCAACACTCAAAAAATTAGTTGTTCTTTACCATTTCAACCAATTCAATTTACACTTGCCTATATTTTACAGCGGGAACTCAAAAAAGTTCAACAAAATGACAGAGCAGACACAAACTGAGTTGTTCAACACAACGAGAGACCACAATCAGAAACTAAGTATAATTTGTTATCCAACCAAAAATACACCTTTCATCCAAGTTCTTATTCATTACTCTTTAACATCAAGACTAAAAAATAGATGCCACCAAAACCTCAAGAGATACAAATTTACACAACATTTTTAACTGAATCATCAGGATGCCCCAATCAAGGCACCATCTCTGTTAGTACTACCTCAACATTGCTCATTTACAACTGTGGAAAGTTATAATTACCATAATAAGTTGTCAATCTCGATAAAGGAAATGTTGACCTATATTTCTCTTAAACAAAACATCCCACAAAGAAAATGATAGCAAATAAAGAGTAACACATAAACGTCACCTATGCGGGTATGCAGGCCAATAAGCTACCAACAATAACCACAACTAGTCACAAATTCATTCAGATGGAGGATAAGGAAACACAATTTGCTAGGCCCATATTATTAGTGATAACAGTATTACTACAACCGCCTTGATATTTTTTATTTCATAGTAATATTGTATCACATTTAGTATGTCCTCTACTTGCCATGGGAAACTAAATCTTTCCACCTCATTATTTAATATTCAACTAAACATCAAATCAAGCCAGTTATGGTGAAATTTTTGATTGAAAATATTGAAATATACGAGTAAAAGGTTAAAAACAAAAGGTTTGATTCATTACTTGAGAACCGCCCCACAGCTGACCCCAATAAACACTGCCAAATCCACCTTCTCCGAGCTTGTTGTCGTAATTAAAGTTGTTTGTAGCGGCATGCAATTCCTTCAAAGAAAAAATCCTCCATGTCGATTGCTTCTTCCCCTGCTCTTTCCTGTTCAATTGAGTACTCTACACATCAGGAGAGATAGAGAGAGTCTCCATTTCGTAGTAAAATTCAGTACTAGTTATCCAGTTTTTTTTTAATTAAAAAAGGCACCTCAATTAAGTTAAGCACACATACAGCAGGGCAAAGCCCTCCAAACAAAACAGTTACACATCTAAAAAAAAATCAAAAAAAAAATTATTCACTTTTTTCCCCATTTTCTCGGTAACCAAACAGGGTAAAAGACTTCCGCCGACCAAAGCGCTTCTGTTTTCTCTCAAAATCTATACTAAACACCGAGTTACCCCCATTATTTATCATTTAACACGAAAAACGAGTACTCTAGAAGAATCAATCAAAGTTCAATTACACTGCAATAAAAAAATAACAGAACAAAACCACCGTCATCTTCGATCAATTGAATGATTACATAAACGTACCCTCGATCAATTGACAGCTATTTTTAGAAAACTAAGGTTTAATAACACATCGTACATATTATGATAATATATATCTAGTGAAATAGATCTACAATAAATCAATACAATCTTAATGTAAAATCAGTGGTAATGAAATCTAATTTACAGACTGTTCATCTAACATTAACCAACAGAGGAAGGTATTCATAATTTTGTTTCCAAATTCAATCAGATTATAGTTAGAAATCAAAGTTCCAATATATATATAACATCAAAGAGGCAAACCTCGTGGTCGCAATCCACAAGCTGTTGCTCGCTAAGGCTCACGAGCTTTCCTGTAGCCAGAAAATTTGCACCTTCCAAAGCTCCAGTAGTTGCAGAATGAGAGAGAAAGAGAGATCGAGAGGCGCGAGAGTTTTCGTGGGGGAGAGGATTTACATCGACAGGCGCGAGAGGATTCTTGAGAATTCAGAAAGCGCGGGGTTTAAGAAATTATTTCCGACTCAACTCCCACGTCGGCAATAATCAAATATATAAATATCGTTTATATATTTTTGACGGCACATGACGTCGGTAATATATGTTACTTCTCACTAAACTAGTTGTTGAAAATATTATACATCAAATTTAGTTATTTTCGACTCAACAAGTTACAGTATATTACCGATGCATTTTAACGTCAGAAATAATCAAATATTACCGATAGTATACATTTCGGTCACTATTACTTTTTTCTAACGACTTAGTGCGTCGAAAAAAAATCCATCGTTTCCTCGCGATAATTCCGACATTTAATTTATTTATATCGTAAATATTTAATATAACCGACTAACTTATAACTGACGTTTAATATTAGTCGGAAATAAATCCATTTCTTGTAGTGTTGATTGAAGAGGTTTCGTAACACATGAGATGTGTGTCATTGTGGTTGGTTGTCTTGGCTAATTTCAATATCGTGTAATTTTCAGAGAAGTTTCAACAATTTTATGGTGAGTTTTTGTTTCCCTTTTTTTGTTTCGCAGGGAGTATTTTTTCTTCTTTTGTTTTCAAAACATGCAATGTTGTATATCAAATTTTTCTTTTCAAAACATGCAATGTTAGGTATTAGATTTCAAGATTTGGTTTTGATCATTTTCCCTACAAGAATTTGTTATTACCATTGCTAAGACTTTGACAAATAATGTTTCCAAAATCCAAACGATGATAATACCAACCAAGTAATAACTACTGCAATGCACACCTCCTGTTTGACAAATTATTGTTCCAGAATCCAAACCATGAAAGGTGTTAACTACTTCAGTGCACACCTCTTGTTTGGCGGTTCAGGTATTCAGGTATCTTGTGATATATTTAGGTGTGCCTAAAACTAATATGTTGACATTCATTGTTGGATTGGGGTAGGCATTTGCAGATTAGTCTATTTTTGGTTTATAGATGCAGTCTATCCTGAAAGCAATTTGGATTAGTATGGGAATAGGTAAGACAACCCAACCAAGAAGTGATCTACAGAGTCATTTCATTTCTTTAAGTAGATGTGATTTGCTTACCCGCATTGTTGTAAACCTTTCTACTTTGCTCTCAATTCACTCAAATTGAATTTATAAATTGGGTTTTGATTATGTAGTTTGTGGTTTACATGTTGTTGTATTTTTTTCCTTGCCAAAAGTATGTCAGAACACATTTTTATTGAACCCAAAGGCCTTGTTTGGACTACCTAAGAAGACTTATCTGGGATTGGATAAGATATAGGTGGATCGGACAAGATATAAAATCTCATAGGATATTATATAGAACTGACCCGGATAAAAGGCATAGATATGTTGTTATATTCCAATTCTGTATTTGGGTGCATACTGGATATAAGGTTTAGATATAATTTTATTTTTATTTTTATTTTTATTTTCTTATGTATTATTTTTCTCAAGGTCTTCAAAAATTATTTTTCTAAAAATTATTTAAATTTTTTCCTTCAAATATATGCATATAAGATATCTAAAATTAAAATTTTATTTACAAATCAATTTCATAATCCAATAACCATAATCATAATACTTTAAAATGTGATTGTGCAAACATCATTCCCAATATAATAGTCTCTCACTTTCGGGATAACTCAAAAAAAAATTTATGATCTGTATTGCTAAGCATCATCCAAATTAATAATTGCATACATCAATTCAACTCAACTCAACTCAACTCAACAAAGCCTTTTTTCCAAATTACTTGGGGTCGGCTGCATGCATTCTATTGCTATTAATAATTACATTCATGCATATATATAAATTATAACAGTAGCAATATAATATATATATATATAAATAACAACAACAGTATAAGACTTATAATAGTAATAATATATATAGTCCATTTATTGATATGAAAATACATTAAAAAAATGTGAAACATATAAAAAAAATAGAAAAATGAAAAAAGAAAAAAATGGTTTTTAACTTGACTCTTCGACGTTTTTGACTATACATATTATGGCGTTGCAATTTTTTTTTTTTTTGATGATGTGGCATTATATTTTTATTCCAGTAGAATGAGATAACTTAAATACCACCACCTCCTTGGTATAATTTATATCCCACCCGGGTGAGATATAAATGATTCATGAGATATAGATATCCAATCCAATTAAAGACACCAAAGATGAAATAGGCTAACATTTATCCTATTCAATCCTCATATCCCGCCGTCCAAAGATAGCCAAAAGGGTCTATTTTTTTCTTTTTATATATTGCCCTTTCATTTGAATATCGGGTCTCCAAACGTGATAGGAACCATTTTGCAGACTATATAGTTAGCTTTGTACTCATCCAGAGAAGATTGCAAAGAAACCTTGATAGTATGAGTCGTATCTTATGCATGAACAAGTGTGTTGGCTGCATAAAGGGGCATGCGCATTTCTAGTACCTAATTTTTGTACTGTTCAATTCTTTTATTGTTATATTTCCATTACTTGTTTACTGGAGAATTCAAACATGGTATGAATTGATCCAAAATCATGTTCTATGTCATTTCATTAAATGGAAGTGCTGGAATTTGTTGTTCATATAAATTATTCTTTCTAAAAAAAATTACCTAGAGTTGGTCCTGCCAATGTGAGGTGCCGCGAGAGGTAGATTGGAGAGACAAACCTAATCTTTGGCACTATTTGCATAACTAGAAGCTTAGATACTAACATGAATCCTCCCTGCTCCCTATTTTCTTTTTATTCATGTGACCTGTGTAACTTACAAGTCTTAATTTTCATAATTCGTAATTTGCTCCTAACTCCTAAGTTCTATAGTTCTAAGAAGTGTACAATTATTCTGCATACTTATTACTTACCAAACTTCATTGGCTGCAATAATGTGCATTGCTTCAATATATCTTCAATATATCTTTCAATATATCTTCATTGGCTGCAGTAATGTGCATTGCATCTGCCTGATTATGCTTCTCATCTTGCAATTGTCGTAAAGATGGAAGATGGAACTAGTCTTCTCATCCTAATAATTTTTTGTACGTACATAATGCATTTTACTCTCTCTAAAGCAAGAGAGATCTTCTTTCAGAATTGTGCAATTGATACTTTTGTCATTTCAATTTTCTTCCATATTCAAGTTAAGGTTTGCATTTAATTGCAGTGGAGATGTTGAATGTGTTGTTTATGGCAGTTGTGTGCAATGTCCAAATTGTATGTTTTCCTCCTATTGAAGCTGATTAAGCTGTCAAATTTAACTTTAGAAACTTCTTGATTCCATCTTAAAAATTGTTGTGCTTAAAGTCAAAAATTTGTGCCTGCCTTTTAAGTAGGGGTATTAATTTGTGTTATCGTGTCGTGTTAAGGTATACATATTCGAAAATATGTGTCAACTCCAACCCGATACTATTAACTATCGTCTCAAGTTTCGAAACTCAAACTCAACTCATTTATTAAACAGGTTACACGTGTCGACATGCTTAACCCATTTATTTTTATTTTTTATTTTTTAAATGGAAATGTTACCTATTTTTTAATATGTATAGATAATTTTTAAGTTTAGTAAATTTTGGACATGGGTCAAATTAAAATAGAAATCTCTTTTATTAGTAAAAAATCTCCAAACCTTGATAAACATTCAATGTGAGACGAATTACCTTAATTCATGATATTTTTTATAATTAAACGTGTTAAGTCATGTTAAACGGGTTGACACTACTAAAACTCAAATACGACTTATTTATTAATCATGTTATACATGTCAATATATTTATGACCCAAAACTATTTATGCTTAACCCAAATCCATTAACTTCATGTCGTATTTGAGTCGTGTCGTGACAAAAATTGACACCCCGACTTTCAAGCTAGGCCCACATTGTATCAAGTGGTGAAGGAGATGATAGACAAGATGCACTATGTGGTAATTTTATGTATGCTTTCTTATTTTTTTATTTTTACAAAAAGCCACACTCTGTTTTCCAACCTTCCCTAGGACTTGGGAGAACAAAATGCACACCTTGTTCAATACCTTAAATTCTCTTGGACTTCCATTCTAATATATTTATTTCCCTTTCTTACAGGTAAAACTTGTTCGTATCACCAATAGAGTACATGAGGCATATTTTTTACCTCACAAAGTCATAGATCTATTACACCATTTTATTTAATTCGAGTATTTGACCAACTTATAAGTTATAAAGCTGTAAAAAAAAATTATAAGTGTTAAAATGACATTATGGTGGTCATGATATCAGTTGTGTAACGAAGCAGAGAGTGTCAACTTTGATCTTAGACCTTTAGATGCCATTACCATCGCAATAAGATGCAAGGTAATCTTTTTGCATATTGTTAAAATAAGTTGATTTTTTTTCTATGTACTTTTATTGTCAATGTATAAATCGCTTTACCTAATTTCTATCATTCTTTGTGCATAGTTTTAAATATCGCCAATATCAGGAAATATCATTAGATAATGATTTGGGCAAACAAAATAATATTGAAATGCAAAATAATCAATTAAGAAATATTAAATGGTTCTTAGAGGGATTATGATGGTGTTGGAAGTGAATCTAGTAGAAATCTCAACAAGTAGTTAGAAATTGAACCACCGGATGGGACTTTGGAAGAGGGAGAGGAGAAATGAAAAGGAAAAAATTATAGAAAAATCATTTGTAATGGCAGACATGATTGGCTTCTCCTAAATGGCTAAGGAAACTTCTAATTACAGAGCCAAAGTGGCACTAGAAAATGAAATATTGTGACACATTCCATTTCCAGTACTTCATGAGAGACTAAGATTTAGAAAAGTGAATTGGAACGTATAGGAAGGAGCTGGCCCATCCTTCAATTTTCATAACTTGTTTTCAAATTTAATTTCACATGTTACTTATTTATTATAGATCAAAATATAGAATCTCATGATGCAAGTCCTACAACTTGTTTTCAGATTTAATTTCACATGTTACTTATTAATTACAGATCAAAATATAGAATCTAATGCTACAAGTCCTGTTTTGTGCAAGAACAAATGGAAACTGCATGGGTCTAAAATTTTCTGATTCACACAATTTAAAATATTGTTCTTTACTATGTCGTGTTCCATTCTTCGTTGAGATCAATCATGTTCTTATGAATTGATGCTGTACTTTTTGATCAATGGGGGTTCCGGTCTTTGTCGCCTATTAAACACTCAAAGAAAGAGATTAGAGGGCCACCGGGTTGGCTCCGACGGTAGCCTCTCCGGTGATTAAGTCAGTAAAACTGTAAAGAGAGACTGAAAGTAAAAGTAATTGAATGATCGTAATTGAAACTGCGTACCTTTGGGTTCAATTTATAGGCTGCCAATTCTCCTAAGTTGACTAAGATATTAACCTTGTGAAAGTAGGGATTTGATTGCTATCAAAGAATGGCAGTTACCATGTAAAACACTATGGTCCTTGGAAATGGGAAGTAGAAGATTTCCAGGACTGGTAGTTTTCGTGTTGCGCATTGTTTCCTTATCTTAAGCTTGGTAGGGCGCCTGAGGCGGTTAGTCAGCTCGGGATCCTCTTGTGGATGAGTATGGTGCCTTCTGAACTAAAAATAAGTTCGGAAGTTGCCTAGGGTTCTGATCTATGAAGCTCTAGAGGCCATATGTATAAACTTGCTCTGGATGGACAGGCTTTGGTTGTTTTGTGTGTACACGTGTCATGCAGAGATTGGTCTGTCACTTTATGGCATATCAGCTACTCCCCCCCACCCGGAACCTTAGTTTAGCATAACGCGTAACTAGGGTCGTGGGCTTCCGAAAAGTCACACATCTTGTCACCTCGTCTTCCTAGGCGACTGTTGATGTGGCATTTAATGTGTATCCACCGCTTGGGCTTTCGAGGCCATTATTTCCCTTAATCGCAATGAAAATTCGGCTGGATGGGCCCCCATTTCTACAAACCTATATAAGGAAGGGAGGGGGTACGTGTATGCCCTTTCCTCCATCGTTTCCTTTGCTCCCAAAAAAATTTCCTACCGTCAAATTAGAGCGATCAGAGTTCTTGAAGAGGTTGCCACCGTTTGAAGCTCCTTCCTCTGGTCATAACTCAGGTTCGGTTTTGGTCTTTGCTCATTTGTTTTCCCTTTTCTCCCATCCTTCTTTTTCTCCTTTTGTTTCTTTTCCATTTTTATCCACCATGTCGGTCTTTGATGCCCTTTTCGGCATTGGTTATGGCACAAAAAGCTCCTCAGAGACAACTATGCCATCCCAAGTTCATATTGTAGGCAGTAGTTCTTCTGGTGATGCTGGAAATAAAGTAGTAGAGTCTCTTTCTAGTCTTGGAGTTAAGATTATAGATGCCTTTATTGAGCCTAGGAACAGAGTGGGGGAGGCCTCTGACAGGCCTTCCCAAAGAGAAAAAAGAGAAAATGCCATTACTCAGGGCATGCTAGATGACCTGAGGGCTACTTTCGAATTCCCCTTGAATGTGACCTACAGAGCCCCTAGCTCTTTAGATAGCCCTTTCGACGTTCGTTCGGGTGAGATCTGTGTCTATCTCGCATGGTTCGAGATGGGACTTAGACTCCCTCTTCCTCTTCTAGTTAGACAGTTCTTCACATGGTTCAACATTTGCCCTACCGAATGCAACCTCAATAGTTTGAGGCATCTGTTAAGGTTTATAGTGCTAGGACATCTGAATGGTGTCGAGGTAAACCTTGACCTGATCTGTAGCAATGTAGATCTAAAATACATGAGGTCTGAGGGCCTCTTCTGTATGTCCTTTGACAAGGGGTTCAAACCCCTTTCCTCAGTGCCTACCTCCAATAAGACTTGGAAGAAGTGGTACTTCTTTGTGGGAGGAGGATGGGAGCTGGAGGACTTCCAGGATCAAATCTCGACATTTCCCCGGAGTACTGGGATTAAGGATGAGACCCCCTTCTTAAATACATCTATGCTTCTATTTTTGCATATTTTTACTTCTTTGTTGCTTGTCTAACGTTTATGTTTATGTCTTCTATACAGATAAAAGTGCTTAGAAGAGGTCAATCTTCACAGTTGATCTCTAAGACAAGTACCGTCAGCTCCTCTAGACCAGCAATAGAGCTCACACTACCATCTTCACACTAGGGAACCTGATGGATGCTCGACTGATAACCTCCCGAGTTGGAAATCTTAAAAAGTCCCTCATGTCCAAGTGGGCTCTAGGGCAGAAGAAGAAGACAGTAGGGGAGCCTTCCTCTTCTGCCGACCCACATCTTCAAGTGAAGAGGAGGAGGCTCCTCTCCAACTCCTTGGATCGTACTTCAGTTGAGGATAAGAGGATGCCTCCTGCTCCAGCGCCTACCCCCCTTCCTACTCTTGAGGTTCTGACCAGGCAAAGGGGGAAGGGGAAAGCAGTTGCTCTTGCTGTTGAGGTGCCTGATGATTCTGGCTACTTAGTGCGAAGAAGGCCTTCAACGAGTTCTGGGCTTCTGGCCCAAAGCAATATAAGGGGCAGACTACAGAGAAGATTGCCATACATCTCCTGTCCCTCTAGTTGAAAGTGACTTTTGAACTCTTTTCCTTCTCTTTTTTGTGTTTTAAAACTTTACCTTTACTTGTTCTGACTTGTTTCTGTTTTTCTTGGCAGACCATGCATAGCCTTGCTGCCATTGTGGAATCTTCTACGAATTTGGAGACAATTGATAATCTCCAGTCCGAGTTGGATAAGACCAGGCTATAGCTAGGGACAGCCCAGTCTGCTGCCTTTGTTGCTGAGGAAAAACTGATGGAGGCAGCAAACTCCTTGTCCATCATGGAGTCTGAACGGGACTCCTTTGCTCGAAAGTTGGATGACCTTCAGAGGAGGTTTGACGACTTCCAAGCTACCTTCATCCAGAAGACCAAAGATGTAGTCGAATCTGCCAAGGCCCAAACCGATAAAGGCTGAAGTTGAGGAGATGGGTGAGGAGTTGATCGAGCATGGGTACAATACCTTCAGAACAAAGCTCCTCGTGAAGTACCCCGACCTTGATCTGACTAGGATTGACAATGTTGAAGTCCCTTCAACTGAAGCCGAGGCCGAGGTTCGGAACGATGATGATGAGGTAGCCCCTCCTGATCTTCCCCCGGCAGAAGCACCTCCTCAAGCTGATATGGATGGAGTGTGCTAAATTTGAGGAGAACGAAGGAAGAGAGTGGCGACGACATGGTACAAAATGACCTCTTCCTTGTTTGGACCAGCTACACCAAAGGAAGAGAGTGATGATGACATGGAGCAGAACGACCTCTTCCTCGTCTGGACCAGCTGTAGTCTAGGATTTTGGCTTCTATACTTTGCTTCTTTGTAAACTGTATAGATCTAAAAAATGAGGGTAAATTTTTCGTTTTTTCCGGTAGGGCACTATTCATGCGCAGTTTTGCTGGTAGGGTGTTTTCATGCATCATTTAACTATAAGTCATGTTTAGAAGAATATTTTGAATGTGCCATAGAAGAGAAACATACTTAGAATGTTAAAATACACCTCTTGTAGAAATTTGAGCATTTTTGAAGACAGTTTAAAAAATAGGACCAAAAGGGCGTCCAAGGTGACCCAGGTGGATCCGGCCAAACCTGACCACAAGCAAAAATTTATTTTTTTTGAAAATTTTTATTTAAAATGATTTTAAGGACTTTGGATAAAACAAAATATCGAATTGAGGCGTTTCGGGACGGGTTGTAGTATAACGGGGTTCCAGATTCATTAAGGGCAAAATGGTCATTTTGCACCTTTGCCCCTCCACTATAAATACAACCCTTAGTGTATTTTTATCACAATTTGGTCTGAAAATCAGAGCAGCTCACGTTCATGGTGAAAAAGGTGAAAAAAAGCTCTAGTTTCTTCAAGCTTCAAGCCACCAAAACACACTCCTAGGCCGGGATTCTTGTGAGGCTTCCTTCTAGGAAGTTGTTTCTCTCATCAATATCTATATTCTCACTAATCGATTTGGCTGTGCAGCGAACAAAACTTCCCCGATTTGAGAAAAACCATTCTAGGTATGATATTTTGCTAAGCTAGGAATAGGTTTAAGTTTTCTTGCCTTTTTACATGTTGTTTGACTGTTTAAGGTATTTACTTGAGGTTAGGAAATCACTTTGGAAGTTGTTTCTTTGAAAACTTAGAGTTGGTAGTTTAGGTGTTTATGTATTCTTTGAGTTGTTGATGATTTGTTGTTATTATAAAGATGTGTCTTGTCTATATGTTTGGATTATTATGTTTTGACTTTTACACATGTTAATATATCTTGTGTTTTGGAGGATGTGATAGTTTAATGCCTTGGTGCTTTATGAAAATTATGTGTTCTTTGTGAATTAGTGAGATTGTGAAAAATGTGGCTTGAGTATGTGTTGAAATGGATAGTTTATAGCTTATGCTCATGTAAAGGAAGTTTAGGGATTTTGAAGTTATGATTTATGTTGGGAAAAAAAGCATGACTCGAGGTGAACACCGTGTATATGATGAATTGTCTCATTGAAGTTACATAATGAAATCTTAGCATTTTGGCGTATTGTGATTTCTTGGAAACATGATGTAGGTTGAGCACTTGGTACTATGCATTATGAGGGTGTAAATCCTGTGGTGAAAAACTCAAAATTGGTCATTGTGTTGGTACTCAGGGTCTATCGGGAACGATCCGTAAACGAGACATGGGTGTGACATAGCATTGCATGTGTGGGTCATGCATGTTGATATTGCATGGCATTGAAGGATTATGGGATTGGCATTAAGGGATTATGGGATTATAGCTTTTAAAATATACACTTGCACATGCCACGCCTTAAATTTATTCATAGTATTAGCATCATGTTATACCAGCAGTTGTGCTGACCCATTCGTGGGATATCATATTACAGATGATGCTTCTGGTGTTTGAAACTTGTTAAAGTCTTGAAGAAAGGAAGGAAAACGGACCATGGAGTATATTTGGCCCTTGGAGCATGTTTTTGTATGTATGGGCATAAGCCTAATTTACTTGTATTTAAACATGGAAAAATAGTGAACTATGGGCCTTAGGCCATTTTGAAATATATGGGTTTAAGATCCAAATGATATGATTGATGTCTTTATTTAATAAGTATTATATGTGTATGTTGAGACAACTAGATACAAATGTTGATAACAAGGGATGTATGTTTAATTTAATGAATTTGTGGCCATCGAGTGAGGGTAGGTTGTAACATATTTATACTTGTGAAATATTGTAAAAATTAGGTGGGAAAAACGCTTAGAAAACAAAGTAAGTTATGTCAAAATTTCGGTGAAATTAAAGGAAGCATTAAGTGTGTGAAACACCCTTTAAATGGGTGAGAAAAGTACTCAAATTTGAGGTTTAGAAACCTTGGGAAAATGGGCTAAAATAGGTTAAAAGTGGCTTGAAAAACTTTGGAAAAAAAATTAGGAAAATAGGAAAATTTGGGCTGCTGGATAGAGAAATTCAGCCTCAGTATTTCTACTGTTGCTACAGTAATTTTTCAGGAAAAAAATTAAAAAAAAATCAGACTGCCCAGCCGCGTGCGCGCGCATGCGTGCCCATGGCCTGTGCGTGGCTTGCTGCTGCCTTGTCCCTGTGTGCTGCTCTAGCAGCCTGACCCCTACTCTTTTGGGCACCCTTTTTGAGCCATGTTTGGGCACCTTTTTAGGCTATGTTTGGGCACCCTCTTGGGCTATGTTTGGCCAATTTTTGGGCCATGTTTGGCCACCCTTTTGGGTCATTTTTGGCCACCTTTTAGGGCCATGTTTGGCCACTTACATGTGCTGTGTTTGACCTCTTCCTTAAGACCATTTTTGGTGGATTTCTTGAGTTATTCTTGGCCCATGCTTTAGGGTATTTTAGGGCCCATATGGGTCGTTGTTCCAAGGCATACTTAGAGGGGTTTTGGGATTGCTTTGGAAGCCATTTTTTGAATATGACTTAAACTATTTTAAATACTAATTGGGAAAGATACTTGAGCAACATTAGTGAACCATTTTAGTTGAGTTAAATGGTGAGTCTCCACTTATTATTTTGGGGAAACATGGGGGAAAAAATGAATAATTAATTGAATTCACCTTAGTGGTCTTTCATTTATTTTTCTTCTTTCGTTTCACTCACTTCCCGGGTTTGTAGAAATTCGGGGCATGACATAAACCTTCCGATCTGATGTAATCCTTTGCCAATTATCAACGAAATTGACTTTTTTCCAGAACTGGTGTATTTTTATATTTCAAAGCACTTTGTTGATTACCTCTTGAGAGTAGCACTACTTGTAAATTTTGTGAATGTTAATAATATGCCAAGCTTGCAATAGACTTCAGCACTATTCCCACTCATTACTGCTCTGTAGAACAACCTTGGGCTTCTGGCCTTTAATCAAGTAAAAATGTTCAGGAATCGAATAAACTTCAGATCTTCCCTTTAACCTTAACTGAGCATGAGCTGAGAGCCATCTTTCGAGCTGAGAGACTTGTAATTAAATAATAATTGAACAAGCCTTTTGTAACTAAAATTGGCAATAACCTGACTTCCGAACAATGAGACTTGTAATTAAACAGTCATAATAATTGAACAGATCTTTTGTAACCAAAACTAGCAATAACATTCAGTAAACAGTGTTTTTGGAAATTTGATAGTCTTCTTGGAAAGACGATGTAGAAATTTGAAAAATGAGAAAAAAAATTTCGTTTTGCTGGTAGGGCATTGTTCCTTGCACGGTTTGCCGGTAGGACATATCTCATGCACGGTTTTGCTAGTAAAGCATTTTCGTGCATTGTTTTCATCGTATGACATGTTTAGAGGCATATTTGGAGTGTATCATAGAAGAGAAATATGCTTAGAATATTATGAGGTAACCACTGTTCAAAATTGAGCCAAAACGGGAACTGTTTCAAAATTGGACAAAAAGGGCATCCGAGTGGCCCGGGTGGAAAGGGATGATCCCAACCTCAAACAAAAATGTTTTCTTCTGAGAATTTTTATTTAAAATAATTCTATGAACATTGGTTAAAACAAAATTTTAAATTGAAGCGTTTAGGAATGAGTTGTAGAGTAATGGGGCTACGGGACTTATTAAGGGCAAAATGATCATTTTTCCTTAGCCCCTTTGTCCTCCACTATAAATAGAATACTTGGGGCCATTATATATACATATACATTCTGCAATTTCCAGAATTCTCGTCCATATAGAGAGAGAGATAGAAAAGCCCTAGAATTTCATATTTTCAAGCTTCCGGAACACGTATTTCAAGCGGGATTTTGGCCGAACTTCCTTTTGAGAAGTTGTTTGTCTCCACGAGTACTATATTCTCATTGAAAATTTTGGCATTTCAGAAAACGCAGCCACCGCAGTTTAAGAAAAATTGATTTTAGGTATGATGTAGTGCTAAACAAGCAATAGATTCAAGTTCCTTTGTGTTTTTACATGTATTTGAACTGCTGTAAATGTATATCTAAGGCTAGGAGATTACCTAGGAAGTAGCTCCTTTGAAAAGCCTAGAGTTGGTAGTTTTGGAGTATTTTTGTTCTTGTTGATTTTGGGTGATTTCTTGCTTTGTTTGGTGTGTATTTGATAGATAGAATTGTGCCATGAGATTGTCAACCCATGTAATTATTGACACACCTTTTGGTTGGGCCATGTAATGATTTGATGCTTTTATATTTAATAGAATTCTGTGCCCTTATGAATTTGTTGAAAGTGTGAGACTTGTGCTTTACATATGTATGGATATATTCAATTATGATATATACATGTTGTGAGGGTGATGCCTTGAAGTTTAAATTTAACTTTCATGAAATGAGTTATATGATTTGGGATAAGGGACACCATGTGTTTGATCATTTGTTACATTGAACTTGCATAATGAAAGCATGGCATTTTGACATGGTGTGATTCCTTGGACACATGGTGTGAGTTGAGCACGAGGTGCTATGCATTATGAGGATGTAGATCCTATGGTGAAAAACCCAAAATTGGCCATTTGGTACTCGTATGCCAACGGGGTCTGGACCGTGAAGCGAGACATGTATCGGTGCTTGATTGACCCGACGGGGGCGGTCCATGAAATAGGTGTGGTACTCGATGGACCATCGGATGCGATCCGTAAAACCGAGACATGGGTGTGGCATAGAGTTGACATGGGTGTGACATAGAGTTGACATGGGTGTGGCATAAAGTTGCGTGGCTGTGTCATGCATAATTTCATTACGTCGTATTAATGAATTCATGGATGTGGTATAGAGTTTGTATGGATGCGTTATGAATATTGTCAGTACATTGTATGGATTGATTAGAGAGACATGTAGAAATGAATGTACACTTGCACATGCCACGCCCTTGAATTTGTTTCTAGTCTTAGTATTACATTATACCAGCAGTTGAGCTGACCCATTCGTGGGCAATATATTTCAGATGAGACCCCGGGTACTTGAGACTTCTTCAAGTCTTGAAGGACGGGAAGACATGGACTAAATTAAAGATTTGGCCCTTGAGGCGTGTTTTGAATGTAAGGGCATAAGCCCATTTTATTTTGTTTCTTATTTGAACAACTTGTAAACATGAGGCCTAGGGCCATTTTTGTAAGGAATGTATGATGTTTTTAATTAAACATGTATTACATGGATGTATTGGAAGTAGTTGATAGATGCATATTGAACTATGACTATTGTGGCCACTGAGTGAGGGTGGGTTGCTTGACTATTAAGTATATGAATTTTGTGAGTATTAGGTGGGGGAAACACTTGGAAAAAAATAGGGGAGGTCATGCCCAGATTTTCGGAAAAACTTGAACACTAAACATATATGTAAAATACCCTTGAAATGGGGGAGAAGAGGGGCTGTAAAATAAGGGTTTAAAACCTGGGAAAAATGGGCTGAATTTGAGTAGAAAATGACTTGAAAAACTTGGGGAAAAGTGGACTAAAAATGGGTGAAAAAAGGGCTTGAAAAAACTTGGAGAAAAATTCAAAAATTGGAAAAATAGGGTGCAGCCATGAACAATAAAGTTTCAGAAAATCAAAAAACCAGAAAAGTAGCTTGCAGTCGCTACAGTGCCTGACTAGCCCCCAGCCGCCCACACGCCCAGCCGCCCGCGTGCACACCTGCATGCTCTCGCTGCCTGCGCGCGCGTGCCTGCCATGCTGCCCTGCGCGCGTGGCCCTTGTTGCCACCTGCTGTCCAGTCCTTGTTTGGCCACCTTTTGAACTATTTTTGGGACACCTTTTGGGCTATATTTGGACACTATTTTGGGCCATGTTTGGGTCCCATTTTGGGCTGTTTTAGGGACTTTTGTGGGCTATGTTTTGGCCATGTTGTGACTTAGATCTCAAGGCCATGTTTGGCCATCCACTAGGGCTAACTTTGGGCTGATATTTGACTACCTTTTGACCATGTCCTAGGACATTTTGGGGTCATCCGAGACATCACTTTAGGGGGATTTTTGGAGATACTTTAAGGCTATTTTAAGGGTCATTTTTAAACATGATTTAAACTGATTAGAGTATTAATTGGGACAAGCATTTAATTTTAATCTTGGGGGGAAATTTTGAAGAAAAATAAGGAATATTTCAATTAAATTTACTAGATTGTCATTTCTTTTCTTTTCTTTTATTTCGTTCAATCGCTCCTCGGGTTCGCGGAAATCCGAGGCGTGACAGATAAACCAAGTCTTTGTTGCTTGCATTGAATGTAAAGGTCTGTTCATTAGGTTGGTTCAGACCTGTAACTCTTGAATTGATTACAAGGTTTTTAGGGGTCTAAACTTTGAAACGGACCAAACCTATAACTCTTGCATGGGCTGCAAGGTTTTTGGGGATCTGTACATTAAGATGGACCATACTTGTAACTCTTGCATGGGCTGCAAAGTTTTTAGGGGTCTGTACATTGAGATGGACCAGACCTGTAACTCTTGCATGGGCTGCAAGGTTTTTAGGGGTCTGTACATTGAGATGGACCAAACCTGTAACTCTTGCATGGACTGTAAGGTTTTTAGGGGTCTGTACATTGAGATAGACCAGACCTGTAACTCTTGTATGAGCTGCAAGGTTTTTAGGGGTCTGTACATTGAAACGGACCAGACTTGTAACTCTTGCATGGGCTGCAAGGTTTTTAGGGGTCTGTACATTGAAACAGACCAGACCTATAACTCTTGCATGGGCTGTAAGGTTTTTGGGGATCTGTATATTGAGATGGACAAGACCTGTAACTCTTGCATGGGCTGCAAAGTTTTTAGGGGTCTGTACATTGAGATGGACCAGACCTGTAACTCTTGCATAGGCTGCAAGGTTTTTAGGGGTCTGTACATTGAAACAGACCAGACCTATAACTCTTGCATGGGCTGCAAGGTTTTTGGGGATCTGTATATTGAGATGGACCAGACCTGTAACTCTTGCATGGGCTGCAAAGTTTTTAGGGGTCTGTACATTGAGATGGACCAGACCTGTAACTCTTGCATAGGCTGCAAGGTTTTTAGGGGTCTGTACATTGAGATGGACCGGACTTGTAACTCTTGCATGAGCTGCAAGGTTTTTAGGGGTCTGTACATTGGATGGACCAAACCTGTAACTCTTGCATGGGCTGCAAGGTTTTTAGGGATCTGTACGTGAACATTTTTTGGGGAAGTAAAGAAAGAAAGAACATTTTTGGGCCATGTTTGGCCACCCTTTTGGGTCACTAAAGAAAGAACATTTCGTAAGTGTTCTACATTCCATGGCCTGGGTATAGGTTTCCCAGCTATGTCTTCTAATTAGTATGTGGTAGGTCTGACAATCTTTGTTATCCTATATGGGCCTTCCCAGTTGGGCGACAATTTTTCGATAGTGGGATCCTTAGTGTTTGGGAATACTCTTCTTAAGACAAGATCCCCGAGCTGGAAACTGATGGGCCTTATCGCTTCTTTGGAGCTATTGGTCATCCTATGTTGGTATGCCTTCATCTTGATTTTGGCATGATCTCGCTTTTGTTCAAGTAGTTCCAGGTTTTCTACAAGCGATTGGTCATTGGCCCCTTGGTCGAAAGCTTTCATCCTCAAGGTGGGCATATCGATTTTGATAGGAATTATTGCTTTTGAGCCGTAGACAAGTGAGAACGGAGTTTCAGAGATTGGTGTTCTTCTTATGGTTCTGTAAACCCAGAGCACACCAAGAAGCTCCTCAACCCATCTTCCCTTGGCATCTTCCAACCTCTTCTTAAGAGCATCAAGAATTGTTCGGTTGGTGACCTCGGCTTGCTCGTTGGCTTGGAGGTGCCCTGGCGAAGCGAAGTGATAACTAATGCGCAAGTCTTTGCAAAATTTTCTTGAAAATTTTACCGACAAACTACATACCATTGTCTGAAATGATGACGCGAGGTATGCCGAACCTGCAAACTATATTCCTCTATGTGAAGCCCTTTACTTCCACTTCCGTGATGTGAGTTAGGGGCTCGGCCTCTGCCCATTTGAAAAAATAATCAATGGCTACCAAAAGGTACCTTTTGTTCGGAGTGGCCTTTGGCAGCGGTCCTATAATGTCTATTCCCCACTGAGCAAAGGGCCATGGGCTGGCAATAATGATGAGCTCATGGTGGGGCTGGTAGGGAGCAAATCGTTGTTATTTATCACATCTTTGGACGTACTCCTTGGCTTGCTTCAGCATACTAGGCCAATAGTAGCTTTGTGTTAGAGCTTAGTGGGCTATGGTTCTGCCACCATTATGGTTGCCGCAGATTCCTTCATGTATTTCTGTCAGAACATATTGAGATTCTTCTGGAGCCAAGCACCACAATAGGGGTTGAGAGTAGGATCTTCGATAGAGCTTTCCATTCAATACTAAGTACTGAGCCGCCCTGACTTGAGTCATTCGGGCCAGGTTTTTGTCCTTCAGAAGCAGCCCTTTTTCTATATATCGGAGGATGGGGTCATCCAATTTTGAGTCTGTTCAGAAACCTGCGAAGACTGTACCTCTTCAATGCTCGGCCTTGGTTGGTGAGAGATCTTCGAAGTTGAATCTTCTTCTGGTTTCAGATGGGAGGCCATGTTTGTTAAGGTGTCAACCCTAGAGTTCTGATCCCTCTCAATTTCTTGAATGATGAATTCATGAAAGGAACGCTTCAGTAAGTCTACCAGTTCTGAGTACCGAAGCATTCTATCATCTTTGATGGAAAATTCTCCCATAACTTGGCTTACCACCAATTGGGAGTTAGAGGAAACTTTGAGATTTTAGGCCTCGTACTCCATTACTAGCTTCATCCGAAGGATAAGGGCTTCGTACTCAGCTTCATTGTTGGAAACTCTGAATCCCAAGCTTACTGCATTTTCTACTACCCGCCCTTTAGGGGATCGTAACATCAGGCCAATGCTAGAACCTCGGTTTGTGGACGATCAATCCGTATAGAGCTGCCATATAGTGGCGTTCTTACTCAGTTGTGCCTTATCATGCAGCGCTGGAGTGAACTCCATAACAAATTCTGCCAATGCCTGCTCTTTGATGGAGGTCCGTGGAACATAAGATATATCGAATTCTCCCAACTTTACAGACCACTTAACCAATCGCCCCGAGACTTCAGGCTTCTGTAATACTGACTTTAGTGAAGAGGCGGTTGGGATCTCAATAGGATATGCCTGAAAATAGGGTCAGAGCTTCCGGGCAAATATTATCAGAGCGAAGGCCAGTTTTTCAATCTCTGGATACTTTTTCTCTGTGTCTAGAAGTGCCTTGCTTACATAGAATACGGGCTTCTGGACCTCCTTGTCCTACCTAATAAGTACAAAACTGACGGCATTTTCAGAGACCGCAAGATAGAGGAGCAGTTTCTCCCCTTGGATTGGCTTTGAGAGGAGTTCGGGGGAGGCCAGATACTTCTTCAGTTCTTGAAAGGCTTTCTCACATTCATTAGACCTTGCAAGGCCATGTTTTCCTTCAAGGCTTTGAAGAATGGTAGGCAACGATCGGTAGATTTGGAGATGAATCGATTCAGAGCCGCAATTCTCCCATTCAGAGCTTGAATGTCTTTCTTAGTCTTCAGTGATTCCAGCTTAATCAAGGGTTTAATTTGAGTAGGGTCTGCTTCAATACCCCTCTAGGAAACCAAAAAACCTAAAAACTTTCCCTTGGTTACACTGAAGGTGCACTTCAAGGGATTTAATTGCATCTTGTGTTGTTTCAGGATATCAAATGTCTGGCTTAGGTATTGGATGTGGCTGCTCTTTCATAGGCTTTTGACCAACATATCATTTATATAAACTTCCACTGTATTGCCGATCAGAGGGCCGAACATCTTGTTCACCAAACATTGAGACGTCGCCCCAACATTTTTCAGACCGAATAGCATCACCTTATACCAATAGAGACCTCATTCGGATATGAAAGCTATCTTTTCCTGGTCTTGAGGGTACATCTAGATCTGGTTGTATCCAGAATAGGCGTCGATAAAGCTCATGAGTTTGTGCTCTACCGTTGCATCGACTAGTTAGTCTATCCTTGGGAAAGGGAAACTGTCTTTGGGACAAGCTTTGTTGAGGTCTATGTAGTCGATGCAGACTCTTCATTTACCATTTTTCTTTTTGATAAGAACGGTATTGGCGAGCCATTCTGGATAGAATACCTCCCTTATCATCTTAGCGTCCAACAAACTCTGCATTTCTTCATTAATGATCTGGTGACACTTTGGAGAAAACGCCTTCCTTTTCTATCTTACAGGAGGGTGATCAAGATCAGTCATTAGCTTGTGGGTGATAAGGTTGTGATCTATCCTCTCCATATCTTTGGTTTCCCAAGCAAACACCAAGAGGTTGTTGTTCAGGAATTCCACCATCTCTTCTTGTTCGGAAGGTGATAGGTCTAAGCCGATCTGCAAATATCGCCTTCCTCCTTTGGGGCTGACGAGCACTTTGATAGGATCCCCCATTGGCTTGCCTCTACTATCCCGTCCTCTAGGGCTCAGAGGTTCATCAATCCAGGAGGGGCAGGCTTCTGTCTCATGAAGATGGGAAAGGTCTGGGCTCCTATCTTCATGAGAGTGCTGTGATTGCTATTTGGGAGCCTTTTCTTTAAGCGCGAGAGCGTGACACTTTCGGGCAGTTGGCTGGCACCATCTACTAGAATAGACCACATTGTTGTGCACATACTTCAAGCATTAGTGGAGGGTTGAGGTGATCGCTCCTATTTAGTAAAGCTAAGGCCTTCTGATTATGACATTGTAAGGGGACTTGGAATTCAGAACCATGTATTCTGAGATTATCGTCTTCTGACCATCTCCTTCTCCTGCTGTTGTGGGAAGGTCAATCTTCCCCAGCGGGGTGGTAAGGTTTTCATCAAATCCAGCCATTATTGTGGCGGTGGGCTTAACGTCATTGGAGTTGAGCTTCATCAAAACTCCAAATGTTTTTAGTTGGAGGTGACCAATTCTTTGGGTCTATTCCAGCATCAATAACCAATGCTTCAGGGCTTGGTCAATTTGATATTGGTATGAATGCTTTTACTGGCTCCATACCCATGAATTTGGGAAACCTTCAAAATCTGCAGAGTTTAAATTTTGCCGGTAACATGCTAGGATGAAGTAATGAAACTGTTGACTTCAGTTTTTTCACCTCATTAGCCAATTGTACCAATTTGAGAATACTGCATTTGAATAATAATAGTTTCAAGGGTGTTCTACCTGATTCCATTGGAAATCTCTCCAACAAGCTCATATCGCTGAGACTGGATGAGAACTACATTCGGGACGCATACTAGAAGGGATTGGGAATCTTGTCAAATTACAAAATCTAGCACTTAACAAGAAAGGTAGTATTTTTGATTCCATTGGAAGACTTATGAAGCTGCAAGGACTTGACAATTCCAGAAATAAATTTTCAGGGAAAATTCCATCCTCAATTGGCAATATCAGTTTACTAAGTATTCTTGCTATGCAAGGAAATATGATAGAGGGAAGCGTACCTATTTCTTTGGGTAATTGCAGAAACTTGCAAGAATTGGATCTTTCATGTAATCAGCTTACTGGACTTATACCTCATGAAGTTGTCAGTCTTTCTTTTCTCTCACTTGGTCTCAACTTAGCTCAAAACCGTTTGACTGGACCATTACCACCGGAAGTGGGTAACTTGTTCAATCTTGGGAGAATGGACATTTCAAACAACAAATTGTCTAATCTCTTAGAATTGCATCTTTCTGGTAATCATTTCACAGGTAAAATCCCACCTTCATTGGGAAATCTCTCCACTTTGCATTCGCTTTCTCTGTCAGAAAACAATCTGGAAGGAAGCATTCCTCTCGAATTTGGACAATTTTCCAACTTAGAGTTTCTTGAGCTGTCTATCAACCGATTGTCTGGTACCATTCCTCCTGCCCTTTTCAATATCTCATCCATCCAATATTTTAGGGTGGCTTTCAACCTTTTGAGTGGAACACTCCCACCTGATTTAGGCTTTATCCTCTCAAAACTCCAAATGTTTTTAGTTGGAGGTAACCAATTCTCTGGGTCTATTCCAGCATCAATAACCAATGCTTCAGGGCTTGTACAATTTGATATTGGTATGAATGCTTTTACTGGCTCCATACCCATGAATTTGGGAAACCTTCAAAATCTGCAGAGTTTAAATTTTGGCGGTAACATGCTAGGAGGAAGTAATGAAACTGTTGACCTCAGTTTTTTCACCTCATTAGCCAATTGTACCAATTTGAGAATACTGCATTTGAATAATAATAGTTTCAAGGGTGTTCTACCTGATTCCATTGGAAATCTCTCCAACAAGCTCATATCGCTGAGACTGGATGAGAACTACATATCGGGACGCATACCAGAAGGGATTGGGAATCTTGTCAAATTACAAAATCTAGCACTTAACAAGAACATGCTCACAGGTAGTATTCCTGATTCCATTGGAAGACTTATGAAGCTGCAAGGACTTGACATTTCCAGAAATAAATTTTCAGGGAAAATTCCATCCTCAATTGGCAATATCAGTTTACTAAGTATTCTTGCTATGCAAGGAAATATGATAGAGGGAAGCATACCTATTTCTTTGGGTAATTGCAGAAACTTGCAAGAATTGGATCTTTCATGTAATCAGCTTACTGGACTTATACCTCATGAAGTTGTCAGTCTTTCTTTTCTCTCACTTGGTCTCAACTTAGCTCAAAACCGTTTGACTGGACCATTACCACCGGAAGTGGGTAACTTGTTCAATCTTGGGAGAATGGACATTTCAAACAAGAAATTGTCTGGAGAACTTCCATCCACTCTTGACGGTTGTCAAGTTTTGGAGTTTCTCAATTTGCAGGGTAACCTTTTCGAAGGCACAATTCCATTGTCCTTGCAAGGTTTAAAAGGTATTGTAGTCCTAGATCTTTCTTGCAATAATTTATCTGGGACGATTCCGGAGTCTCTTGGCCGGTTCCCTCTCATACGATATCTGAATCTTTCGTTTAATAGGTTTGAGGGTAAAGTGCCATATTCACTAGGCAATGGGAACATAAGTGCATTTTCAATTTCAGGAAATAAAGACCTATGTGGAGGTATGAGGCCATTAAATTTGCCTGCATGTCCCAAGAAAATACCGATGAAACCGGAAAGGGAAAGATTAGAAAGAAAGCCTTCTTTTGTTCTAATTCTTGTAGCTGGTATCACTTTTATTCTTTTTATGTTATTGGCACAAATTCGTGGTGTTCTTTATTGGACCAGAAGTTTCAAATCAAAATCCACTTTGGAGTCTCCACTGGGAAATCAATATCCCAGACTCTCTTATGCTGAACTTCTTCAAGCTACCAATGGGTTTTCTCCAGTCAATCTTATTGCTGAGGGAAGATATAGTTCTGTTTACAAGGGGATTCTTAATAATGGTGAACAAGAAGTTGCTGTGAAGGTACTCAAGCTTCAACAACATGGAGCCAAAAAGTGTTTCATGGCTGAATGTGAAGCATTGAGAAACATTCGTCATCGGAATATCGTCAAGATCATCACATCCTGTTCAGGCATAGATTTTAAAGGCAATGATTTTAAAGCTTTGGTCTTTGAACTCATGCCAAATGGGAGTTTAGAAAGCTGGCTACATCCAAGTCCATCCGTGTTGCTGGAGTCAAAGAACTTGAACCTAATTCAAAGGCTTAATATTGCCATCGATGTGGCTTCTGCATTGGATTATCTTCACCGTCGTTGTGAAATACCAGTCGTTCATCGTGATCTAAAGCCATCCAACATTCTTCTTGATGATGAACTCTGTGGCCATGTAGGTGATTTTGGTTTGGCAAGGTTTCTTTTAGCCACCACAAATAAAGGTGATTCTGGTTTGCCAAGGTTTCTTTTAGCCAGACCAAACAAAAGCAACCGTCCACAAACCCGTTCAATTGGGGCAATAGGAACAATTGGATACATTGCTCTAGGTAATTTATTATCCCTTCATTTCTTATAACACTTAAATGTCTCAAGGAACATTATTTAGTTTTGAAATTAAATCCATGTGAGGTAGTGGTTTCTTGGCCAAATGTTTACTTGGGAGCTACTATGTAGCCAACGCTAGAGTTCAAACCCATCGCCTATCAAAAAATTAAAAAAAAAAAAAAAATTTGAATTCAGGATCTAACTAGATGAACTTAGAGAAATTATCTTGAGCCTCGTCTTCATGATGTTGGAGATGAGCTCATTTTGCATCACCAGATTAAGCATTAAGTACAATGAAGTTAAGGTCTAACATTTGGCTTCCATGTAGCTTCTGAATTTTCCATACAATCCATACATATATATATATATATATATATATATATATAGAAGCTTGAAAATGTTAAATAAATTTGTGCCTGATAGATATATTTATTTTTATTTTTTTCAAATGGCAGAATATGGCATGGGTAGGGCTGCGTCAACACAAGGTGATGTATACAGCTTTGGAATCCTCTTACTGGAGATGTTCAGCGGAAAAAGCCCACCAACAGCATGTTCAGGGACAATTTTAACCTTCATAGCTATGTGGAGATGGCTTTTCCAGATCGAGTGCTGGAGATTGTTGATCCCCTGATATTGGAACAGAGGAACAATGAGTCAAATAGGACGGGACAGAGCAGTAGTGGCAATAGTGGTAGATTGGGGGAGTGCTTGGCGTCTATCCTTCGAATTGGAGTCACATGTTCTGCTCAATTGCCAAGAGAACGAATGGATATTGAAGCTGTCCTCATGGAACTGCATTTGATCAGAAATGTATTTCTTGGTGTAGGTTTGTAATATATATATATATATATATATATATATATATGTTTGTGTGTGTGTAGAGAGAGAGAGAGATGACAAAGAATAATTCACTGTTGAAAATGCAACTTTAGCTCCTATATAAGTAAAAAAAAAATAGAAGAAATTTTGAAGGATCACAATATTAGTCTTATTCACAAGCATTTAGCTCCTATGTAACCTTTAGTTCTGGTACAATGGCGTGAGCTGGTTAACCTTCTATTTATCCATAAGTCTCCAAAATCTCATTATCTTACAGTGTTTTCTCCAAAATTGTTTTACACTTTTTGTTTACAAAATACCCTTTTCAACAATTTTTCCTCTATTTCTTATTTGTTTTACTATTACGCTGCAACTCGGAGATGACTCTTGCTCTCCACAAACAGACTAGCTTTTTCTCTTTGTTCTCTACAAAGGCCGTGAGGCGATCATAAAAGAAGAGAACACTAAACCGTGGTTCGTCAATTTCATCTCCGCTTTCTCTTTTCATGACCATGGTTCATCGATCCAAGACCATGCGTCAGAGATTTGCATTAGAGATTTGTAATTTGATCTTCGCTTTCTCTTTTCTGGGCCAGGGTTCGTCAATACAAGACTATGCATCCGAGATTTCTAGAGTTTCTAATTTGATCTTTGTTGGAGATCTCTAGAGTTTCCAATTTGATATTCGCTTTCTCTTCTTGTGACTATGGTTCGTCAAGCACCAATTTTGTCTCATAGAAAAGGTTATTTCTTTTCCCCTAATTTTCTTTTAGTTATTTGATCAAGAACTTCAGGAAAATACCAATATCATGTTGCATTAGGTTTACTATTATTTTCAAAGTTTTTTATTACAATATTTGTGCATTTTGGATGTTTGATAAGGATGGAATTACCCCTTACAATTGAGTTAGGAACCAATACCATGAAGTATCATGCTTCGTTCAATTAGGTTCACAAACAATTGACTTAGGTGTGATAAGGTTTTAAATAGATCAGTGCTAATATTCAAAAAGAAGATCCTTTGTGATTTCCTTTTTTATTTAGGAGCTAGACTTTAATTTCTTTTTTTTTTTCTTCTCTAAGCCACTATAACAGAATGGCTTCTCATTGCTTCTTGATTGGTTTGTAACTGTCCCATTCTGAAATCTGAAGGCTGAGGTATATCAACTGCTATGTGTTTGGCGGATAGAACTCCTCATAGTTGGTCCCTTGTCCAAGTTTGGTTCGCATCCACATGCAAAGGAAAACCTTCTATAGCCTTGTCCTTAAATGGACTCTTGATGCTGTTGTTTACCATCTTTGGGGAAACAGAAATGCTAGAATTTTCAAGCACAAGCAGAGACTTCCTCAATCTGTGCTCAAGGAAATTGCATTGACTGTTAAATCCAAGATGGGCATCTATCCTAACATGCAGCCCACTTATCTTAACCTTCACGGCTTCATCTATGTAGAGCTTGGAATGCGTAGACTTGGTGTTTTTCCTGTTTCTGGAGCTCTCGCCTTACCGTTTTGGCCCTCTGGGGGTTTTATCAATTGGTTTTATTTGCTCTTCTGTTAGTTGCTTCTTTTGTTGCTTGAAAGGTGATTTTTGATTACTAGATTAAATATATAGTCACTAAAAATAAGCCAATGCCCGTCTTTCCTCTGTCTATGAAAAAAAATATCAATGAAGCAATGAAAAAACATACTATACTGACCTTTCTGCCAACTATTGCAAACAAAGAGGATTCCATAACGCAAACAACTTTTAATTGATTTTAGAAGTCAAAATCATTTTGGTTTGGCTTTGGTTGATTTAGAATAAATAAAAGCACTACTTTTCTTAATTTTTTTTATTAATTTCAATTAAAATCGAAGTAGTGTATGACATAAAATTACAAAGTAGCAATATACAGGCATGATATGTTTCCTATTGCCTTCTTTTTTATCTCATGCATGCTTTGGTTAGAGTGAGAATTATTGAGAGTGAAGATATAATGCTTTTTAAGATTCTAAAATTTTCTGTTAAATTTGCACATCATAATTTGGGTTAAGATGCAGGAAAAGGGTCTCGATTGTATTGCACTAAGGGCAAAGTGAAATTATGGTGCTATTTAAATGCAGAGAAGCTTTGTGAAGTTCTTATATCCTACCCAAAATAGGGAAATGGCACATCACAACAAAGGTGCTAATTTATTTCAGCTTCCACCATTCCCATCCTAACCAAAAGCAGCATTAGGAGATTGAGTATTGATTAATGTGGCAATTCAACCAGAATTGTAAAGAAGTAGATGCACATCCAGTCTTAGCCTATACTTGTACGGTCTATCACAATCCATAGTTGTAACTTCTTGATTATAATTTGAATAGGTTATGAAGATTACCTAAGTCTTTAATAGAGACTAAAAAAACTTGAAAAGAAATTAATATAATTTTTATAAAAGAAAATGAAGTATGTGAAGTGATAATATATTTTTATCTATTTATTTATTTAAGGAGAGAACAAGTAAGAGTATAGAAAACAAGTGCACTTGAATGTTAAGGAACAAACCTAAATTATTTTATTTTATCTTATAAATTTTAGAATCATTAATGAAAAGAGTGTAAAAAACACAAATGTGAAGTATACACAAATTTATTTTCAATAAGAAATGTTACATTAATTCAAAATTTATATATATAATAAGACGTTATATTTATACTTTCTTTTTAATACAAGGAAAGATCAAATCAAACCTCAAATGCTTTCTTGCAAGTTGTTGGAGTATAATTTTTTTCTTCAATTCAAATAGAATAAATCATTCCGCCGTAAATCAAAAATTAAAAATAGTTGCACAAGCATTTAAAGTTGTTCAAGAAGAGGACTTAGTAAAAATTGACAAAGAGGAAAAAATTCAAACAAAAAAGAAGAGAAAATAAACAGAACTTAAAGCTTTAGATGTGTAATTTTTTTGAAGATTTATTGATATATTATGTATTGTTTTCAACAAGTTAGATAGATCAAGTTACTAATTGAAAAAAAACAAGAGGATAAATCAAATTGATCCAATTTACTTATTTAAGGACCATTTAATTTAGTTAATATTTATTTACTCTTGACTATTCATGTTTTTCTACAAATGTTTTTATCTGATTCATTAGCTCTCAAATCCTCATAAAATTCCTGTTTCTTCCCGTTAAATTTCTTGTGATTTGGCCGTATTGAAACCCAGTGAATGAAGAAATTCATTCAATTTTCTTTACAAGTTTGATTTCATTATTTAGAAGAAAAAAGATGTTATTGGAACTTTATTTTACATCAATTACTTAATTATCTTCAGGTTAATATGGTTAGAGATATTATCATAAGCTAGTTCAGTTTGATACTTAGACATGCTAAAACGCAATAGAACAAAAACAATTTTATTGTGCTATCAACAACTTATTAACTCTAATTTTATGAATTATTATTTCATTTCATTTACTTGATGTTGTGAAAGGCTCAAGGCTCTGTTTATAAAATGACTTAAGTAATTTTTTAAGTTAGTTATTACTTGTTATTGTTCTAAAAGTTCAATTCAATTTTATATATTGAATCATGACTTCCAAAACAAAGGGTATATATGTTATTTTGTATTACTTCCATTTTTCTTTCTTTTGTTTCCTTTTCAAACTTATAAAATGTTATATGTTAATTTCTTTATAATGATAATTATTTCACATACAACCCACCTTCATTGCGACTAGTCTATTTATAAAGATAGGAAAAGCTTATGTGTTTTTCTCAAATTGTTTTCTAATTTCATTGACAAAAATGCCGCTTATCATTAATTTATTATCCTAAATATATTTCATAATTCCACTGTTTCAGAATTCGCTGGAGTTTCTTCTGTGTTCTTCGAAACTAGATAAGTTAGGAACGTTCCCTTTCTCTGCAACCCCCTGCATTGACTATGACATCTCTCTTGTCACGCTTCAAATTTTCAAAACTCGGAGAATGATTGAAAATGACCTAAAAAGAGTTAATAAAATACAATTGAATAGATTTAATTGATTACATATTAATTTTTTCATGTTTTCAAAAATTAAGAATGAAAAATACTAACTAGACTCACCTAAGATGAGTTCCAAATACTAGTCAAATACCTTCTCAACTAATGGTAAAAAATAGTTTAAGTCATGTACAAGCATGACCTCCAAGACAACCCCAAAAATGTCTCTAATGCGCCTTGAAACAGTGGCTAAAATGGCCCCAAGTATTGTTCAAAAATAACTTAGAGGGTTGACCAAAAATAGCCTAAAACATGAGTAAAAACTATCCAAAAAGGTTTGTCTAAGGTAGCTCAAATTGATGGCTAAAGTAGGTTACAAATGCCCTAAGGCATAGACCAAGGATAGGTAAAAAATCCTACCTAAAGTGGTCTAAGGAGGTGGCCAAACATGGCCTTAAATAATGACTAAAATGTATTCTAAGAAGGTGCCCAATATGACTTGGTATAATAGCCAAACGTGGCCTAAAAAGGGCTCCAAAAGATAGTGTCTGACATAAGAGTGAATGGCCTTGGAAGGCATGTCATGGCATGCCTATGGCATGCCCATGTAGCCCTCAAAATGGGGTCAAAGACAGCAGCTAACATGGCCTTGCATGAGGCCAAAATAGGGCTCTCAAGGATAAGGCAAGACATGGCAACAAGTGGCAAGGCGTGGCAAGGCTGGCATGGCATGGCAGCTAGCTAGGCTGCAGGCACAGGGGCACACGGGTGCGCGGGGAAGGGCGGCCAGGCACGTGCAGGCAGCATGTGGCATGCGGCGTGAGGCAACAGGACCTGGGCGACTAGTGCATAGGGCGCACAGGTGGCTGGGCTACCTACTGGCTGGTCTGTTGGCCTCCTACCCCTCATGCTACAGTAATTCCAATAGCCATTTTGCTACAGTAGCAGAATTTCCAACCTTAGCCTAAAATCTTGATTTTGACATTTTTTGTACCCATTTCAATTTATTTCATCACCAAACTTGGTGTGGGACCCTATAACATATAAAATGACCATTTTATCCTTTTCTCCTATTTTTCGACCTTAAGTAATTTTTGATTAATTTGCCCCAAGTCTCTTCCTATGCCCTTATTTTCATTTCTTTACCTTTCTTTTTTCTCTTAATTCATTTGATTCATTACTTAGAAAATCTAAGCATGCTCTCCCAATCCACTCAACCTAGTTTCTAATTTTAAAAATTTTCACCATAGTCTCCTCTGCTTATTGACCTTTTTTTCCATCCCATTCTTCCTCTTCATCTTCCTCAACACCAACAACAAAACCTAATGGTACATTTATTTGCACAATTCTATATTTCCAATATCCACAATCATATTTCAAAAACAAGGTAACCACTTGGAACTCCATGCTCCTCATTCATATTCAATATACAATTCCATACAATCTAACATAAAATCAAGTTTATAACTTACAAAAAATCTAAACTTTAAACATGAAATAAACTTCATGGGG
>CM018048.1:7311588-7375775 GCA_008638375.1 Nyssa sinensis | reverse complement strand
AAATTTGGGGTTAAAAGCTTGAAAAATTAGAAGGAATGTCAAACGGCATACTATATGCCTAAATTTCGATTCTACAAAATCATTTCGGCAGATCAGCCCACTTCGTGGGGCTATAACTTTTTGGTCCTTTTGAATTAATTAAAGTGCCTTACATTTCTAGATAGGTCTATCTCTTAGCTTTCTTTTTATATCACGGACGTTGAAAGCTTTTAAAATGAGAAAGTTATATTGATTTTGCTTCAAGTGTGCAAAATCTGACCTATGGGTAGTGTTTTCACTATAACTTGGGTTCTACGTGGACTTTTTGAGTGATTCAAAATGGTATAGAAACTAGACTCAATAAGGAAGATTTTGGCACAGATTTCATTACGTTTGGATATGTAGATTGAGAGAAAAATCGATTTGAATCAGGGGGTTCGGAGCAGCATTTTGAAGTGGAATTTTGCTCCAGGTGAACAGTAACCTTCAAGGTTACTGTTCACTTTTAGCTACTGGTTTCTCACGTTACTGTTCATCCGAAATTAATTTTTTTTTTTTTTTGATTGTTTCAAACTTTCCGATTTTCGTATAAATTCATTTTAAATCTGAATTGAGTGATTCAAAAGTCAAAACTGATTGCCTCAACGAGTACTATTGTTTAATAATATTTATACTTTAAGACTCCAAATGTGTTTGGGTGAAATTGGGACCGTTTTGGGAATCATTTTCAAATGTGACTTAAACCATTTTAAATATTAATTGGGCGAGATGCTTGAGCAACATTAGGGGACCTTTTTGAGTTAAGTTAAATGACAAGTGTAGACTTTAAATCTTGGGGGAAAATTGAGGAATGAAGAGGGATATTTCAATCAAACTTATTTATTTATTTCTTTTAGTTTTCGTTCCCTCGCGCCCCGAGTTGGCAAAATTTGGGGCGTGACAACGTGGTATCAGAGCATAGGTTCGAATACCTAGAGACCGTGGGGTGTTGTTGAACACAATGGGACTATGACGTATGGTTTGAAATTTGTATAACCTTTGTGGACTGTGTAGAGTTCTAGTTTACGAATGCTTGGCAATGTTAGGTGTTGTTGGACACCATGAGACCCTTGAGGGGGGGATTTGACTTAGTGTAAGCTATCGATGGTTGGTGGTGGGATCTCGTGTGTTATGTGATTATTCTTAATGGATACATGACTTGTTGAGATTATGTATTAGTGGATGTTATACAATGATGTATGATTACATGGTTTGCTACAGTGTGATGCATGATATGTGTAATGTGTATATTGGTATAACTGTATGTGACAACTAGGTATGAGATAACATGGTATGTGACTTAGTACATGTTTACATATCTTACAGATCGATGCTTGTTTGCCCTTAGGCTAGCAAGTAGCATTATGGGAGAATGTTGGACGTGTATATTGTATTGCTTAAATGGATTTTCTGGTGAAAGACTACAATTATGTTGGGTGAGAACTTGTTATGTATTTATTGTGAACAATGGGTGGAAGTGGTTGACGTGAGTTTTATAGCTTACGATTAAGCAAGTGTATTTACAGAATTTGTTAGATTATCAGGTAATGATTGATGACATCTCATCTCAAGAGAATTTATGCGGGTAAATTCAGGTTATGATGTAATTGGATTTTGATTTCATACTTAGGAGGAATGTTGAGAAATTCAAGTGAGGTGAATCTGAAAGTTAGGAGTTACAACGATTCTTTATTGAATTGGAATCAGTTATATGGTGGTGGACTGTGAAGGTAACCTAGTGATGAATGCTATTGTTTTACCTAGTTTTATAAGATGATCAATACTCGATGTGATAAGAATCGTGGGTTGATTTAATGAACTTATGAATGTAGGCCTTATGAAGATCATGAGTTGTATAAATTGGGCCAAATTAAGATGTGAATAATGAACCTAGTTCTAGCATAGTTTGTAAAGGTGATTACATAATTATCATTGAATGAAGGGTAAATATTGGTTTGCTTTGAAGGAAAATTGTGCATCAGGTTAAAAGTTGGATGATACGAATTTCTTGAATATGAATCTTGTGTTTAAGGTACAAATTGTGTGAATGTACTTGGAGTGAAAATATTGTAGTTGGGGCACTAGGACTTAAAAGCTTAGATTGTTATACATCTTATAAGTGAATCGTGGTTTTCACTTATCGTTTGGGAATACGTGGGTAAAAGTTGTGAATGAGCCTGATTGGTTTGGATAAAGTTATAAATGATTGTGTTGTCAGGATCTCGTTAATAAATATTACACTTGGGAGATTTTTTTTTTTCATTTGGGGACTCGTGATGATTGCTTTGTTCCACAGTCGTTTGGTTCACCAGTTGGGGCAATGTGACATTGATGAGGACCTATAGAGATTACTCGATTGAGATAGCTTTTAATTCACGGGGAATGCGGGGATTTCTTAGTTCCACTTTTGTATGACTCGAGGAGTTAGGGGAGGACATGTTGGCTAGTTTGGTAGCAGATGGTAGTGAGACTACGGAGAGCATATTACTACCAGTTAGGGAAGAGTTTCAAACATCTTTCTAAAAGACTTACCTAATTAAGTATGGCGTAATTCGGTGAAATTATAATGCATGGAATGTACTTGTCTCTATTAGTATGCTAGACTAACCACTTACGAGTATAAATTACATGATGTGCTTAACATGCTTATGACTTGAACTAACTTTTGTGTTTTAGAACTAATTGGAAAATGATAAGATAATAAAGACATGGATAGCTAATGTAAAAACATATGTGTATATCGTAAGTGTGCATTGAGTATGTTCTTGTTAGTGTGTACGTATGGATTGTTTTGGTTGGTATAAATGATTGTGTGCTTAACATCTATTTTTTTTTTATGATTGTATCGTGTATAATAGTCATGTTATGTATATATTGCTTGTTATGACCATATGATGTAGAAATGTATATACTAGGTTATAAATCCATGTAATTAGGATCACTTGAAATTGTATTATGACTATCCTGAATTGGTAACAGGTTTTGAGTTACAAGTGTATGGACTGGCCAATCCATCACCCAGTAACGAAAGGAGCTGTGATCCATGAAGAGTTATCACCTAGTTATATATAGGAAAAAGAAAAAGATACCTCATAATGCAATTTAAGGCAACAAGGAAAAAAAAATGAATTAACTAAGGCGAACGTACATGAATATGTATTAAATACATGAAGAAAATGCAATGCATCTTTAGTATTTATCATTGCTTGATTGGTTTGTTATATGTTAAGTGTAAGATATTTTTTTTATGTATGTGTAAAGTATGTGGGAATAAATAGGGTAAGCCAAGTCCTTTGATGTGTGAGACACATATAGTGCATATGTTTATTTTTATAACACCTATGGATTAGGTACATGCGTGCTTGCATGTTATGATGCGTTTTGGAACATGTTTTTGGATAGTGCAAATTTGAAAGCTTGAAAGCTTAAGGAGATGAAAATGGGAAACTTTTAAATAATATGTGGTATGAATGGAAAGGAATTACACTAAGGTAAAATAGTTGAGGTGAATAAGAAAAGGTAAAGATGGACGCCTGCCATTATTTTATGTGTGGGAATGTGTAGGAAATATACTTGGGGTAGAAAGAATTGTTGAATTATTAGTTAATGGAGTATGGTGATCGTGTCGTGTGATATAGAGAATGGATTGTGAATGACATGGTTAGGCCAAGTTGGTGAGTGTGATTTCAAACTATGCTTAACATGTAATTTGAGAATGAAAATTTTAATTTGGAAATGGGATGATTTTGTGAAAGTCCAATGATTGGTGAACAGAAATGGTGGATTATTGATAATATTGGGTTATGATTACTACCGATATTGATGGATACTCTAGGAATGTAAGATTCGTTAGAGATGTATGTCTCGGGGATGGAGTGACTTGTAGATTTGCCTATTGAACTGTGGTTGGCTACTGAGAATTATAATATTGCATTTGATGGCTTTTGATTTTTTGTGGAGTATGAAAGTGCTAGGAATTTTGTTATGACTATTTCCTGTTGTGGCCGCATGGTGGTTGGATTGATCTTCAAGGGTAAGGTTTTCTATTATATTTCTTTGATGATGGAAGTCATTTGTTAGTAAGGCTTGTGTATGCCCGTTTTGTTTTTCCTAGTTGATGGATGATAGATTTTAATCATAAATTTACATGATGAGTGAACACAAATAGTGATGAATTAAATTGGGACATTCTGATGATTCACTTGGAAAATTGCTATTGTAGGGAGAGTGAATTCTCCATGGAATGGTTTGGTAATGTATCTTGTGATGATTGTAAGATTATATGAGTTGAAAACTCAATTTGGGGACTTATGACGAAGATGACTAAATGATAAATCTGATGTGTAGAAAATTTCTAATTGTGTTGATTATAGTGACTAAATCAAGTTAGAATTGAAGCTAATGTGGTAAGTTTCATATGATTGACGAATTTTTTTTTTTCGAGAACTCGACATGAGTGTTATAGATCTTTGCAAGATCTTGATTGATAAAAGTATTGGAGAAGTAGCTTATCAGTTGGCGCTATTGCCACATTATTAGGGGTTCATGAAGTCTTTCATGTATTGATGTTGAGGAAGTATAAGTCTGACCTTTCACTAGTACTTGATTTGGTTGATCTTGAAGTGTAGGCGATATATTGATACCATTGTGATGAATTACTAGATGATTGCATAGCTTGATTTGATTTTAGTTAGATGGTCAGCATGTGTGTGAGGGACTTTGAGGTATCCTTGTGAATAGTGAGAATTTTTCTTTATTTTTATTATTTTGAGTTGAATATGGAGGTGGGTCGTGATATTGGGTGGATTTGGAAAATTGGCAATGATGAGCCAACATATTTGAGGAGTTCATTATGCGTTGTGCCATGGGAGTGGGCTGTTACATATGGGATCAGACCAGACCCTAGCAGGGAGTGTGGAGATTGTACACCGTTGCACCCTGCCCAATTGAGGTTCCTTTGGGGAGGGTAATGGAGGAGTATGCATTCCACATCCCTGGTGAGGGAGGGGTGAATGATCCATGGGTAAGGCTGATGTCTCCATGTTACAATGCATTTTGAATTGATCTTTTATTATTTTCTGAAGAGGTATATTTTAAATTTCGGGACGAAATTTCTTTAAGGGGGGAAGGATGTAGAGATCAAAAAATGAGGAAAAATTTTTTCATTTTTGCCGGTAGGACATTTTTGCATACGGTTTTGTCGGTGAAGCCGGTTTTTTGTAGTAAAGCATCTACATGCGTCATTTCACCGTTTGACATGTTTAAACATATTTGGAGTGTGTCATAGAAGAGAAATATGCTTAGATATTGTGTACCTTCTGTACGAATTTAGCCAAACGGAAACCATTTCCAAATTGGACCAAAAGGGCATCCGGGTGGGGGCCCTGGAACAGGCCAAAACGACCTCAATGAAAATTTTTTAAAATTTTCATTTAAAATAATTTTATGAACATTGGTTAAAACAAAATTTCAATTGAAGCGTTTGGGACGGGTTGTAGAGTAACGGGGCCCCCGGGCTCATTAAGGGCAAAATGGTCATTTACTCCTTGCCCTTTGCCACCACTATAAATACAACCCTTAGAAGGATCATAATTCTGCATTCATTTTTACGTGGTCTTATAGAGAGAAAGGAGAAAAGCCCTAGTTTTCAAGCTTCAAGCTCCGAAACACATTCGAGTGGAATTTTGCCAGCTTCTTCTGAGAAGTTGTTCGTCTCCACGATAACTATCGTCACGAACAGTTTGCCATCCAGAAACAGCTCCGCAGTTTGTGAAAAATGATTTAGGTATGATGTGGTACTAAGCTAGCAATAGGTTTAAGTTTTCTTGTATTTTTTCTTGTTGATGGATTGTTTAGGATGTATATTTGAGGTTAGGAAACCACCTAGAAGGTAGTTCCTTTGAAAGTCTAGAGTTGGTAGTTTAGGGATATATGTGTTCTTGATGTTGTTGGATGCTTTTTGCCTTGATTTGGGTGTGTTCCATTGGTAGGAATGTATTGTTACATTTTTTGAACCTATATGCATGTTGACACACCTTGTGGTTTGGGCCATGTGATGAATTGGTGCCTTAGTGCTTTATGAATTTTTATGTTCTTTGTGAATCATTGGGATTGTGAGATTGTGGTTTAAGTATGTGTTGATGTGTTTAGTCATGATATATATATATGATGAGTATGGTGTTTTTAATGTTAGAAATGAAGTTAAGTTAGGAATGTTCTGTGAATGACTAGAATGACTTATGTGTTATGTGGAATATGCTTACTTGATGAATTAGAATTGATTGTTCACATGCTTACATGCTACTTGTACTTTATGAATGTTTAGTGAAGGATCAATGTGAATCATGATATGCGTATAGGTTGATCATATGAGATATGCTTACATGTGGAATCAGCTGGTGATTTATGTATTATTGTCTCGAGCATGCTATATTGTGAGAAACCATGTTTCATTGAGATCGCATTGGCATATTGGCATATATGAATCCTTTGAGAACATGGCGTGGGTAAGCACGTGGTGCTTTGCATTATGAGGGTGTAGATCCTGTGGTGAAAAACCCAAAATTGGCCATTGCATTGGTACTTCCGTAGCTATCGGGGAGTACCCGTAAACGAGACATGGTGTGGGCATAGAGTTGTGCATGGGTGTGTCACGCATACCATTCATATATATTACTGCAATGTTTTGAATGTCATTTAGAAATAAATGTACACCTTTGCACATGCCACGCCCTTAAACTTGTTCCTAGTCTTAGTATTAGTTATACCAGCTGTTGAGTTGACCCATTCGTGGCATATCATTTTTCAGATGAGGCCTCGGGCAATTGAGACTTGTTTAAGTCTTCAAGGATGGGAAGAAATAGATCATGTTGAAGATTTTGGCCCTTAGGGCATATTATGAATGTATGGGCATAAGCTCAATTATTGTGTCTTGGACTTGAACAAATTGTAAACTTTAGGCCTTGGGCCATTTTAAATTGTATGGGTTGTAACCCAAAAGAATGCATGATATTTATGGTTTAAATGCATACTAAATGGATATATTGGAAATAGTGGGTGTATGCTTAGTTTGATGGATTTGCGGCCACCGAGTGAGGGTGGATTGGTAATGAAATCATACTTTTGATCTTGTGAAAATTAGGTGGAAAACACTTAGAAAAACAAATGAGGCTATGTCCAATTTATTTTTAAAAAATAAAGCACTAGAAAAGTGTGTAAAACACCCTTGAAATGAGTGAGAAAAATGCTTAAAATGGGGGCTTAGAAACTAGGGACAAGTAGGTTGAAACTGGGTGGGAAAAGGGCTTGAAAGACTTAGTGAAAAATTTGGGGTTAAAATGGCTTGAAAAATTAGAAGGAATGTCAAATGGCATACTATATGCCTAAATTTCGATTCTACAAAATCATTTCGGCAGATCAGCCCACTTCGTGGGGCTATAACTTTTTGGTCCTTTTGAATTAATTAAAGTGTCTTACATTTCTAGATAGGTCTATCTCTTAGCTTTCTTTTTATATATCACGGACGTTGAAAGCTTTTAAAATGAGAAAGTTATATTAATTTTGCTTCAAGTGTGCAAAATCTGACCTATGGGTAGTGTTTTCACTGTAACTTGGGTTCTACGTGGACGTTTTGAGTGATTCAAAATGGTATAGAAACTAGACTCAATAAGGAAGATTTTGGCACAAATATCATTACGTTTGGATATGTAGATTGAGAGAAAAATCGATTTGAATCAGGGGGTTCGGAGCAGCATTTTCTGAAGTGGAATTTTGCTCCAGGTGAACAGTAACCTTCAAGGTTACTGTTCACTTTTAGCTACTGGTTTCTCACGTTACTGTTCATCAGAATTTTTTTTTTTTTTTTTGATTGTTTCAAACTTTCCGATTTTCATATAAATTCATTTTAAATCTGAATTGAATGATTCAAAAGTCAAAACTGATTGCCTCAACGAGTACTATTGTTTAATAATATTTATACTTTAAGACTCCAAATGTGTTTGGGTGAAATTGGGACTGTTTTGAGAATCATTTTCAAATGTGACTTAAACCATTTTAAATATTAATTGGGTGAGATGCTTGAGCAACATTAGGGGACCTTTTTGAGTTAAGTTAAATGACAAGTGTAGACTTTAAATCTTGGGGGAAAATTGAGGAATGAAGAGGGATATTTCAATCAAACTTATTTATTTATTTCTTTTAGTTTTCGTTCCCTCGCGCCCCGAGTTGGCAAAAATTTGGGGCGTGACAGGTTAGATATAGGATCCTTGGGAAAAACTAAAGAAAACCACATTTGAAAAACATTAAAACTTGGCTGGAATTGGGTCGCCGTCGCCGGAGATGGCGACGGAACCCTAGGGCTGCTCCACCGAAATGTCGAGATGGTGATGAACAGTGGTTAGGAGGCGACGCCGTTTGGTGTTGGGCAGGGATGATACAGTGGCATTTTAAACTAACAGTTTTAAATTAAAAGGGAAGGGGGGCGTTTGGTGACAGAGCTAAGAAATTAAATTGGGGGTTGGTTGGAACGAGAATATCCTATCCTCAGTTAGAAGACTTATCCGCCGTTTGGTTTTTGAACGAATTGAAAAATAAAAAGGGGTGCGCACAGTGGCAGCCCCTGAGTTTCGAACTTGGGATCAAACGGATGGAGGGAACACATGTGAACCAAGGGGACGGGACAGCCCATGTTAACAAACCGCACCAAATATATATATATATATACTTAATAATTTAATTAAATTAAATTAAATATTCTGAAATAGCCCGGACCCCAAATTAGACAAGTCATAGGTGAATTTTGACTATCTTGGACCTCCTGAGACCAATGGTGAGGTCCGTGACATGAGGCGAGGTCCTGAAAAATAAAAGACCGTAGAAATATTAAAAATTATCAAAATGCCCCTAAGTTAAAAAGCAGTCGAACGAATTCCGATTAAAGTAAACAAATAGTGAATTTTTATTATTTCGAGCATTCCGGACTCAACCGTGGAGTCCAATTTACGAAAAGAGGTCTCGAAAAGTAAGAACCCATAAAAGTATAAAATGACTGTTTTGCCCTTTTTAGTACAGAAGTCCAAATTGAGTTCTGCGAAAACCTAAAAAGACTTTCTTTGACGTTTTGGACTCAATGGTAAAGTCTATTTTAGCAAAATAGAAACTCATAAAATAAAAATAAAATTTGATGAATAGCATAATTCAAGTAACAAATGGACTGAGTTATATTTCATGATTTTAGGGACACTGAAAGGTAAGGAGAAGACGATCTGACCTTTTACATCCTCATTGTTAGTTCAGCTACACAATGAGTATGACTTCTTAGGGTTAAGACAAACCCATCAGGTATGATATTTTGCTAAGTAAGGAATAGGATTAAATTTATGATTGACTTTCATATTGATTGTATGATTCGTGTATTCATTTGATTGCTTATGTGCTTATGTGTTTTCTTGTTATTTCCTTGGAAGTTTGGTTGAGTAATAAATGTGGATCATGATTACATATATGTTTCATGTGTTGGTACAATGTGTGATTGATATTCTTTGAGGATCGTTTAGATTGAGAATATGTAGCTTGAACATGTATTTAAATGGAATATGTATAGCATATACACACGAGGAAGGAATTTTGTGGATTTAATGTTATTGTTTAAAGCATGCTTCATGTAGGGATGGAAGGCTTCGATGAGATTGCGTTGTTGCATGGTAAAATCAAAGCATCTTGGCATAGTGTGATTCCTTAGATACATGGTGTGAGTTGAGCACTTAGTGCTGTGCATATGTGGGTACTCATGCCGTCGGGGAAAGTCCGTAAAGTGAGTCATGGGTGTGGCATAGAAATTGTATGGGTGCGGCATAGAAATTGTATGGGTGCGGCATAGAAATTGTATGGGTGCGTCACGCATATTATTCATGTGTTGCATTGATAATATTGGATGACATGTAGATATAAATGTACACTTGCACATGCCACGCCTTAATTTTGTTCCTTGCATCAGCATTATATTATACCAACAGTTGAGCTGACCTATTTGTGGGATAACATATTACAGATGACGCCCCTGCTACATGAAATTTGATGAGATCTTGACAAAAAGAAGGGAAAAGGATTTAGAAGCGTATTTGGCCCTTGGGGCACATTTTGAGATGTAAGGGCTTAAGCCCAAATGACATGTGAACGATATATTTATGGGATGTACTTTATGCTTTTATATATATTGATGAAAATGAATGCATGTTTAGTTAAACCCATTTAGATTGTCCTTTATCCTTTATTTTATTTTTTTTTAGTTTCGTTACACTCACCCCCGGGTTCGGGAAATTCGGGGCATGACATCTCAAGGCAATTTAGTGATCTTGATTCCTTGGACTTGAATGTGTCTATTTGCTTGAATTATCGTGAGAGCATTCCACTTGATTGAGTTTTGGCTTTGAAGTTTATGCTTTAAGTGGAGTTCTTAAGCTTGATAGACTTTGTTATTTCTTGGTCAATAAATTTTTTTGACCTAAATTACCTATTTGCATTATCACTAGATAAAATATTAGTCCACATAGATAATGTCTTATTGTTATTAAAATTACTAAAATGCCTTTGATTGATAACCTTTAAGACTAACAATCACCATTATCGGTTTGGTGTTTACTCATATGGGGTTGAATGTCTTGGTGTCGTTGATTATTAGGATTGTGGTTGTTGGATTATAAGTTACGTTTAGGGTTATAGATAAGTTTTATTTGGATTAACAAGAGGCGATTGAAAGAGGGTTGCTTGCGGTTGTTAGTGACGAGTCGATACAACCAACTTATACTGTAATTCACATAGACTCATAGAGAAAGGAGAAAGAGAGAAAAACGAGGAGAGAATACAGTGAGAATAATTTTAATTGCATAAATAGAAGGTTAAAATTATTATTTTTTTAAAATAAATATGTTACCTAATTATTCATGACCTAAACACAAAAATAAAAGAGTGCACATAGACTTGTGAGGAAAAATTGTTAATTACTGTACCCATGCTTTCACAAATTCTATATTAAAAACTATTCACTAATTATCCCTAATTTCCTTGTATTTGTATATTGAAATATTGTCTTATTTTCCAATAACGAAATCCATTTAAATAATTGTTTTGGACCAAAATCCAGTATATTTAGGTCCTGTTTGGTTATAAATCCAAAAACAGATTTTTTGAAAATCATATTTGAAAACCTGTTTGTTTAATCATACTCTAAAACAAAATCCCGAACATTATTTTAAAAGCATTCTGAATATCATTTGCATCCCACTTTTCATTTTCAAAAATAATTTGACTACTTTTTACATAACATTTTCAAAAACTTTAAAGTAATTATTAAATTACTCTGTGATCCTGAAAAATATGAAATGATAAAAATAATAATATTTATATTTAAGTATTAATTGAAAAAAAATTGATTACATCTCATTTATTTATGGTTAGAATTGATGACGTTTTATCCATATTTTTTTGGTTATTTATATCTATATTTTGTTGATAATATCTCAATTAAGTAAAATCAAATAAAAATAATAATTAATAGATAAATTATAATTTTTTTTCCTATTTTTGAAAATATCTATTCAAAAATGTTCCTAAAAGACACGTTTTAAAGAAGAATTGAGTACTTTTTAAAAAATTATTTTCTATTTTTAAAAAATAAAAATATTAACATAAATTCCTTTGGAAAGGAATTTTCAAAAATAAAAATAAAAAAATCTGATAATAGCCTCTCTTTAGAAAACAACTAACAGTACTTTTAATTTTAAAATTTTAAATTCATTAAAAAATGAAACTATTAGATAACGCACATGTATTTTTAATTTTTTTTATAATTATTTTTGTTGTTGAAACCATACAAATTAAAAATAAAAACAAATCCAAGTACACGGGGTTTACAAGAACGCTATCATTTTCATTTTTAAGAACAAAAATACAAAATTAAAACTACAAAAATCTCTCTCTCTCTCTCTCTCTCTCTCTCTCTCTTCAAAAACAGGAAACATAAAAATATTAACATAAATTCTTTTGGAAAAGAATTTAAAAAAATAAATAAATCTGATAATAGTAGCCTCTCTTTAGGAAACATCTAACAGTAATTTTAATTTTTTAAAATTTAAATTCATTAAAAAAATAAAAGGAACCGAAAATACACATCTATTTTTATTTTATAGTTGAAAACACAAAAATTAAAAACAAAAACAAATTCAAGCAGACAACTTTTACAAAAATATTATCATTTTTATTTTTATTTTTAAGAACAAAAAAAATGCTCTCTCTCATTAAAATAAAAAAATAATAACAGAATTTCCTAAGTCATGCCCCTCTCTCTCTTTAAAAAACAAAGAACATAAAAATATTAACATAAATTCACTTGAAAGATTCGGGCCGGCCGGCCTCAAAACGATGATACGGTCATCTTCTTTCATATCATATCCTCGAACGACACTGCCACTGCCCACCAAACGTCTGGTTTGAAAAATCGGTGCCCAAGTGAGACACTCTATACACACGAAGGTTAGTTTTATATTTTTAGGTTGGTTTTGATTCTTTTGCCTCTCTTTCTCTTAAACTTCCTTTTTTTGGTTGCTAATACAACTTTTTGTTGATTTTTTAATACTAACAAGTTGAAAACCCCTGGCAAAAATTATTCTATAAGTTTCAGTTGGCCGTCCATTCAAGATTGGTTTTTCATTCTCTCATGGTCACCAACCGTTTGACAAAATGCCTAAATTGAGGGGATAAGGATTTCGTTACTTTGTGGCTTGTAATTTGAATATACTGAAAAAATATTTATTTAATTAACTTTTTTTTTAAAAAAAAATGAAGAGCAGATATTTTGAAAGAAAAAAATAGTTTTGTGCAAATAATTGTATATTTGGTGTTGGAGGCTGTACAGGAAAGTGTTGGGGCTCAAGTGTGCACTTTCAAGTGAGCTCTCACTTGGCTCAAGTTCACTAGGGGTTGTAGTGTTGAAGGCTGTACAGGGAGGTGTGTCTCTTGAGTCTTACATTAAGGCGTAACTTGTAAGGTTCGCATACATTCCAAAACACTAGGATTTCCATTATACTGGGCTTGAGTGACTACTAAAAATTAAGGTCATAAATAAATTTCTATGCCATGGAAGCTAATCTTTTTTGTATTTACTTATTTATCCATTGTTACTAGTGGTGCTTATTTTGATGAATTTGGAGTGTCTATACAGTTGGCCACCTTCATTTTTTCCTTTTATTCCCTGTAATCTATATTATAACAACAATTATGGGACAGTTCAGTTAGGTAGTTGGGATTGTGCGGAAACACTAGTTTACTTTCCAAGTCAAGAGTTATCAGACATTGTTAACACGGTTGAGCTGTTCAGTTACCTTCCTCCTGACCAGTCTCAACTCTTGAGTGATAGTAATCGATCAACCAAATCAAGCTTTACTATGTAAAAGTTGATAGTACCTGCTTTTTTGACTTTGTGATGACTTCATTTTTTTTTATAATTATTTTGACTTTGTATGCTTGAGGATACATGTTTTTGATTCACTAAACATTGTTTTATTTTGCTTCTAAAGTGCACAGTAATGACAGAGTTCTTTTTGCATGCATGGAAGCTAAAAAAACCAGTTTGTATGTTTGGCTTGTACCTGTTCTTATGTGATTAACTTACAGCTTGAGGAGAATCCATTTTGTTCTGTGTTTTAGGTTCTCAGCAGCCAATTTTCCTATGCTACTTGGATGAGCTAATGTGAATTGGACGAATAATTATTAAGTGGGAGAACACTGCAAGAGATGGCAGCAGTAGTCGCAACGCGGTTGCTTTTCCTTGTTGGTGATTCTTTATCTGTAAAAAATTTACCGCACATTTCTAGGAGAGCTCCATTCTACAGCAGTGTTCGTTTTCTGAGCCGGGTTGATCGAGAATATGGGCCTCTCACCCTTGCAAGTCTTGGTTCTAAGAGCAAATCTGAAACTACAAACAAGAAAATAAAAAATAACCTTGAGCAGCTGGATGCTGCAATTGAGGTCCCCAAAAGTAAAGTGAAGGCAGTTAGAAGCGAAGGAATCAAGGGAGTTAGTTTTAAAAAATCGCTTGACATAGAGGCAGCTCCATTTGCTGCAAAGTCATTTTCCGAGCTTGGCCTTCCACCTTCATTAATAGAAAGGCTAGAGGAGGAGGGTTTTATGGTTCCAACTGATGTTCAGTCAGCATCAATTCCAGTGATTCTTCAAAATCATGATGTTGTGATTCAGTCTTACACAGGTTCAGGAAAGACATTGGCATATCTCCTCCCTATACTTTCTGAAGTGGGCCCATTGAAGAAGAAAGCCTCCAGTGGTGAAGAGTCTGTGAAGAAAATGGAGATAGAAGCAGTAATTGTGGCTCCTTCAAGAGAGCTGGGCATGCAAATTGTGAGGGAGTTTGAGAAGTTGTTAGGACCTGTAGACAAGAAACTGGTTCAGCAGCTTGTGGGAGGTGCTAACCGATCAAGGCAGGAAGAAGCTCTCAAGAAAAACAAGCCAGCCATTATTGTTGGAACACCTGGACGGATTGCGGAGATTAGTGCATCTGGGAAACTTCGCACTCATGGTTGCCGGTACCCTGGTCTTAGATGAAGTTGATCAGCTCCTCTCATTCAATTTCCGGGAGGACATGCATCGGATATTGGAACATGTGGGGAGGAGATCTGGTGCAGACCCACGTGGTACAAAAAGTTCTCTAGCCAGGCAGGGTGAGCGTCAGACTATAATGGTGTCTGCAACAGTGCCATTTTCAGTGATAAGGGCTGCTAGGAGCTGGGGGCAGGATCCACTTCTTGTTCAAACCAAACGTGTTATTTCGCTTGAATCTGTCTTGCCCTCTGGACCTGTTAATATGTCAGGGCCTGCTTCCAGTTCTAGTTCATCCTTGAATTTGCAGAGTCAGGCTGCAGTGGAGAGCCTGCCACCAGCCCTTAAACACTACTACTGTGTTACAAGGTTACAACATAAGGTTGATACCTTGAGGAAATGTGTTCATGCTCTCGACGCGAAGTCTGTGATAGCTTTCATGAATCACACCAGACAATTAAAGGATGCTGTCTTCAAGCTAGAAGCTCGTGGAATGAAAGCTGCAGAGCTACATGGAGATCTTGGCAAACTGGCCAGATCAACAACTTTAAAGAAATTCAAGAGCGGGGAGGTGAGAGTTATGGTGACAAACGAGCTTTCTGCAAGGGGTTTGGATGTGGCAGAATGTGATCTTGTGGTTAATCTGGACTTACCCACAGACTCAATTCACTATGCACATCGAGCTGGTCGAACAGGTCGGCTCGGCAGGAAGGGTAATGTGGTCACAATATGTGAGGAGCCTGAAGTGTTTGTTGTGAAGAAGCTGCAGAAACAGCTTGGTGTCACCATTCATGCTTGTGAGTTTACAGAGGGCAAACTTCTTATCAAAGAAGAAGTAGGGACTCTAGATAGAATGACGTAATATATATATGTATCCTACTTTCACATGCAAATCTTACAAGAGAATTCACAAGGAAAGTTTTCCTAGTTTTCTTGTTTTTCTTCTGATAAAAGATGTGAATGTTCTAGGGATAGTTCTTTATGTATTGACTTCTGAATTTCATATTGTTGCTTTTGTTTGGATCAATATAAATTATGTTTTGCAATCTGTCTTAGGGAATGAAATTCCTTTTTGTTGAAGCTAGATTCTAACTCTGCATGTATCGTGCTTAGTGTCCTATTATTACACAGTAAGTCCCAAGACCAGAAAAGGAGGTTTGTATTAGGTAGCTGACAGCTAGTCAAAAACCTTTAGATCCGATCTCTTATGAACACGAGTTGAGTTGAGCTAGAGTCCACTAGTATAACAATGCCAAAGGCAACAGCAGTGATGACAACCACCACTACCATAATCAGCTAAACTGAACCATTGAAACTCAATAGCAATATGCCATCAAAATGATTAGTGGAAAGTCATGTTACTGAGATTTGGGAAGGATAAAAACTACACAAATGTTAACTACATATTGCTTCTCTTGTTTCCCTTTGGTTTGTCTTTGCCCAACCATGGAAGTCTGTCTGGTGAGAGCAGAACCACCGACATGAAGTATTACCATATGATCCTTTTACAGCTTGTAGCCTGACTAGAGTGCAAGAGCCACATTAAAAAAGAAATCGGCAGAAGGCATGCTAACAGAGACAATGGCTGCCTTCCAAATTGATGCAGTTTGCTTTAGCTGTTGGATGGCCAACACTGTTACTGAAGAAGACAACATGAGCAGGTAACCTGCCAACTGTTACATGCCAGAAATGATTTAGCCTTCAGATGATATTTTTCTTGGAAAAAAAGAAGAGTAAAAGTGAAAACATGGAGACATGTCTAGCAGAGTTGAGCCCAAGCTTAGTTTTATTTTTTATATGGGTATATGGAGCATCTTGCGTTGAGCCTATGACTCATTATAGCCTTTAACAACCGAGTCTGTGATTAAACACAGCTTATGTAAGTAGGCTCACAACTTATGACAATATGAGCACATGGATCATTATTTGTCTTAATTGATTGAAGGTCTCCTCTAGAAAAATCTTAATGGTGGAAGTGTGCTGATGGTATTACCATGTACCATCTGATTTGAGGCCTTTCTCTAAAAAAATTCCAACAGATTGGAACTGTCAAATTGAATGTCCAAACTTTTCTGATTGTCCCAACATATTACTAAGCAGATGTCAAGTTACCAACATTCTTCAACTTTGAGCAGAGATGCTAATCTCCTCTAGAAGGCTGAGTACTTCAATCCTACCTAATATATAGTTTTCTCCTATGCTATTGTGGCAGTCCACACCACTCATTACATACCTCTAGGAGAAGACATGCATTGGAAGGAATTTGAATTCAAGCTCTCTGGTGGTGCAGTTTGTGGTGCTGTTCCTCCAGTACACCTTTCATGCATTTCAGCAAAATATATATATTTATTGAAATTGATTGTGGTGTCTTTAGAGACGCTAAATATGCTAATGAACTTGTATGCACAGGCTTTGGTCAAAAGAAAACTTGTTGAGTTGTATTTTAAACAAGGGAGTTCTTGCATGGTGCTCATAATCTTTCATCGATGATCCAAGCCATTTGTTTTAGGCTTGCTCCATTACAATCAGTTGGCTTTTTTTTTTAATTGAGATGCTATACATGTTTGGCCCTCAGAAGATTGTAGTTGCAGTTAGATGTGCTAAAACATCAAGATTTGATTTTATTGGAAAGGAACAGTCTCTAAACAGGCATCATTAGAAGCAAATGAAGCTATTGTAACCAGAAGTAATGTTGGATATGATAATGCCCCTGTAAGCAATATCACAGACACCCTTGCAGAGTTGGTAGTAAAGGAATGCCAATATTGTCAGAATGAAGCCATACCTGCACAAAGACAACCAGAAGCTTGTGTTGAGAACTTGGCCTCTTTTCCCTTGTTTTCCTGATTGGTGATTGCAGTGTTAGGCCGATGAGTTGATGACTCAGTCCCAGGTTCTAACTTTGTTTGAGGGGGGATGAACATAATTGGGCTAATTTTAGTGGGTTGTGTGTTCATGGGTCAAAACTGTCCACCAGGTTCTTTTGTAAAGCTTAAAGCTAAATTCCTTTATATATGACCTACAGCTAAAGCTTTCAGTAATTCTGGATGTTCTCTTTGCCTTTCTTCTTCTTTGGTGATGGAGCTGCCAGTGAGAGAGCAGAGACAAAGGAGAAAAGGAGTGCCAAGAACAGCAGAATTAGATTGGAAAGATGAATAAAGGTCTTGAGCTCCACCTTGTGGAAGAAACTGAAAGTGAGAACAGAGAAGTTGGCAATGGTGGTGGACCGGTGGTTGTGCTGGAGAGTATGCTGCAACAAGCGAAACTCTAGACATTGATCTACAAGCAATCACTGCCAAATTCATTCTTCTTTCATAGAATGCTTTCTTTAACTGCTCCTTCCTTCAAAGGAAGTTTCCACAAATTTGTTTGCAGTCAAAATGTGCCCAAACTTGTTTTTTAAAATTTCCCTCTTGCGCTATTAAACAAAACTCATCTTCTAAAGTTCTATCCTCTTCTTAACTTGGAGATTAGTTTGCAGCTCTTTTACCTATATGTTTTGAAAGGAAAAATGTGCAGTTAACAGTTTTCAAAATAAGCTTGCTAAAGTGCAATTACAAGATTCCATGTAAGCATGAAAAGGCCATCGTCCATGATTATGCTTCCAGAATTTGTTCACATCAACTTTGGTTAGCAAATGCATATCTTTGCTTAGTCCGAGAAATAATAATGAATCACATGCTGTACAAAAATAATATCACAACCAACATCGAGGAAAAAAAGTTGAGACCTTTGTCCATATAATCTGTCTGCAATACCCCGGGTCGGAGTGGTTGATTAAGCTCTCCAAACATTAGAAAAACAAAAGAATAGGAAAGGAACCAAGAAGTTAAACCCTTTATATACATCATGAATACAGGTCAGTAAAACATTATTCGAAAAACAATCATGTTTGCCAAAAGAGAAATTATACTCAAGTTCTTAGTTCCCAACAAATGAAATGACATCTAAGAGAATTCCCAATGTATTTTATTAATTTGATCATGAAATATGGGATTTGTTCTAGTAAAATGTTCTTAACCCGACATAATCCATGGGGTTAAGTATAGCTCGTGCAAAATGCTCAAAAGTATGCCATTCAAGGCTGGGACTGGTATCCCCATGGATTTTGGCTTGCCCACTTCCATTGGTCCCTGCACATTTCTTCAATGCCATATTTTGCCCTGAAAAAAAAGCATGAGTTAGCTGTGAAACGCACAACAATATGATATGTGAAACACACAATTTATGAGGCACCATTATCACGCTATCAACTATAAACACAATATATATATATAAACTTCAAAATGATTTATATTTCAGAGTTTCTGGCAGGATTTTAATGTTGAGATTTCAACCGCTGAATTGTTTTAGCTACTAGTTCAAAGAATTCTATTCAACGTGTACATATACATAATTAGGTTGTCAATATCCATATATACCAGTCTCGAGCTAGTAGTGTGTGGCATGGAATAAAATATCAAAAGGCATCATGATATATCTATCGACATACTGCAATATTCCGAGTTGCAAAACGATTTTTATATGTGATTTTAAATTAACAAGATATCACATTTATATTGCAAAATATTGTGATATATCACTAAATACATTGCACATATTCCAAATGAAATTCTCGTTATATCATCAGAAAATTTGGATATATCGCACATATCATACTTTAGGTACATCTGTCTTAAAATACAAGAAAACCATCTAATCATAAATATTTTATAGCTTAATAACTTTTATGAAAAAATTTTAAAAACCAATTTTTTTCTTAAGGTAAAAAAATTACTGGCTGATTAACAATTTATATTTTTCATATTATTTATAATTACAATAGAAAAATACATGGATATCAATCGTAAGAGATTTATTACTAATATTATTACAAGAAACTTATTACTAACATTAATTTACAAGTTTTATAGGAGATTTATTAACTTAGATTTTTTATAAATGGAATTTTTTGGGATAAAAAAACTCTTCACTTTTGGAAGTATGCACCATGTCTTCTCTTTTTGTTAAAATCATGTATGTTTGAGCAAGTATTTACATCAAAGAAAATAATAAAGAAACTTGGTATTTAATAATTCTATTAGTAGTTTTATATTTTTTCAAATATTATTGATTGATAGAGGATTGAATATGTATTCCTTCGACAACTAAATTCCAATGAATATGACAAGTGAAATTGAGGGTTTTAGATCAAACGAGTTTAATGAAAAAAAAACCCTCTCTCGTGAGGACAAGGCCGGCGAGATTTATGCAGGTAGGGGGCAAAGCCTTTGAAATCAAGGAAATTGGAAAAAGGGAATAGTGTTCTCTACCAAATAACAGATAGAGGTCAGAATGTGGTGAGGACATTGAGGGTTGATCGAGATGGATTTGTAAACAACTTGATGAATGGAGACAAGCCAGGGTAACCCACCTCCCGTCTTATGTATATGGGTTCACCCACCTCAGGCGATCTTTAATGCATATATTACTTATAAAAAAAAAAAAAGACTAGTAATATTGAGTATATTACAAGTTTTATGGGTATGGCTAAGCATGATGTCCATCAGGACCATAACTATATAGTTATTAGTAAACTATTAGTAGGTATAGTTTGCCATACTTTGAAATTCTGAGAATGTCATTATGTAGGAACTGAAAAGATATATTAACCACTAAATGAGATAACCGAAATAATGTATGAGATAGGTAAAGCACCGTGAACAACTTAATAATAAGATTTTAAGTGTCCGGAGGTGATCCATGTAAAAAAAGAATAATAATAATTTTACATTCGAACCACAAAGGTACTCCATGTACTAATTGTAGGGTTTTTTATAATATGATTAGTATAATTGTAAATTGTAAATTGTAAATTGTAAATTTATATTATTAGAAATGTATTTTCTATATTTATTTGATGTTAATATGGTTAAATTTTCTGAAATCAAAATAATCAGTTGCTTTTTATTCTCAATGGCATGCATTTTTTTTTATAGACTACATACTTGTCAAATATACATGTTATTTTTAATATTTTAACTTAAAGTCATGCATTATATGTATGTTAACACTTTTTCTTTCTTCATAAGTATATGTTTGTTAACACTTCCAAAAATTCTATTAAAAATATCTATTATTTGATATTAATATCTATTTTATCACTTGCGATATATCCTTTTCATCAATATTTATTTCATGTTGTATGGTTTGGCATAGCATAGTTAGATATATAAAGTACCATCAATGTCACATTAAAAACAATACCATTAGACATCTTTCTATGCATAAAAACTAACCAATTGTTGGAGAACATAGATGATGAACTTACTTCCAACCGAGTTCTTTCTCAGCCTTCTCTGTAGAAGCATAGACAGCTGTGGCATCTCCTGCCCTTCTAGGACATAGTTTTATAGGAATTTTCTGAAAGACAAAAAAAACTTTAGCATGTCCAAAACTTGCGTGTGCGCAAGTGCAAAGGTGTGTGAGGAGAGAAAAATAGAGATAAGACAAAGGTACAATCACCTTGCCAGATGCCTTCTCGAATGTAGCAACCATTTCAAGTACAGATGTACCACGACCCGTCCCTAAGTTGTATGCAGTGCAGCCTAACACAGTACATATGTTAAACATCAAATTCTAGTGATGCTATAGAGAATATTATGAAAACCCAAATTGATATGCATTTTGTACATAAACATGGTAATGTTCGTCTAACCTAATGCACTTTTTAAATTGAAGAGCTCGCATAATCTTTCTATTGCAGTATCATTAATATGTGAACTTATGTATAAAATATTTTCTTACCTATATTTTCCGTTGTAAAGAGCTTCCGAAGAGCAGCAATGTGACCATCTGCCAAATCCATAACGTGGATGTAGTCTCGAACCTGTTAACCAAGAAATTAACTAGTTATTTGTTAGCAAAGAGTTTCCAAGGTGAGCATAGTATAAGGTAAAGTGAAACCGTCGTGAAACTACTAGAAAACTAAACATTAATGGACTCTACATACCGCACTACCGTCAGCTGTGGGATAGTCATGACCATATACATTTAGCTCGGGTAATCTTCCAACAGCTACTTGTTGAATGTAAGGCATAAGATTGTTTGGGATGCCTTTTGGATCTTCACCAAGTTTGCCACTCTCATGAGCTCCAACAGGGTTAAAGTATCTTAGCAAAATCATTCTCCATTCTGAATCCGCCCTCTCAATATCTCGAGCAATTTCTTCAAGGAAGAGCTAGTTTAACACAATCAAACATAGGTTAGGAAGCCAAGAGATTGCACAATTCTGAACTTAAAGAACAACCAACCACTTGGAGCATCAAGCATACAAATAAATAAAAATTATTAATTGGTTTCAACTTTCTAGAAAAGGAAGAATATTGTTAAGGCCATTTTAGCATATACCTTGGTTCGCCCATATGGATTCATAGCCATCAACTGGAAATCCTCAATACATGGAATTTTTTCAGGTTGGCCGTAAACGGTTGCGGATGATGAGAAAACCAACTATATAACCACACATTCAAATTTTGTGTCAATTCTGGACAAGATAAAAGCATGTCATGCAGCTAGTTAATGCTTACATTCAAAGTGTAGTTATAGACACTGACAATTTCTCAGTTAAAATGAATGCTATAGAAATGCAAATATGAAAAATATACAAAATCAACTCTCTCATTCCTTAAGAAAGAGTGAGCTCAAATTCTTTCACGAATTAGTACTAATAAATTCTATAAAGCATTCAAACTTTGATACAAAATTAAAAAGAATATTCAAAAGAAAAATAAGGGAAAAAATCAAGGTCTAAAAAAATGGATGAAACTTGTGAGCAATTCTCAAATCTTTGTATCACTAGAAAGTGAATTCCTATTTTGGTCAGAAAGGGAAGCAGTAAAAAACAAGGATCTAGAATCTAGTCTCTACCATATAAGTTCCTCACAAGGAGAACACTCTCCAAAAAGATGAGCCACTATTTCAGGCTATATAATAAGCAATTTCAAATCAGATCATCTAAGACAATATATTTCCTTTCTCTGAAAGATTATGTAATTTTATTTTTTTAACATACACCAACACTCATTGGACTTTCCTTTCTCTGAAAGACGAAGCCAAAATTCAAAAAATTATATTGTAAGTCTAGATTGGTCTATGGCAGATGTAAGCAGCAAGAATTTTTATCACACCTCCCTTGAAACTAAAGGGCTTAATGCTCTATACAAGGGTGGAAGTGTTGGTAGGCTGCCCGGGCTATAGCCCACCCCATATTTTGGGGGAAAAAATTCATCCATTTAAAAATTTCACCCTTTTCAAGTTAGCCAAACCTAGAATTTTAGTCTAGCCCAATCTTTACCCAATCCCATCATTTCTATCATTTTTCACCCCAAAATTTTCCCACTAAAATTTGTTACTGCTCCCCAAAATTTTTCCCATATTCCGCCCTTGGCTCTATAGCCACATTATTAATCCATTTGAACACACCAATATTAGCCCTTTCTCCATCATACTTAAAATGCTTTATACTCTATAGCCACATTATTAGTGCATTGGACTATTAGATACTGAAAATATCAGATCAATGGTACCAAATGTAGTCTTTCATGGAAATCACTTGCATAATTTAAAATGAAGAATAATGAGTACACGGTAGTTTTTTTTTCTCTCTCTCTTGGATGAATTGCAAAAACTTATCAGAAAATAAATGACACCTTTTTTATCAGTGACAAATACACACCTTCTTACAATTATATTTTGCCATGATCTGGTATAAATTGATTGAGCCGATCAAATTGTTATCGAAATAACGAATAGGATAAACCACACTCTCACCAACAGCTTTAAGCCCAGCAAAATGGATCACAGCATCGAACCTGTATGTCACATGATCAAATCAAAATATACACCAAGGCAATCCAAGATTTGAAAATTGTTCATAGCATTTTCCTTAAACTAATGAAAGAATATCCTCAGAATCATAAGCACATTTGAACAAATTCACATAATTAGTCAAAGAAAATAATTTCTCAAAACCTGTTTCATTTTAGTTATGAAAAGCCAATGTCACATCATCAAATCAAAATATACATAAAGACAATCCAAAATTTGAAAATCACAATCACATAATAATCATAAGCACGTTTTAACAAATTCACATACTTAGTCTGAGAAAATAACTTCTCCAAGTCCTCCTTATCCCTAAGATCACCCTGCGACCAAACAAAACCAACAAATTTAGCACCAAACTGAAACACAGTGCTCTGCTTGGTTGCTGATAAAATACATTACATACTGATTTAAAAAGTTTTAATTTTCTCTTAATTTCCCTACTTTTCACGGCCTAGGACATACCAAATGGAATTCTAGTTTCTGCGACAGTTTGGGTCCGGCTAACTCCCTAACCCTGTTAACAGCTTCTTCAACCGAATTATCGAGATTGTCAATGATTGAAACCCTAAATCCTTCTTTGAGAAGCTGAAGAACAGTGTGAGTACCTATGAATCCAGCTCCTCCAGTAACCAGAATTGTTTGCTCTACGAAAGCCATTGCAGAGAGAGAAAATGTAGACAGAAAAAGTCGAAGGAGAAGGAGAAGAAAATGCGATTGAGCAAAACAAGGAGACAGTTCTTCCAGTTAGCAGCGCAGTAAAAGCAGAGGGAGAAAATATAGAGAGAGAAATGAAAGGGGTGGGAAGGTTTTTATTCGTTTGTGACGATAGTTTCTAGGACATCTTCGTTGGCGCGCATTATCTCTACTGTGTTTCTGTTTCGTGTACGAGTCAGCCAGCCAGCCAGCCCAGGCATGACGTCTATAAGGTCAAGTGATCACAACATTCTGTCATCGGCTACACGGCAAGCTTATCTTATCACCCTCATCTCAATCCAATTTCATCTTAAATTGTTTTCAAATACCAATTATACTCGATTTCATATGAAATAAAATATTTTAATTATAATTTAAAAATTAATTTTTTATTTATTTTAATCATTTTATCATTAATTTTTAAATCTATCTAATACTTAAAACTAGAATGGTGCCGAAATTTTTAGTTTTCGAGTCAATCAGTCATTTAAAAGTATAAAAATTAATATTAATTAATAATTTTTTGATAAGTAATTTAAATTAGATAAGAAGTTAAATAAAAAAAAACGAAACTTACAAAGTTTTAGATTATACAAAAATATTTCAAAAAATCAATAAAATTTTCATTAAAATGTCAAATTTAGATTAATATAAAAGTACATTGGGAGAGGAACAAAAATATAAATTAAAAAAATAGATTTGAAAAAAAAGTACAATATAAAAAAAATCTAAATATAAAAAAAATTGAGGAAGTGAGAGTAGGAATGATAATTTAACACATTCCATTGAAAACTGGTCGATTTTGCTTCTAATGGGATGTGTTTAGAGAAGTTTTCTTTATTTACATAAATATTTTTTATTTTAATACACATAATTTTTTTTATTTAAAATATGTTAATTATAATCAATTTAATAAATAAATAAATAAATTTAAATTTAAAAATAAATGAGGACCTACACGAACCAACTCTCACCTATCACGTTGTTTAAAGGGAATTTTTTTTTTCGCGATTGGAAAAGAGATTCCCTACCTCAACCATTCTTAGACAGAGGCAATTGATTTCTGTAGCCTCATCTCCCACCTCAAACCGGCCCTATTGTCATTCTTAGACTGGGACAATTGATCTTTGTAGCCTCATCTTTGGTTAAAATATCTTATCTCATATGAGATTGAACTTATAACAACATTATTATTTTTAAAATTACATTTATATTAATTTTGTTAGTCAAATTACATAAATATATTTTTGTGAATTACATAATTAATTAAGATTAAAATAATTTAATAAAAAATCATGTTTGATTTTTTATATGTTGCTTTTTAAATTTTTAATTCTTATTTATAAATATACATTTTGTTAAAAAAAACTTGTTTGAGATCTGATTATGATTTAATTGTTTTTTTAATAAATAATTATAAAACACTGTTTTATTTAATTAATCGAACAAAGATTTTCAAATAAAAAAATTGATTAAATCAGGAACTGATTGACAATTTTTGCTTTACAAAAAAAAATAAAAAGTACTTACCGTAAAAAAGAAATAATTCTTAGTTTAATAAACATTTTCCTTTTTCAATATTCTATTCCGGAAGAAATAAAGTGCCCTCCAGAGGAATTCAGTGATTTCTTCCTTCACAGGACCCATGTGGGATTCAGAGTTTCAGTTGCTTTGTCCAAACAAAGCGTTGAACAACTCTCTCTCTCTCTCTCTCTCTCTCTCTCTCTCACACACACACACAGAGAGTAAGATATTTATAATGTATATAAAGTATTACAGTTAATTATTGATGATTGCACCCATCGTAATCAATCATATATATATATATATATATATATGACTCCCTGGATACCGTCCAATTGTTTCTTTTCTTGTCAGTTTCATCTACCTTTCCCCTGTACTATTTGGCATTTTGGAGTTAAAATGTAGTCGGTGATTGCACTTGCACCCACCCTAGAACTTTATCTTTATATTTGATTGATCTCCTTTGTTACTTTTCCCCCTAACCAATAAGAATTGATGTCTACTTTAAGGAGTTTTGAATTCCTGATTTCTAAATGATATTGGTCCACCATTCCCCTTTTAATAATCTCAATTTTTTCAATAAATCATTATTCACGTGATAGGGTATTATTAAAAAAAACTCAATATGTGATAATCCAGATTCACTTGAAAAAACCCACTATGTGGCAGTCCGAAAAACTCCCTCACAATAATGGAGCCTTCTCCATCACGGTTTGTTTTCCTTTCATTTTCACACATAGGGTCATGGCTAAAATTGGAACCCACTTTCGTAAGGATCTCTCTCTCTCTCTCTCTCTCTCTCTCTTATTAAGAATATAATTATATAATCGAGATTGGTGAGACACACAAAGAAATAAGAAAATAAAAATAAATTTAAAATCACACGCACACTCATGAACAAAAACTTACATAGTTCATCCCAGAATATAACTATGTCAACGGTTGCTGCAATTTTATTATAATCCAAAAAAGTTAATGAATTACAAAGAGATGCGACTATTAACACATAGTATTAGGAAAGAGGAACGCCTCCCAAACCCCCCTCCCCTTGCAACTTATCGCGAAGTTGACTCTACAGACGATGGACTAGTGTCCAGTACTTATTAGAATCTACACTACCCAAAATCTCTCTCACACACACTCACATACAAGCCTTAAAACGTGCATTGCATGTTTTAGGTAAAGAATCATGATTCTTGCCCAAAAGATTGTAAGATGACGTGAAACCGAAGCTTCCTATAAGGACACAAGGGAATTTGAATATGTTCAAGCTTTCACTTTTGAACTGCCAGCTTCGAATTAGAACCTAAACAAAGCCTTTGCACATCTTCAATGCTATCCAGGTTCCTTCAAGTGACATGTCCCCTCAAGTGCTTCAAAGGGCAATAGGATGCATTAAAACTACTTTGACAATAATCCTGTGATGTGTAACTCTTTGCTAGAGAGAGAGCAATTAGCAAAGGCATATCGGCCCATAGAGCAAAGAAAGGAGTCACACAAAATGTTTTAATCTCAAACCAAAGTATAGATGAATCATTTTCAATATTCTATAACAGCCAGGTGTTTCTTACAATGTTCTGCCAATTTCAAGCTCGGTCGCATATCATTACTATTTCACTATTGAAAGAAAAAAAAAAACTGAAATGAAGATATTCACATAACAAATGAAAATCACTATTGAGACCTAAACCCTATCAGAACACAAGACTCGCCTACTTCCAATGGTGTAAATTGTAAAAAGGAAAACTAACATAGCTATAATATTGACCTTTTCCAGTGCAGGAACTGGCATTTCCCAGGGGATGTGTCCCACAGTGCCCTCGCAGCGCTTTTCGCTTCATGGTATGGTTGATTTTGTCCCTTTCTATTCTTGAAGATAGCTTCTTGTAAATGACAGATGCATTTGTATGTTGATTATAACCTGTAGATAAGGACGAAGAATTGATGGATAAATGAAGCAATGATTAAAACAAACCAAAAATACAAACTGCAGTTGAAAGAAAAGAAAAGCAGCAAACTCATGCACTCCTGTTTACATAAATTCCATCCCAAAGGGCTACAGGAATCAAAGAGAGGTTGGCTTAAGAGGACTCCGTTTCTCAGTTAATACAAGATGCACAGTTAATTAAAATACTGACTCGGAAAATTATAGGATGGTCCAAAAACACCATTTCACTTTATGACAACATAGGTTCGTCAATCTGGATGCACTAGACAAATTGCAATATACCTGGAGAATTAACTAGGCTTAAGAGCATGCAATGTAAACCAATGTCTTAAATAAATCAATACAGAACAATTGTCACTGAAAGCATATATATAATTTTTTGCATTAATCAAGTTCAACGGTACTGTAAAAAAAATAAGCCGAAGGGAAACACAACATCAAGACCAAGCCCAAAAACTTGATTTTTTTCCTAATTTTGGTATCTAATAGGCATGGATCCTTGCCCATGCATCAAATGAGGATTCTGTCAATATTTCAGCCAAACAGGAAAGGTTGATCTTGATTTAGGTCTAGCCTTAAAATTTTAAACACAAGCCCCACCTATTTGGTTATCTGTTACCAGATTTAGCTCCCAAATTACCACAATGATCTCCAAACAAATTGCTTCTAGTGGCCCCTGAAACTAGTTCCAAGTGAGGTTACCAATATGTCCTCCCCTTTTAGATCAGATAGGGGTGGCTTTAAACTGAAAACTGAAAAGAGTGAAGAAACTAAAAATTGAGTATAGTATCCTAGGCTAGGGCTGTCAATGAATCGAATCTTGATCCAAATCCGATCCATTTATCTGGATATGGTACAAAGAGTTTGATATGATGATCTGATCCAAATCAGATAACTACTTTAGTTAAATGAATCGAATATGGATTAAACAAATCTAATCCGTTAACGATCCGATCAGATTAAATATAAAATATATATTAATTTTCTTATGTATTCTATTAAAAAATATTTTTTATAATTTTTATAATATGTTAAATTTTAATTATATAAAGTTTTGTTAAGTTGAATTGAATTGAATTTATATATTTTAAATTTTATATACATTTTATACCATAATATTTTATATACATAATATATTAATATAAATTATAATATTTTATATACTAATATATATTAAAATTATTATCTGATCTAATCTTAAAAAATAAGATTCAGATCAGCCCTGATTTGAATCCAATCCATTTATAGGCCTATCCTAGGCATTTAGCCAAAATGCAACACCAAAAATATCACAAACATTGTGGAATGTATTCAACTACAATTTTAAATTAAGTGTTGATTCCATCGGATGACTGGTGGGCATTGTCATTTTAATATAAAAAAAATAAGACAAACATTAGATAATATAATGACCAAATGCAACTCTATAATTTTAAACACAACAAGAAGGTTCTTGTCGTTTTGTGCACTTCAGTAGCTGTCATGGGATAATTTTTCTTTTCACAGCAACATGGTTAACCTGTGAAAGGTTTGCCTCTACAATCATTCGCAAACTGACACAAGTAGTTAAAACGTGAAAGCATTGCCTCTACGAGTCACAAAAGACAAGTAGGCACATAGAGATTACAGAAAAAACACTCCCTAACCTTTCTATTCACTCACTTGAATACAAAGGAACATACAATCTGGTCAAAGGCTCTCTACCATGACAGAGGCTTGGCAATGCACATATAGGCATTAAAGACTAGAAGACAACAGTTAGCAGTTACATAACTTCTCCTAGAATTATTACAGCAAAGCCATCTGTCCTCAGCACAATTGCCTCCAATATGTCATGCATGACAACCAATCAATTTGCACCTGTGTGTAACCACCACAAACTGTCATATCTGCCACCAAAAGACAAGTTCATGGGTCTATAAAGGCATCCCAACGTATAACCAACGCCACAGATGCCACAACACATAAGGTTCCCACACTTAATCACACTTAATAGCCCACCAGTGCAACATGTGCAAATGCCCCCGAGCTAACCCCACACTTGTGTTTCAAACACTTAGCCACACCGAATGATCCTTGGGCTCATCGTGGGCATGGCAGTGTACCACCATGCCTTGGGGCGTGGGAGAGACCTAGCTCCAGCCCCAACACCCACCCCCACACACACTAAAGCTAAAACCCTCAGATTGGCAGGAAGAACCATTCCTATATCTGAAGTGTTGGCAAGTGAGCAGGTCACACCCTCAGCATAGGGGAACAACACCCTCTCTCATATATGCAGAATATGAAATCTTCAGCCAGCAGTATAAAACATAGCCTTGTCTAAAACTTCAATAATTCATAACTAATTCCTACAGAACTCCAAATCAAGTCATATTTGTTTCATTAGTCTTCTAGTGATGTCTTCTACCTTGTATAATTTTCCTCAGGCTAAACAAAATCACAAAGCACATGCTGTATAATTATGGAAACGCTACTGGTCACAGAAACCACCTACCTTGCTTCTTGCACGACTTGACTCATGCCTAAGTTATGGACCATGCCATGGTGCAATGCGCATGGCACAATGTGCCACTAAGCATGCCTGTGTATACCTAAAGTAGTTAGGGTTAGCGTTTAACACTAGCCCACCACAGCTACCAATAGTATATACACAATACAAGTTCCTACAAAGAAAAAATGAAGCATTATGAAAAATAGCACAGAAACAGTGAGCTTTTCCATAAACTAATGATAAAAGGTTGTACATCTACAAAGAACAAAAAGAAAACAAGAAAATCAGCATCAGAAAAAGGTGAATCCAGACACTAAAAGCTCTGAAAGAAGCTTAGACACAGATTTTGTATTAGCTCAATAATTTCACAGGATATTGTCACACTCTTCTATTTTTTGTTTTTTCCTTCATTCTTTCTTTCTTCTTCTTTTTCTTCTTCAATTGATTATAATGCCTTGGTATCATGGGGTTGCTGTCTTTGCTTGAAAGACAGGTGCAGATGAGACACTGTGAGTTTTTTTTTACTTCTCTCTCGGGTGGGTGAGATGTTGAGTTTTGAGTAACTAGGATTTTCAGGAACATTTACAGTTGTGAGAGGAGTTTGAATTGGAGTAAAATGTATGACTAATCAACAGGTAAAGTGCTTCGCTATTTTTTCCTTTATGTTTTTAGTTACAAGCATGATATTGTGTATACAACCAGGTAATCGCTCAATAAGTAATGAGAGATGAAACAGAACAGTTTCCAACGGGTAGAAACAAAGAACTCCATTTAATATCATTTAAGTTTCGTTATATTTTACCTTTTCCGTCTATCATTTTAAGTTGGGCAACTAAAGAAGACAAAAGCATGAACGCAACAAGCAAGAAGATAATAATTTTAAAAGGAAAAATAAAGGAACAAAACACATTACCATCTCTTATTATGAATTAGGGCATCGCTAGGCTTGATTAATGCAATTCATAAATAATCATCTATCTCAAAAAGATTAAAAATGAAACAATCTAATTTGTAACACAAGTATGTATATTAACAACTCATTGGGAACAAATAATAACTTGATTATGTTTACAAAAGACATGCGATACATGCATTCACACTGCATTTGATTGACAGAAAATGGAAGAAGATATTGAAACTTAGAAAAAGATGTTGGGCCAGAGTTGCTTTTTTAAGATCTCATATTTCTTCCCCCATAACTTGAAACCAATTAAACAGATCACAAGAGGAAAAAGATTAAATTACTCACCCAATTCTAGTTTTAAGGAGTCAACATCATATTTGCAGCAAAATTAGCATCTGATGATGCAGTTGTTGAAACTGGAATACAATATCTAACTGTGGCTGGATCCCATTCCATGTCAAATGCATATTCCAGTCGCCTTCCCAAAGATTTATCAGAAACTGATGTTTTAGATCTATGAACTGGAGAAAGTAAACCTTGCTTCGCATTCATTAAGTCTGTGCTGTCAACAACTTCCTTGTCAGGAGTACATGAGGACATATGTGCAGGAGTGCAGGTGCAATCAGAGTAGATATCATTGCCTGCTTCTCGGTAAGTTCGCTTTCTTATGATAGAAGGAGTATTTTTATAACTCATTGCTGAGTTCCTCAACATGGATTCTGGACTGCTACCATTAACAGAGATACTTAGTGCAAGATTAGGGGGAGTAGAAAAGCAAAATGAACTGTTTGCATGCCTAAGATGGTTGTCTACACGTGAACATCCGGCATTTTCCATGGGAAGATCCAGGTCCTTTACTTGTGGTGGCTCATAACACAAGCAACCATAATTTTGATCATCTGGATGAGGTGTTCCATGTATTTTGTTTTTCTTGCCAACTTGGCCATTCTCCTCACCGAATTCACATGCTGAAAAACTTAAAAAGGAATTGTCTGAACTGCTCCCAATTCTTAAATCATTGACACACAGACCAGAACCTGTAGACCTTTTAGGAGATTCAAGCATTCTCTTAGAAGTGACTGGAACAACAACCTCGAGAGGAATATGTGTTTTAGTAGAGCCAGATGCATACGAGGAATCAACTGAAGAAGAGGCTTTTAAAGGCTTATGTATGCCAGCAAGATTAGCATTGCCTCGGCATGGTTCAACAATCACACCACTTGTAATAGTTTCCATCCTCTCAACCTGGATCCCTGTCAGTGGATTTATTAGATCATTTACTCCTACTTCCAAAGATCTTGAGGTTCCTAGCATAAAAGGCTTTGACTCTGAACATTTCTCGCCTAAATGAGCATTTCCAAGAACCAAATCTGTTGAACAAGGGTCAGCATACTCCAAACCCCTTTTCTGATCAAGAGAGACACTTTCACCAACACTCTGTCTTCCTAAAGTAACCTCCATGCATCCTGCTTTTACTTCACAACTGAAGAAATCAGGAGATGTACTACTCTGCAAAATATCCCGTGCAGAAGTGCGAAGTAAATTTGACTCCAATTTCTTTCTCACTGAGCAATTCCAATGATTTTTTATTGCATTATCAGTCCTGTCAATACCCAGAAGATATGGAAAAGATGAATGATGAAAATGTACATATAACATTTACACAGACGTATTTCTCATCCTTATGTTTGATAAGGCAGTGTTGAAAGAAGTGCTCAATCTATCAGTCATGCACAAAATTTTAGTTGCCAACCTAATAGACTAAAAGGATATCCAATCTAGTAACATACAATCACCATGGAGCCCAAGCAGGGAGGTGCCATTTACTATTTGATAATCCACACTCGACCGACCAACCATCCAATTTGTTTTGCACTTTAAACAAGGATTTATAATCACAAAAATAAAAATAAAAAAACCATTGAATTTTATCTAATTGAGAAGAAAGGTTTGGGTGCCTCATATATTGGTAAATCCCTACTAGTAATAACATAATGATCACCAAACCCACCCGCCCAAAAAAAAAAAAAATTTATTACTCCATCAAATTGCATCCAAAATGGCAAAATTAAGTGTACCTTACCATTATGACTTCATTCAAAAATCGCCACCATGGTTCAATCTAGAAACAAAGATGCTGAATGTAAGAAGAATCATGTCATACTTGATGCAACTGACAAAGAGCACAACACTAAGAATGGTATACCCCTTAGAACTCCAAAGGCCAAAGTATTATCCAATGTTTATAAATCAGTTTTGGCAAAACCAGTTTAAATAATAAAACAGAAACTATTTTTATCAAATCAGAATCTGTTCTTAAAAAACCAGAAAACAGTTTTGAAAAACAAAATTTTTTTTGAAAACAAAGCAGTATAAAAATACTGCAACAAACGAGAAGAAGAAACTGGGAAAAAAAACTATAGTATGGAAATTGTAACACCTATAGAATTGCAAAAACAGAAACCAGTGATCATGGCTTATGTTTTACACAATGTCCTTGAGACAAATTACGGCCCTCACAGTAGTGCTTATGAGCTTTTGTTCGTACGCCTCCCAAGGATACAATGATTGAATACACGCAAATATGAAGTCCTTCAACTGCGTGCCTGACGAACCAAAACAGTGACTTGAACTTTCTCAAACTCTATGAAATACTAACGCACATAATGTATGAAAATTTTATAAATGAATGCTAAGTGTGGTGGTGTTTATATAGACTCCTTCATGCCTATTTGGTACAGGCATGAAGCTTCGGTTGTATCTGTTTATGACGAACAGATACAGTCGCGTCCAATGAAGAAGACATCCATTCAGTCAAAATTCAAATCAAAGGTAATCGCAAAACGACGTCGTTTTAGATTTAAACCAAACGCAATTACAAAACGACAGCGTTGGATTTAATTAACCTAGTAACTAAACGATAGCATTTTAGAATGTCTCTAACAGTTGGTTCTCATGATTGTGTTCATTTTGGACTTAAACAATTCCTGGTTTTATGAGTGCTTCTAGAGAATTTAGCCTTTATCATTCTTATAGAATTGACCCAGTTTACACTCACATTGGTGATTTCTTATCAGGAGTATCTTGCTATACCCCACTTGTATTTAACAAGATATAAGAATCATTAAAAGGTTTAGCTTATCCTATTCAACGCTACAGGCATCACTTATTCTTGTCATAGGAGTGGGTAGGAGATTTTATCTCCATAGTGATCTTAATGAGTCACACAATTCGGTTGTCCCTTTGAACCTAGATCTTGGGATCTCCAGTCAGCTAGGTTGGCTTGCTATTATGGTGACTCTTAGTGCATAGGCTTTAAGCCCATTCCTCTTGATGATTTATTCACTTGCTCTTTGATCAAACCTTTGATAAACTGATCTGCAATGTTGTCTTTGACCTTATGTATTCAATAGTCATAATACCATTAGATAGAAGTTGTTTCACGGTATTATGTCTTCGACGAATATGTCGAGACTTACCGTTATACATGTGATTCTGTGCCCTACCAATTGCTAATTGACTATCGCAATGAATATAGATAGCGGGCACAGGTTTTGGCCACATTGGAATATATTCTAGAAAGTGACGAAGCCACTATGCTTCTTCACTAGCTTTATCAAGTGCAATAAACTCAGATTCCATTGTGGATCTAGTAATGCACGTTTGTTTAGAAAATTTTCATGATACCGTTCCACCACCAAGTGTAAACAAATAAGCACTTGTAGATTTTGAGTCTTTAGTATTGGATATCCAATTCGCATCACAGTATCCTTCAAGTACTGCTATATATCTTGAGTAGTGAAATCCATAATTTTGGGTGTATTTCAAATACCTCAAAACCCTAGCTATTGCCTTCCAATGGTCCAGACCAGGATTACTTGTGTATCTACTCAGTTTGCTGACAACGTAAGCTATGTCTGGATGGGTATAATTCATTACATACACTAGGCTGCTAATTATTTGCGCATACTCTAGTTATGATATACTTTTGTCATTATTCTTGGATAAGTATAAATTTACATCTACTGGTGTTCTCGCTAGACTGCTATCATCTTGTTTAAATTTCTTGAGTATTCTCTCAATGTAATGTGATTGAGATAATATCAGTTTATCTGATGTTTTAGAGATCTTTATCCCAAGTATAACATCGGCAACTTCAACTGCGTGCTTGGCAAACCTAAACAATGACTTGAACTCTCTCAAACTTTATGAAATACGGACACACATAATGTATGAAAATTTTATGAATGAATGCTAAGTGTGGTGGTATTTATATAGACTCCTTCATGCCTGTTTGGTACAGGCATGAAACTTCAATTGTATCTGTTCATGGCAAACAGACACAGTCGCGTCCAATGAAGAAGATGCCCATGCAGTCAAGATTGAAACCAAAGGTAATCGCAAAACGACAGCGTTGGATTTAATTAACCTAGTAACTAAACGACAGAATTTAGGACTGTCTCTAATAGTAATATAAACGGCAGCATTTTGAAAAATTATTTAAATGAATTTTTTCCAAAAAGATATATACAATGGGCCAAGAACCAAACCCAAACCCAACCCGGTTCGGTTCGGTTCGGGGGGCGGCGACAGCGCGCGCGTGTGATGAACCAAGCATATGCTAGGTCTTACCCCTTTCACAAAACTTGGGTGCCCTTAAGGGCCCAAACCTTCCTTCAAGGTAATTGTATATATACGCTTTAAAAGCCTTGTACCCATCCTAATTGGGACACAAGCTTTTCACAAGTTTCAACCTTTTGTTACCATTTTCAAATAATGATGTTTGGAGGCAATTTTTCATTCACTCCTTAATGATTTAAAGCAACCCAATACATGATCTTAATCTCCTCATGAAGGAGAACACATTTCCATGTGGACCCACCAAAATTAATGTGTGGGACTCACTTTAATTTTAGCTCAAAGATAGTCCAAAAAATTATGCTCAAAACTCATTATTTCTAACACAATAAATAATCTTGTCCCATAGTTCCCCAAGAAAAAAAGGATTTTGTTTTCCCCAACTTCTGCTTCATGAAATTTCAAAAATTATCCACCCTTTATTTTGCAATGGCACTTTCCATTCTTAAAAGAAACCACCCATGTTCCCTTAATACCCTCATATTTAATACAAATTCAATGCACTTAGTGTGAGCCACATCTCCTATCAATTAGCCAATAGATTTCTTATATAAAGAATGTTTACAAGGGTTTCTTGGACATCTCCATTTTATTTTTGTGCCAGGGAATGTGAGAAAGATATTTCTGATGAAACTTTCAGTGCCTTTTTTTTCCCTAGAGAAGACATTAATCTTCAATACATACCTTCCAGGTAGAAGCCTTGCTAGTTCTGCCCACTTGTTCCCATATATTTTGTGGTAATAAGTAAGTATTGACTCTTCCTCTTTGGTCCATGCATCTTTCTTTATAGCTGGATCTAAATGGTTGTGCCACCTGAGAAATCATAGGTTAGCTTCAGAATTTTAGAATTGACATAATATTTATTGAAATATTGTGATTCCATACAATATTGATATCAATATCTTATACCAGAAAACTTGGGTGAACAGAAACAACTTTTATCTTTGATCTTCCCAATTTGTTAATTTGTTTTCTTTCTAGTTTCGCTACTCAACCACCATAACACGGCTATCTATGTTTAAAGTTGTGTGCTTGTATTGCATCTATCCATGGATCATGAGTACTCCAAAAAGAAAAGGTTCTTCAGAACCAAAAAAGTACAGATTTCACAAAAACAGGAATTGGAATTTTAAATAACCATTTGAACTCCTCACGCCCACCTAGATTTCTAAGCCCACCATGACCTCATTGTTCACTAACCACCCAGGCCTTGAAGAAGGCGCTTGCAGGGCCCATCTAGCACCTAGGTGACACCTTGGCAACACTATGAAAAATGAAAAACTTAATTAACTTATAATTCCTGAGAAAGAAAAAAATGACGAGATGTTTAGACACGAGAACCCCCATTAAGCCATTGAACAGCCCCATATCTGCAGAAATGCCTAAAGGTAGCACAGAAAAAGCCTCAGCACTCGTATAAAAAAATTCAAGGTGGTACCCAACATTACTAAATAACCAAATATATCAAAATACCCAATGCATGCCACAAATAATCACCGCCTACCTTTCTCGGCATTGCTTGCCTATGCGACCTGGCAAGGACTTTGCAATAACAGACCATTTCTTACAACCATACTTCTCTACTAATTTGAGAATATGGTCATCTTCCTGAAGGTTCAAACAAGAAACAGGCTGATCACAAATCAATGATTTCATAAACTTGAAGTAAATGCATTATTATTCCTAAAAACTGAAACAAGCAGAAGATTAATTTGCACCTCTTTTGTCCAAGGCCCTTTGACAAGTTCAGGATTAAGAACCTTCTGCCAGCGATGCAAGCACTGAACATCTGTCCGTCCAGGAATAATTTCAGCTGTAGGAGAACAATTAATCATATCAGAAGCCTTGGGATTTGGGAAAGAAACAGGTTAATATTTTTTTCTTTGGTGATAGAAAAAATAAAATACTACACTAAAAGAGTGCCAGAGGCCCAGCCCAAGTACACACACAGCATACCGGAGCAATCCTGGAAGGGGGCAAAAACCAGAGAAAGAAAAGGACCAACTTGTTGATATCAGCTTCTGTCAGTATATTTTCCAGTTACTACAGAAAAATAGAGGAACTACTTGGTTTGATTATCGGTTTCCATTTGGGCCAATTGTGAAGAAGACGGTGGAAAGGATGATATATGCCTTGAGTCTGCATAAAGAGGCTAAGGTTTGTGCTATTATCTAAGGAAATTCTATAAGGTGAACTGTTGCTGATTCGGTGGACTTAATTGAACTGAGAAGGAGCATTCCTGCAGGTATGTATCCCAATTCTGATGTGGCAGATGCAATCAGATGGCTTCCAGCTACCAATGGTTTGTTTAATGTCCATGACACCTGAGAATAGCCATTCAGACAGAGCTTGTATCCTGGTATCATTGATCCAATATGTCAAGTTGGTCCTTCAGCATTGCTTTATTTGCGGCTTGCCAAAAGGGAAAGATTTACACAAGGTAAGCTGATTACTCATGGTCTATTGATCCAGTTTGTCAAATCAGTCCTTAGGCATTGCTTTATTTTGTGGCTTGCCAAAAGGGAAAGGTTAACACAAGGTAAGCTGATTACTTATAGTACCATTGATCACACCAGCTGTGTGTTTTATCAATCACAACCACCTGATTTTACAATGTTCATTCACTTGTCAAGACTAGGGAGGGCGAGTCAGTGTGCGACAATAGAGTGTTTTTGGGATGCTTACCAGGAGATCAGATTGTTAGAGACTGGGATTTGACAATAATTCAGAGCAATTTGATCTCTACAAAGAATGATAATGTGTCTCAGTCAAATAGGGTTTGGGAGTTTATCTTTTAGCTGGAGTGTAGTCCTGGTGTTTATTTGTGTCCAATTATATGGGCTGTTTTGTGTTGCATGGATTTATTGAGGAGAGGTCCATATTATTAGGTGTGCGTTGTTGGGGCGGGGGGGTGTTTGGCATCTGCATTTTGATGTATAAATTAGAGGCTGTCATCAATTATATGTTTCTTTTTGTGTGTTTGAGGGGGAAGCTCTCTTGCATGTACATTAATGATTTTTACAGTGTGTTTACTTGAAGATAAATAAATAACAGAGGAGCATATATCATCTACTAAGGACACTCTTGCACTGAAATTTTAATTTATAAGGAACAATGATCCGAGACAAGTAAAACTCATCTCAGCAGCCAATTGTCATTGCATATGGAATGGACTGTCAGCACGAACCAGCTAGTTTAGTTTCATAACCCATGTCAAGCATGTGGGTTATCCAACTAGTTGTGCCACCAAATCAGAAAATTTAAGGAACATGGTCAAACGAAACCAATTAAAAGCCAGTTATAAGTCAGTTAACAATGGCTGGCCACTTCAATCTGTTAAACTTTGCTCTTAAAGACAATTTTAAAATTTACAATCAATCGTAACCAAACTAATGACCCAAATGGTGGAACTATAAGCATGACACAAAAGGCAAAGAAAATGATGTGATGCTCACCTATTTTCTTCCAATTCCTCCCATTGAACTTTCTGACTACTTCAGTTAACAGATTATCCTGTAATCAAGGAAACAAAAAGAAGTAGGAATCCCTGTGGTAACAGAAATTCAGAAACTGCAAATTCAAGCCAGAAAGAAAGGAAATTCAACCTAGAACCATTATAGATTGTGAATGGGCACATTCCCAACTAGCTTTATTTTTCAAATATGTGTTTGTTTGTTTTTTCCTGATGCCCTTTTAAATAAACCTAACTGATAAAACTGCACCCAAGAAAAAAAGCAAATGAATATGGTACAGAAGAAGATTTTTATTCAACTCCTTGTTTAGCAATAAAATCTGCACAAACAGATTACAATGAAACATATACACACACACACACACACACATATATATATATATTGTGTTCTAAGGAGAAGAGCACATGATAGATCATCAAAAAGTGCAGTGTTTTACTGTCGCGGATGGAGCACCAAAAAAGTTCTAAAAGTTCAGAGAGCTTTTGGTAGCTATCATGTAGACAAATACGCTACTATATAACACTGAGCTACAATTAAACTTGAACCTCTAGGTACCGACCTCTTCCTCTGTCCAGCCTGCCTGTGATGATCGCTTAATTGGACCAGTTGTCCTCCTACAACTGGGAAAAAAAACAGACAACATCAAATTGACATGTGCAATATTTTCACCTAAGGAAAAATGAAAAGCAAGGGAAAAAGAAGTAAAGACATAAATTAACTCAATTATGATAATATATAAACAGAAGAAGTCTATGCATTAGCTGCTTTGCATGCATATGGTTCTAGTTGGGTACTCAACAAATTCCATTGGTTCCAAAGTTACTCATAAGTCTATGGCAATGCACCATCACAATACCAAATAAGGAGATTTTATTGGAATTAAAAAAAAGAAGCCATTTCAATAAACTAAAATCCCGTATTGAATAGTATGAAATGTCCACATATAACCACTTGTGTAAGATTTAAGTTCAAACGTTTGAAGAAATATAAAAAGAAGTAGCCAAATCAACCTACCAATGAACAGAGGGATATCTGGGAATGACAGTATCACAACTGCTATCAGAAGCAGAACACGTAGTGAATCCTACTTCCTTTGTTAAATCCACAGTATAATCCTCTTCCTTCTTAACTTGCACCATGATCTCTACGCCGACTCACTTCCCTAATTACAATCACAAAATTGATCAAAATCATCAAAAGTAAACAATTCACAGCCAAAGAGAAACGCAACATACCCCCTAAATAATAATAGTAATGAAAGAAACTAAAAAAAGGCCCAAATTTCATGCATTTACCTCAACTCTCCGTTTGCATTATGAGAAAACTGAGGGATATTGAAAATATAATAAAACCATGTTTTTGTTGTTGTTGTTGTTGTTGGTGTTTTTGTCGGTTACGCTCAGTTCTTGCTTTGTCAGGTATGTGAGGTCTGGAACAAAGAAAAAGCTAATATTCAGGGCTAAAATTTCATTTCTTTTCCCACATTTTCTCAGCAACCAAACGGAGCATAAGCCACTACCAGGAACTCATAATCCACAACAATTCAATCCGAAAACTGACGAGTTAATGCGATAAACAAAACGAAACTCAAAAGTCAATTCTAGGGTTTCCATGATCATTCTTTCAACGAGTTCTGAAGCTGTAACTGTCAAAATGAAAAAGAAAAAAAAAAGACAAAACGGAGAGAAGAAAAACTATGGAGTTGAAATTGAAAAAAAACATCAATGGAACCAACTGACCTTTGATTAGGGTTTTGTGGAGATGTTAGTTAGAGAGAGAGAGAGAGAGAGGGATTGAGATGGACACGAAATAGCGGGAAACAGAGATCGAAGGCGAGTAAGAGAGAGGAAGAGTCCAAACGGAAGTGGCAAGTGTAACTGGTTTACTTCAATTTGTGTCCCTTTTAAACGCTCCCAAAAAGCTGACGTTAGAATTAAATGAAAGAAGGGGGCGGTAATTTAACGGCTGGATTTGCATGACGGCGTTAGTTTTTTTGACGTTAATATTCCTTGAAACGGTTAAAGTGCTTGCCGTTTATTTACGAATAAGCCCTCTAGTGTAACTGTTAATTACTCTATTGACCGAGTTCTGAGCATTGACCACTCACCACCGGTGACTCCTTGCTGCAATTTGATTCTCTCCATTTCAATTGAGTATTCATTTGTAAGCAACTGTAGGATTCTCTCATAAATCAATTCCTTCACTTTATGTGAAATAGAGAAATATCGAATCTTGTTTTCTAATAAGCTGATAATTGAAAAAAGTCTGTTTTAATCATGGTATTGGATTGTTCAGATCTAATATTGATTACATTAATACTTATATTTGAATGACAAGTTCATCAAAAATTTGTTATTAATATTTTTGTGTATGAATTTATGCTCGAAAAAGGAGAAAAAAATGAGAGAGAAAAGTTTGCTGTAATTTTATTTTAGTCTAAAGGCTAAAATTTTGTTTATTTAATTTTATAGCGTGAGTTCGAGTCTTGAAAACTAATTTTTGCAAAATGTGAATGATACTATTTATCATTTATTTCTCTCATTTCTTAATAAGTGTAAGAGTCTTACGCGTTATACACAACATTTTACAAATAAAAGTTTACATTAATGAACTAGTAAATTACGGTTATAAGTTTTTTTTACCCGTAAACTAGTGTCAATATCGGTGAATCATCAATTTTCATATTTTTGTTACAAAGGAAGTGTATACGGACTCTCTCTAGTTTAATTTTAAAGTCTCTTATTTTCACATACATATTTTTTTGTGATATTTTAAAATATAAGTCGAGTTGAAAAGTTTATTTTCAAAATATTGTAAAATTTTGAAATTATTATTATTTTTTAAATTTATTTGATGTGAATGTAGTAATGTGGAATGAAGTTAAAAGAAGTCTCATAAAATGGGACATGGGGCAATATGAGCAGTATAATCTCTCACATGGACAAGACTTGGTTTTTGGGATGTGATGTTATCAATTTCTAATTTGAACGGTGTTCTCATTTAATTATCTGTCAAAAGTAAAAGGTTGGAGGGAAATTAGAAAGGAATAATGACAGTAATTGAAAAAAAGTAATTGAACATGTCTTGAAAGTTGTAACTTTATTTATACGTTATAAATCTCTCAAATCGAGTAGGATTAAGAATCATGAAAGTAGGAATTTAATGATATTCATAAATAGTAATTATCATGTTGACCTTTGTTTTCTTATTTTACGGTTGGTAATCTATTGAGGCGGTGACCAACTCGAAATCTAGATGAAGTGTTTTGTAATGAATAGATTTGTAAAATCATGTGCATATCTAATTCTTATACTCCATATCACTTAGGGATGTGTCATGTCACGTTCTGAGGCCTGGTCAGATTATGGTATATCAAAATGAAAAGATTATTTTGTCAATTTTAGTCAAAAGGTCTGAAGATTATATGTTGTTTACTGATCTAAATTAATACAATCTCATGAACAATTGAACACGATAAGCTTGTCTATTGTTTTTCTAGTAGCCCATTTGGGCTATTTCTGGAGGCTTATTTTATTACATTGGAGAATAGAGATTTTGCTGATGATGGCTTCGTGGGCCTTCATACTAGTGATCTGTGAAACTCCATTTTTAAATAGGCTGATCCATCTAGTTTTATTGCCACATTTTTTTACCTTCGCAAACAAATTTAATCACTTAATCACACCAATTCATCTCCACTTATACACACCCAAATTCATTTATGTCTCTATTGTGATTTTTCATTATATGATAATTTTGAAAAAAAGACTGAAATTCTATTCGAGTGGTGCGGTCTCTACTTTGCATGAGTTTGATTTTGTCTCCTTTGTCATTGTATCAAAAAAAAAAAAAAAAAAAACCTTTTAGAGATTCTATCACGTAAGATTTAAAAATATTATAAAGTCAATCCTCTTAAAATTAATAGACATGCAAGATTAAAAATTTATTAATTATTAAAGTTTCTCATAATCTTATTAATTAATAAGTGTTTATTTATTGTAAAAGATTCTTAATACCAAAATAAGACTTTAGTTCAATTTTTCAATAATATTTTAATGTTTCATAAAAATATATATTATACCTGGCAAACATCATCCGGATCCACCAACTCGCCCAGATCTGCCGATTAAATAACGGGTTGGATTGGCTTATATTCTAGGCGGGTTGAGAACGGGTGGGATTTAATAAATTCGTCAGTTTTACGGGTTGAGCGCGGGGTCAGAAACAAGTTCAAAACGGGTTGGTATATAACCCTAAATCTAGGGTTCTCTCTTATTTCTCATTCCCCTTTCAACACAGGTCACCCTTCTCTCTCATTTCGCGATTGACAGCGCTTTCTTGGTTGGATGCTCTCATCGTCCCGTTTGATGTGATCAAGCTGCCCTTCTCTTTCATTTCTCGATTGTTTGCGCTCTCTCTGTTGGAATCTCTCATTGTCCCGTTTGATCTGATCAGGCCGCCCTTCTCTCTCATTTCTCGATTGTCTACACTCTCTCATTTGGAAGCTCTCATCGTCCCGTTTGATCAAATCAGCCATGGCTGAGGTAAAAGCCCATTCTTATCTTTTTTTTTTATTCTTCAATTCTTTGTTAGGGTTTAACTCAAGAATGAGGCTCAAACAGGGAGATGGGATGTTTTTAAAGGTGGTTGCCTCTCTTTGTAAATCGTCAACGGAGCCAATGATTTCATCAAAAAAATCAACAGCTCTTCAACATACCATACTACTGACGTCTTTTACTTGAGGTTTTAGTGTGTACACGTATATATATATATATATATATATATATATATACACACACCCATTTGTGTGCGTGAGTGAGGATTGGATCCTCGTTGCTGTTGATTCAGAATCCAATATGAGAAGTTGTGATGATAAATTTTTGAGGAGATCAGGCATTTAAAATCCAACCCGTTTCTTGGCGAGGCAACCCAGAGGGCCTCTGTGAGAAAGATTTGTTCTCTTACAGGCAACTGTTGTTTGCAGCCAAGGTATTAGTGCTGGTGCTGGTGCTGGTGCTGGAGCTGAGGCAAACCCAATGGCACTTTTGCTGTGGGCATATTAACAGTTCTTTTTGGGCTTTTTATGTCTGATAGAGGATAGTGTTATGGAATTTGATTCTCATCGGTGTGCGTTTAAGATATTTTTTGCATTCAATCCTAGTATGATTAATTTTGCTGGATGTAACTTAGAATGATCATTGTATCTTGGTTGAAACTGAGTTCTTTAGTATGGAGAAAATCATACTCCTATAACAGACGTGGTGGATGTATTGTAGTTGTGGTAGTCTTCTTATTTTTTGTTTAGTATGAATTTGATAGTCTTGTTGACCAATCATTCCAAGTTTGAGTGGAATATCCCCTGCTTACTCATATGTTTTTGTTGTCCACTTATGTATTTGAGGATATTTATGTTGTTTAATATGGTAGAAAATATAAGGAATGGTGAATGTTCTGTTCTGTACCATCATGGTACTCCACTTACTATCAAGAAAAAATACTCCCAAGATAACTTCTGCAAATGATGTTTAGTTACCTTTCTTTCGTAAGGTGATAGTGTGCCCTGTAGTTGTTTGATATTTCTTCCCTGGTGCAAATCTCACTTCATCTCGCATTGCAGAAACTTATGGAAGCCTCTTCAAACATTTCTACAACAAAACATGCTTCCAAAACCTATAGGGTTTTTTCATTTCATTGCCTTTCATCATGGACAGTTTGTTATTGACATATTTTTGTTTTGGCTATTCATTTTTCTAGTGAAGTATTCACTGTATCTTGTTTACCGCTGTTTTCAAGGCCTTGTTTCTCTCTATTTGTTTCCGATGTTATTATTGAGTCGGGCATTACTGTTCAATTGGCAATTGTTGATTTGAGGGGAATTGTTGACCCAGAAGTTACTTTAGGTAAGCATGGTGCTGCTTGAGAATATCAGAACCATTACGATTTTTGTTATTATATCCCACTTGCATTTCTCCTATTTTTTAGTGTCAAGTTCTCAATTTACTTGTCATCTTTGTGCATTATAATCTATTCCCCCTGCCTGGATTTTTTTAGATCTGTTGATTACCATTTCAAGGGACCCGGAGTAGCTTGATCATTGCAGTTAGAGAACTCAAGCTCAGAAGAATATTGTTTTCTGTTCTTGTTGCTTCTTTTATTGTTGAGTATATATACTACTGTTGGAGCACCTCATGCGTAGTAGCTGCCCCATGTTGGGAAGCTGTTAGGTCTTTCCATCTCCTGTTAGGAATGCATATGACATCTGGACAAGTAGTCTATAGCAAGTTTTGTTGGAGCACCTGCTGCAGAACCAGGCTATGCGAAGGGGCACTTGTGGCTTAAGTCTACTTCGAGCTTTGTCTGCATCTTTCTCGCTTGAAGACTTGTTGAAGACTTGGGGCTTTAATTTTTGGTTGTTCTGGTTATTTCTGTAAAAAAAAACATGGCATTAGAATTCTATTGGAAGAATCTGAAGGATGATTTAATTTCTTTTGGATATAGGGCTTGTGGTTTTTTTCGGATGATTTAAGTACTGTAGTTAGTGGATTTGTTTTATTTTCATTATATGGCTAACTAGAATGATATTTTCTTCTTAAAAATACAGAACTTTAAATAAGTATTTAAATTCATAGAAGAAGGAAAAAAAAATGGGTTGACCTGACCCGAGTTTGATCCAACCCGTAATAGACCCATTTAACTGCGGGTCATATATGGGTTTGACCCGTTTTCAACCCACCCAAAGTCGCCCTGTCACTACCCGAAACCCACCCTATGCGGATCTTGAATCCGAATCCTGGCCCGACTCTGGGTGTCAAACCGGGACTGTCTCAACTTGCTACACAATCAATGCTACTAACATGAAACAACTAAATAGCGGAAGACTTAAACAATTAAATAAATAAAAGCTGCATGTGATATATATAATGTCCTTAAAATGCGGAATACAAAATTTCTTAAACAACTGTTCATCCCCAAGACGTGGATAACATGAGAGAGCTACAAGACTGTCAGTACTAAATATTACACTGTAACTTCAAAAGAAATGTCCACCCTCTAGCTATTAGGCTCTAATGTCTGTCTCTCGATATCTGTGCCTACAAAATGTTGTTTAGTATCTGATGAGTTATGAAAACTCAGTAAGTAATACTCCTTTACTCTGCCATGTGTACAAGTCAATATAGAAAGGCATAATCCATAAAGAACTAGAATAATGAAACATGCTAGCTAGTCAAGAAATATAGAACTCAATATCAGATGATAGGAACTCAAATGATAAAGCAATGAAATATGTTCTACTAACAATGTCACACCCCGAATTCTCGACCGAGCCCGGGGACGCGACTAAAGCGAAATAAAGGAAGAAAATAACTAGACAATTAAAAAAATAAAAGATAATTCCACTAATTTAGATACAAGCCTACATACATTCCTATTTTATAAAAATTTCGGCAGAACCTTCTTTGTTTTTCGAGCCTTTTTCCCCCTGATAATCACAATACATCATATATATATACAAACAGTCACAATCCATCCTCACTCGATGGCCACAGTCTCATCAAATTTAAATATACATCGTCTAATTATACAACCGAAGACAATTAAATAGATACACACATACATACGTTCACTTCGGTCAATATACATATATGTCATTGGGCTTAAGCCCGTACATCACAAAACATGCCCTAAGGCCAAATATCCATCTACAGTCAAGTCTCCTCCACTCAGCTAGACTTCTTCAAATCTCAGGTATTGGGAGTGTCATCTGAAATATGGTTCCCACGAATGGGTCAGCTCAACTGCTGGTATGATACAATACTAATGCAAAGAACAAAATTAAGACGTGACATGTGCAAGTGTACATTCATATCTATATGCCTTACAAGTCATGCATACAATATAATGGCAATGTACAAACTACATCTGTATAAAACCCTATATCACGTTCACAAATTCATCAACACAATGCACAGGCAATAAGAGTGACACACCCATGCATCTCCATGTCACACCCATGTCTCATGATACGGTCCTTCCCCGCTGGCATGAGTACCGCCACGTATGTTTCCTTTTCGGTGCGCCCCCGATGGAATAGAGTACCAACGGTCGAATTTTGGGTTTTTCACCATAGGATCTACACCCTCATAATGCACAGCACCTCGTGCTGACCCACACTATGCTTTCAAGGAATCACCCTATGGCAATATGCCATGATTCCATCATGCAATATCGGAATCTTAATAAAACATTTCACCAATGCATAAAGCATGCCATTTAAACAATATCGTCCTCTTAAAAATAACAATAGCATCTGAATCATAAGACTTCATCCACAAATATACGCATCATGCACAATCAATCTCAATACTTATGCAATCCACATGTCACAACATCAATAATCCTTCTAGAACAGAAATCACATATGATGACAACTCAAGAAGTAAATCACAACTCTCAAATAATCATAGGGAACATGGAAGCACATAAACAATCAACTCAAAGTTTCTCAAAGCAACAACTCCTATGTGATCTTCTATCGTCAGATAAGCATAAAAATCATTCAAGCAATATGCATATCAATCCTAATTTAATCCTATTCCTTACTTAACAAAGTACCATACCTGATCGGGTTATCTCAACCCTAAGAAGTCGTGTCCACTACGTAGTCTAATCAACTGATGAATGACTCAGTCCTCCTACTGTAGCTGCTTAGAGAGTTTGAGGTTAATCTTTAGTCCACGGTTCAGAAGTTGAAGAAAACACACCGGCAGGTTGATTGAGTCGGCCAACCATTTTAAATCCAGTTTCATTAGCTTCTTCAGCCTTTTTCCCTCAAGCAGATGATGATCCTAAGAGATTCTGTCCCTTTATCATCCCATCCATCAGATATTGAAGAACTTTCCCTTCCTCTTATTAGATTACTATCTAGTTCTTTGTTGCAAAGTCCTCACTTCCAATTTGAGTAGCTCATTTTAAACAAAGAAAAAAAATTCAAACAACAACAACTTCACACATCCAAATCACGCCTATGAGACCATGCCTCAATCCAAACTGCTGTAATCTCCTTTACAATGTCATCATAACACCCAAAGGTAGCAAAAACTCAATGATCGTTGTAAACACAATGCAAAGCGCCAAGACACAACATCACAACAACCCATTGAGAGTTCCATTTCTTAACACATTCAACCAGCCCCTGGAAATGAATTATGTCCGTAAGCATCACACGGTCCCCCCCTCAAATTCCTGTCCATCATCAACAATATCATGTCCAAACCTATAAACCCCAATCTGAACAACCATACCATCTTGGCGCAACTCCGATACATTCCCAACACAATTCCTGTGAGTACGGCATTCACAAATCAGAGTACCTCACGGCCAAGCTAAGGCTTTTCCTCTGGACCCAATCGGAAGTTTGGCCTTGGTTTCGACATATACAGTAACTCAAACTGGACAACCCACCTGATGTTCACCTCCGTTCTCAACTGGAATGACAGAACAGAGGAACCTATCACAACTCGCAACCTCACAACCCCACAACCGTTCATCAAACCCCAATGATCTTCCCAAAAATGGACACACAAAATCCCCCATTGATCCATGATTTTCTAACCAAAATCAACAAAGAAAAACCTTACAAAAATCCAGAATCCCATTACAAAAAAAAACCCAATACCCATAACAATTCAAATCCAATCTAACCGACTCTCCAATGATCCACACATCCAACATGGTTCAACCCCTGCAACGCATCACAAAAACACACCAACATATATAAATATACCTGCTGCTACAGCCATACAAATATATATATATATATATATGCACACCTTTGCCAATAAATCAGATCATAATCGCAACACCACTGCAATTCCGAACCATAAGACTGTAACATCCACACACTGTTCCGAGTTATACAACATCATCTCCAAACACGGCCCTGACCGAATCAACAAACCCAACCTAAAATCCATGTACTCCGTCGCAACTCCATCCATTTCACTACGACCATCGCCCCTTCATCGTCACTTCGAGCCTAACCAAAAGACCCCACACCCATACAACCGTGCCATCATCGCAACCTTCCTTGCTCTAAATCTCAATCACTCTCCGATCAACAGCTTCCGGTGCTACGCTGCGACGATCGTCCCTTCTGATCCCCTAGGCAGCGCGGTCGACATCGAAGCCCAAGCCTCCGATAGCCACAACGGTCTGGAGAGAACCAGAGTTTCGAATTTCTCTCTCTCTTCTTTCTTTCCCCTTTCTTTTTCTCTCACTTTTTTCCTATTTTCACGCGACTTGCACCGCCCCTGTTTCCCATTTCTCTATCTCTCGGTTTCTCCTCCCCGTAGCTTCCTTGAAGCTTCATATATTATATAATATATCATAATATAATATATATATATATATATTATGTTGCCCCTTCTTCCAACAACTTTCTCTTTTTCTTTTTCTTTTTTTTTGGTCTGGATAAATTTTATATTTCTTAATAATTAATCCCCTCATGACTTACTATATATTCAGGGCCATCTCCAATTATTATCGTCACATGCCCCTTTCTATTCATTCATTTATTTTATTTTATTTTATTTTCAAATCTCTACAAACAATATCATACTGCTACAGTCATGAGCTGTCTCAAGAATAAATTGTATACACTCAATAAAAAGCTGTGAAATCTCATGATTATTCATAATAAAATAATATGATCAAGCTATGAAAGTCAATAATAGATACTGATAACAACAAATGTGGATGCACTTTAACTTGGGGCCCGGCATACCCCTTAAGATCATTTTGTTCCCTTTTTCCTCGATGTCTCAGCCAAGCACTAACCCGTCGATTCAGTACTCGCCTCACATATCCCACTTAAATGCCATTTTAATTGCCATTTTTGATTCCATTTTCTCGATCCGTAGGTCTAGTAAGCATCAGATGGAGTTTGTGACTAAGCACAAATCCGGCTACAATATAATATATTGAGATCATGCTAAATCCCATGAAAAGTAAATGCAATAGCACTGTTCTCAGCAGCGAGAATGAAACTGTTGCCTTAATAGGCCAATGTAAGCTAGGCTGCTGAGATTATAAGTCTTGCCCCTCAAGGCCTATGCATAGAGTGTACAGAATCATGATCAAGATATATAATAGTCAATAAACAATTTCCACAAGATAGAGCAATATCAATAGGGACTCAATAAACGTTCTGACATGTATGGAATATAATAGATAATATAAGAAAAACTATTGACATGGCTGGGAATATAACACATGCAGAGATCAGACATTTACTTACCTCTTAAACTGTTTCCTTTCTTTCTAATAACATCAAGTCACCGTTCCTTCCTCTTTGAAATCCCTATGCATCAGTAGATAATATATCTCAGTTTACCTTTTTATAATCTATGCTATTCATCAAATTTTATGCCTCTTTCCTATAAGTTCCTCTTTTACTAAAATAGACTCTACTATTGAATCTGGAACGTCGAAGAAAGTCGGTTTAGGCTTTCGCGGAACTCAATTCCGACTTCAGTACTAAAAAGGGCAAAACGGTCATTTTGTACTTTTACTGGTTCTTACTTCTCGAGACATCTTTTCACAAATCAAACTTCACCGTTGAGTCCAAAATGCTCAAAATAATAAAAATGCACTATTCTTTTATTTTAACCGGAGTCCGTTTGACTACTTTTTGACTTAGGGTCATTTTGATAATTTCTCTTTTAAATTAAATATTATTTTATTACTTTGGGTCAATTCAAAATTAACCATAAATTCCGGGCACAATTATAATTTCACAAAGTCTTATTTAAATTTTGGATAACCAAACAACAATTTGAGCCTAACCTTGGATGGGTTATACTTGTTCTCAATTTCAATCTATTATTCTTGCATCCAAACACTCCTAAATCAACATTTTTAAATTTTTAAAAATTATAAACTGTTTGGATCTAACCCATGGGTGGCTGGGCGGGTCAACCCGACCCGACCCATGGCCTAAAAACACAAAAGCCCAACCACGCAGCACGCACGCAGCACACACAATCGTGCGCTAGTCACCTTTTTCAGCAACGACAGCCATTTTTCAGCGACTTTTCGACGTCCGACCACCCGCGTCCTCTTCTACTCCTCATGAGCTTTCCATATCTACCTTTGGAATTCAGTTTACATCACCGAAAGGCCTCGAAAGATGGAGTTGCAGCCAACTCCGACGAGCTGTCCCATATCTACATGTATATGTAGATTTTTGTAAGTGTATACATACACTTATTTTCAATGAACTACATATATATGTAACGTACACATGCATGGGAATGCGTGCGTGTATGCATTATGAGATCAGGCGTTACCCTAGTAATGACTGTATAATTGATACTATTCACATTCTAAAATCGTACGGTACATATGATATCATGATATAGAACTTTAAATAGCTCGGTTTATAATTGGGTACTACACTACTCAACCCGATCTATCTCGGTTTACGTGCTAACTCGGGTTAGGGTATCACAGGCCCAACCCGCCCATTTTGCTAGGTCTAGTGATCACCAGTCATTGGGAAATGACGAGATCACCCTTACTTGCTCGTTAAGCAACAGGCTGTGAATAACAAGCTAGGGAGAGAAAGGAAAAGTGAAGGCGTTTTGGTTTGGTAGATTCTGCACGATTCTAAAAGGATCATGAAAATAATAGGAGTGAGAAGCTTTTGCATGGAAAGAAAGCGGGAGTTCCAAAGCATTGCATTTTGCTCATGTAGGAAGAGTTGATCTCGTCCTCCACTCCTGTGGCTGTAGGCCAAGGTCGTTACGTACTATCTCTCTCCTTATATATATATATATATATATATATATAGAGAGAGAGAGAGAGAGAGAGAGAAAGAGAGATCACGTGGATTATAATATACTTTATCAAATAAATGTTTCTCTTCACGAGAAATACTTTATTATATAAAGTTTTTTATTAAAAAAAAACACTTTACCTTGTTACTGATATTATTTGAAGAAATTATTAATTTTAGGTAGTGTGTAAGTATAATAACATTATTTGTAATCATTCTAATTCTCTCAAACGCCGTAATAACATCAAAATTAGTAATTGTGATTGCCATTTTTTAATTTAATTAATTTGAGAAAATATGTCTAAAAAGTATATATGAAAATAATATAAAAATGATTTGATATTTTTATCCTGAATTTTGACCAATATTTATATTATACCATATATATCCAAATCGTGTTTTTATTGTTTCAATTTTTTAGCCAAATTTGTAATCAGAATCATAATTTTAATGCAAATTTCTTTATTATATATATATATATATCCTTACATATACATAACATGTTTTTCTATATTATATATTTGTAATTATGATTTTTTGGATAAAATGGAGGAATATTCTGCTGGCGTAGTTGTGTTCTTTTAGAATGAAAAAAAATAATGACAATAATTTTGTTTGGGGAATTTATAAGTTATTTTGATATCTTAAAAAAAATTATTTTTGAAAATTATTTTCTCAAATATTGTTATATTTTTAGGAAATTACTAAAAATATTGTTATATTTTTAAAAGCTCAAAAACAATATTCCAGAAACATGTCTCTTTAAAATTTTGTTATTTTCATTTTTTTTAAATAAAAAAATTAAAATCATATCTGATGTTGCTCTTTTTTATCAAAGGGGCCTCCCGTCCTTTGCTACTTATCAAGAACTCAAGATTAGAAAGTCACCAGGTAGGTTCCGGTGGTAGCCGCTCCGATGATAAAGTTAGTAAATAGAAAAAAATTGTAATTGAAAAGAATAATTGAACATGAATCGAAAGCGTACTTTATGGTCTTATTTATAGATTGTAAATCTCCTAAGTTGAGTACGATTAGGAGCCATAAAAGTAGGGATTCGTAGATATCCGAAGATAGTAGTTGCCATATTGAACTATGTTTCTTTATTCTAAGGTCGGTAGGATATGAAAGGTGGTGCCATGTTCTAAACAACATACTTCTGAACCACCCGAGCCCATATAATCTGGATAGAACAATCTTCCTTGATCTGTACCGTGAAGAGCTCTATACATACACATGTCATGCTTTGAATATATTTTTCACTTTATGGTATATTAGCTACTCCCCCCTGAGCCTCAGTTATGTGGAACCCGTATAGAGCTGAGCTTAGGGTTTTTGAAGAGTTACACGTATTTTCATTAATGCGCCGTTTCATATTCCAATAAAACAGTCGTTTATGGGACAATTACAGCCTCATCATTGCACTAGCCGTCATTGAGTAATCGAGGCTTTATTAGCCAACCTTTGATTGGGATTTTGAGGCCATAAATGTTGATCCTCCTTGGGTTGTCTTATAAATAGACGAAACCCCCTCAAGAAAAGGCTTTTACGAATTATCCATCACTTCAAGTTGAATTTTAAGCAAAAGAAAGCCCCTTAAGCAATTTTCGGTGTACCAGAAAACTTCTCTAGCATCCATTCTTCAGTTTTCAGTCAGTTTGTGATAACTTTCTCATCGCTTATTTTTGTTATTATTCTTCTTCCCTACTTCTTTCATGAGGATGTCGTCCTCTAATGCCCATTCAAGTACCGGGGAGGAAGAGAGGCAAATGGTAGAAATAGGGGATCAAGGGGCACTAGGCCTTATTTCGGGTGATGAAGTGGTGAGTGTCTTTGGTAACAGCTCGGGAGTGCTCCTAATTGAGGTGCACCTTGAATCTAAGGATAGAAAGGTCGACTCGTCGGGCTGGCCTCATAGGAGAGAGGAAGATGAGAGTGCCATTACTGAGGGCATGCTAGATGCCCTTAGAGTTAATTTTGACTTCCCTCAGAATTTGTTCTATAGGATTCCGAGGGCTATAGATTACCCGTCGGATATTGAAAGAGGAGAGATCTATGCTTACCTTGAATTGTTCGAGGTCGGTGTATGTTTCCCTCTGTATCCTCTAGTGAACGAGTTCTTTAGTTAGTTCAAGATTTGCCCTGTCGAACTAAACATCAACAGTTGGAGGCAGCTAATGGCCCTTTTAATCTTAGGTCACCAAAACAACGTTGAATTAGTTCTGGACCTTATTAGAAGTAACATGGACATGAAGTTCCTGAAGTCAGAGGGGATATACTACATGTCCTTTGACAAAAGGTTCAAACCATTGACCTCGGTACCCACTTCCAACAAGACATAGAAGAAGTGATACTTCTTCGTCAATGGTGGCTGGGAACACGAAGACTTTGAGAACCGAACCGGCTTCTTCCCTCGGCACATTGATTTTAAAGATGAGCCTACAAAACTTTGGCTTCTAACCTGAATATTGGAATCTCATTCCAATCTTGACTGATGTTTTTCTGAATTTTTATTATCACAGATAAGAAGGCTTGGAGGAGGTCAATTTTCACTCCCGACCTTCAAGAAAAGTACAGAAGACTTCTTCACTTGCAAAACCGTCCTCACGACCGAATCCTCACCCTTCAGAACCTCATGGATGCTAGGCTAGTGAAGGATAAAGCGGTGATTCTGAAGAAGAAAGTTCTCAAGAGCTGGACGCCCAGAACTAAGAAGGTCGGCGGAACGTCCAACTTTACAGTACAAGTTCCTCTTCAAAAAGAGAGGAGGACCGAGGTGGGGGGATCCAGTTCTCTCGAACGTACAGTTTTTGAAGAGCTGGCCCTGCCAATTGTTCAGTGAGAGCTGCCACCACCTTTAGCCCCCGCAATGCGCCCTAGATCCAACGACAATGGGAAAATGGGCACGGTTCCTCCTGATGTGGGCTCAATTGAAACAGGGGAAGTGGCTATCAAAAGGGCCTACGAGGAGGCTTGGAGATCAGCTGCGGGTCGCTTCAAGGGTCTGAAGCCTCGAAAGATAGTCAGGGACCTCTTGGTTTCTCACATGAGGGTAAGACTTTTATCTTTAGTTGATTTTATATATGGGATTAACTTCTATTCTCACAGACTTATCTAATTTTTGTTTTTTATAGGCAGTTCATGCCATGGCTGCTATTATGGACTGCCACAAGGAATCAGAACGGGAGGACAAGCTGCAGGCTGAGTTAGATGAAACTTGGTTACAGCTCGGGACAACCCGCTCTGCATCTTTCTCCTGTGAGGAGAAGCTGAAGGAATCCCTTAACAATGTGGCCATTCTGGAGTCATAGAAGAACACTCTAGTTGTAGAGCTAGAGAACTTGAAGAAAGAAAAAGAGGAGGTCGAGGCTGCTGCAACTCTAAATCTTGCCACCAGCATTTAGGTGGCAAGAGAAGAGACAAAAAGCCCTCAAAGAAGAGGTATAGAGGCTCGGCAGAGAGTTCGCGGACCACGGATATAAAACTTTTCAGAAGAAGATCCTGAAGTTGTATATTGATCTTGATATCTCTGGCGTCGACGAGGTTTCAATAGATGTGCCTGCCCCGAGCCCTTCCGAAGTCATCCTAGCGGAGTCCACAGATCTTGAGAGAGAAGCCCCCCCAACAAGGACCGTTAGTTAGGATGTTTGCAACATTTTGTTTTTGTTATTCTGAACTTATAACTCTCCCACTTTTGGGTTAATTTATAAAAATCTGATTTCTTCTAGAACTCGTTTTTGCTTGATATTTTTGTAGTATGACTTGATTTTAAGATAATCTCTTTAATATCCAGGCTATTAGAAATTTCAAAGTACCCATGAGATAATTCAGAGGTCGTAATAACAAGATACTCAGAACAACCATACTTGTGAAAAAATAAGGGTTCTCAGGCGTCTGCATATTGATAAGTCATAACATACCGACCTTTAATACTTGTAAATATGCCTTTTCTGAAGATCTTCAACACTTGTAATTAAAACAAGCTTTGTCTAGAGATCTCCAATACTTGTAATTAAAACAAGCTTTGTCCAAAGACCTTCAATACTTGTAATTAAAACAAGCTTTTCCCAGAGATCTGTAGAGTGAGAAAATCGGATCAGACCCATGACACTTATAATGAATGAAAGGTCTTGGGGGATCTGTATATTGATAACATGGACTAGACCTCAGTAATTGTTTTAAACACAAGACTTTTAGGGATCTGCACATTTGAGTAAAATAGACTAGACCTGTAACTTTGTAATGGATACAAGGCTTTTAAGGGTCTATGTACTGAGTGAAATAGACTATACCTATTGCACTTATAATGAATACATAGCTTTTAAGGGTCTGTACATTAAGTAAAATGGACCAGACCTGTAGCACTTGTAATGAATACAAGGCTTTTAAGGGTTTGTACATTGAGTGAAATGGACCAGACCTGTAGCACTTGTAGTGACCCGGCTCGACCCGACCCGAGTTTGACCTGACCCGTAATGGACCCGTTTAGCTGCGGGTCATATTTGGGTTTGACCCATTTTCAACCCACCCGAACCCGCCCATTTTGCCAGGTCTAATATATATATAATGTTCAATTTAAGGTATAAAAAAAATTTAATATCCTTTTCAAGGAAAGAAGTCTTATTTCTTAATATCATAATTTTTCTTATTTACAATACTTTTGACTTAAATCATGTTGAATTAATAAATATAATTACCAAAACATATCATAAATGGAATAAATATAAGTACATATATAATTATTTTATTTATCTAATAATTAATATTATAAAAAATATTCAAAAAAGTATTAATTATTAAGTAATAGAATTATTAATTATCTATCATAAAATGAAGTTAAATAAAAAAAGAATGACGATATAGGATTCATGTAACCGATCCCAAGTAATTTGGATAAACCTGTGTTGAATTGAGTTAAGTAAAACCAAGTCACCTTCGTAAAAATTTATTAATCTATCTAATGTAGCATTACAAAGTATATAAGAAGAAAAAAGTATAAAACAATTTATAACTAAACAATGAGGTGTAAACTTTTTTTTTAAAATTAAAATTTGTAACAAAAACAAAAATATTATAAAAGAATAGATGTGGAGAAAAAAGAGAAAATTAATAGGGTGTACGTAATTAAAATTTTCAACAATAAAAAAAATATAATATGATAATTTAAGTATAAACTCTCACAAGAAAAGAAATACTGTGAGCAATTTTTTGGATAAACTTTTATTTACTTGGACGTAAATAATGACAATTAATATATTGTATAATTTAACTAATATATATTATAACACATATCAAATTATTATATTTGAATATTTTATATTATTTCTTATTATAATTATAAATTCTAAACAGTGCATATATATTTAGATTATATTACACATTTATTTTAATTGTTCAAAAATTTTAATTCAATTTAAAATTAGAATTCAATTAAAAGTAAAATTATTTTATTTTAATTATATATTTATATTTATAAAACTCGTGCATAGCACAAATCAACACTAATTAAATATTATTTATAAGAGAGTCGACCACACACGATGTTGCACCATATTAAAGGTAAACGGTAAAAGATAAATGAAAATACAAAAGCATATATAGACCATCGTTCTCTTTCTCTCGTGTGGCACACTCACAAACATGAACTTCTTCAAATATCTTAAATTTAGGGATGAAGCAAGATTTTTTTTTTTTTTTTGTGGATGAGGCAATTAAGATTGAGAAATAAAATAATACAAGACTTTTGGTTTGAAGGGGAGCTAGATTTAAATTACCAATATTTAAAGGGAACTAAATTAATTTTTAAAGAACGGCATTAAATTTATGGCACATTCATCCCACCTCTATTTCATCTCTCTCACAGAGTGAATCCCACCCATTGACAAGCAGAGTGAGACCACCCGGGCATCAAAAAAGGGTCGGTTAGGTAGAATAATTTTGAATTTTGTCGAATGCTGCTTCCCTAAAATGGGTTCGAGCCTTTAGTAATGTTAGATCCAAAAAGCACAAGTTGTTAAAATATAGACCAACTAATACCCTCTGAAATGTGCAACTCCATCTAAGGTGAGACCTCCTAGAACTACAAATCATGTTAAATCACCAATTACTCTAAAAACTCAACTTGTCAGATGATGGGCAGCAATGTAGTAAAATATAAACTACAAAGCAGCATAAGAACAAAAGCCCAAAAAGAGATCAATTTAGGAAAACATGCAATTTTAATGCTAACATACCCCACTGAGCATCCACTAGATTTTAAGCCAATTCCTGACAATCCTTACCTGCCAGGCTACCGTTAAAATACAGGTTCACAAGGTTCAAGATCATTTGAAAACCATCATGATCCACGTAGGTTACTCAGATGAGAACCTTGAAACATTTAATCAGCATCAACCAGCTAAGTGCATAAAAGAGGTGCTAAATCTAAAGACTAGATACCCGAATGACAATATTTGAGTTGATTTTTAAAGATAGATGAACAGAGAAGAATCTTACAACAGTACTGAATTTCTAATTATTATTTTCCCTTTTCCCAAGTTTTTCTCAGGAACCATACAACATTAAGATTAATCAGTTTCGCCACAGATCTAATAGTCCAATGGAAAAAATTTAATTCTACATAAACCAGTGTTCATAGTTAACAGTATTTTATCCAAACACCAACCTTCAGCAAAGCAAACTTCTGCTGAAAAAGGTTGGCCAACTCTCTTAGTTTACCTTTGCTTGATATTCCTTGTTTAGATCCAAGCCAGGTTGTTGAGGACCACCGCTACTGCAGCTCGGTAAGCTGACATTTCCGGGAGGCAGGAGTGTAGGGTTTGTTTGTAACTGCTGCATGCACACAGGTTTCTCAAATGCATCAAAATGGGATGAGACATTATTTTGGGAAGAAATGTTTAGGCCGAAGTCAGGCAGTGCTGAGCAACCATCCCTCCAAGTATGAGAGGGGCCGAATGGTTGCTGGAAGTTATCTTGAATTGGCAGATAATCCTCAACCTGTATTTCCCCCGTAAGAGTCTTGAATGCAAATTCTAGGCATGGATCTGACCAAGAATCCCCAAACGGAGAGAGTAGTTGTGATTCTGGGTTCTCATCTTTCTTCTCTGTTTCCCACCTTCCAGGTTGCTCTACTGGAAGATCTTGAGCTCCAAGAGAGTTTTCACTTTTGTTTGATGGCTCTACATCTAGTGGAGCTTCTATGTCTCCTGAAGCATGATGTGAAAACTCTGTTTCAGGCTCAGCATCAAGCTGTTGAAGTGCACTATCAGCCACACCATCCAGTGCCAAACCCAAAGATGGATTGGCTTCACTTTCTCCAGACTTTCGAGTTGCAGCTCGAAGAGCTCGTTCACTTAATCCTGAGTTGGCCACCAGCTCGGGATTCAGCCCTGCAAGTCGTTTCGAAGACCGACAAGGTAAGCTAAATGCTTTTTCATTTTTACATTTCCTTGAGTCAGTTTGAGCTGTCCCGTTGCTGAGCTTTTCCATCCCATTCTCCACCAATTTTGCTTCTTGCTGAATATTAGTTGCAGGAGAGGAAACTTGCCCAATTTCAGCTAGAACATGTTCACCTTGTTTTCTCTTAGAGCCTTTGGTCTTTGGCAGGATTGAGTTGCTTGGTTCAGGGCTTTCCTTGGCTTCAGCACACTTTTCAACCAAGTTATTGAGTAAATGTTTTCCTTCAAGAACATCAGCTTTGGGAGTTGAGGTGCCTATGGCATCAACAGATACAATTTTGCATCGCCCTTCCTTTGAGCCTTGAGCACATGAAGCTACTAAGCTGCTTGTAACACAACTTCCTTTACCTGCAGCAATTAGTTCTATGTCAGAAACAAGGAGATGTTAATATTATCGGCTACTCAAAACAACTGCTTTGACCTGTTCTCAGAACTGCAAATATGTTCATCCATAACTGCTTTCTCACCTGCAAAAATTTGTCTTCTGGTGGTATGGTGCCTTAGTTTATGCCCTTTACCCGAGGATTGAGGCTATTGACAGACAAAAAGGCAAAGAGAGAATTCCCAACATTAAAACTTCCATCCAGCATAATGGCTTAATGACACAGCGATAAAGAAAAAGAATCCAAGCAAAATATAAGACAGGTAGTTACATCCATACAGTCAAAATTGCATCACATGACACATCAGGTTTTAGTCAAGTAATTGGTTCTCTGGAAATTTAAAAAAGATATAGTATTTGTATAGTTTTAGGGTTTGTAAGAGAAAAGGAGAGGAGATGAAAGTGTTTTTAAAAATAAGAGGGTGGAATTATAAGTAATCCCTACACCTCTCTATTTTTACTAGTCTAAAAACATGTGTGTTGCACATGAAAACAGTCTATCTAATAGAAATATTCACAACAAATGTATGCAGACACACACATATATATTCTAGAGACCAATAAGCATATTGCTACATCAATAGTATGTTAAAAAGTCTTATATCTAGAAAGAAAAAAAAGATTCAATAAAAAAAATGAAGAGAATTTTGGGCAAATGCATGTGAATACTTCATTTTTTGCACGCAACAAGTACACCCATGTAACACGAGAAGAATCATTAATAAATGTAACAAACCATCTATAACCAGACGATTCTTTGCAAGTTCACACACTTCACAATTAAACATACTGTTGGAAAAACAAACTTTCTAATAATGAAAAAGGAGGATGTCTTAGACATTCATGCCATTGAACTAGTTGATCATTTTAAGAAACCATGTCACAACTCATAGATGGAAAAACATGTCCTTGTGTGACAAAATCAGAAGCTGGAAAATCCAAGAGATGAAGACCACTCTGTTGAATTGGATGCACAAAAACGCCCAAAAAATAACAAAACTTATTTGCCACTTATACACACAAGTGTACAAAACACACACACTAATACATCTCATAAAATAACTCACTCACACACTAGTCTAACATGTGCGTAATACACCCAAAGCTAATCAACACAACATACTAGACAAAACCCACATGTTAAGTCAGCACATTGGATTGTTCTAGGGAGTTTGAGGTCATGCAATAGAGAAGGGCGGTGAGAGAAATCAGCTGAATTTTTCAACACTGTTCTAGAATAAGAAGTCGGTGGTGACTTCTCAACACTCCCCCTCAACACCGACTTTCGCAATACTTGTAAGTTTCTTCGATGAACCTTCTTCTTGGCTTTCTTTCTCCATTTGTAGATAGATGACATCTTTTCACTGGCCTTTTAACTTTTCTCGATTCAACGATTGCAATATTAGCATACTTCGGATTTGGTCGCCTTAGCCTGCTTGATCTCTTGAGTTGAGCTTCTGATTCTTCATCAACTTGTTGCTGACTTAGTCAAAGCTCTTCTAGAGTTTTGTGTACACCTGTTTTCCATGGGCTCTCAAATGTGTCCGGTGTCTCAACCGTATTAGGTTGTATGTTATTAGTTAGAGAAATTGGTTGTTGGTTATTATTCAGTGGTGACTCATCTTCTTGAGCTTTCTCCCCCTTCTTCTCTTGTGACTTACCTTCAATCTCTTCAGAATTTGGTAATACCACTTCTTGTGAAGACCACCAAGAAGCAGCTTCATCGAACACAACGTTTCGCGACGTGTAGCAATGACCAGTATTGGGGTCACAACATCCCCATCATTTCCTTTCATTATCGTATCCAATGAAGATGAATCGATGCACTTTCTTGTCAAACTTGCTTCATAATTGATTGGGAATGAACACATAGCAAAGACACCCAAATACTCTAAGGTGGCTCACTGATGGCTTGATGTTCCACAGCTTCTCAAATGGTGATATAGAGCCTAACCTGGGTTGTGGTAACCGATTAGTCACATACACCGCCGTCTTCATACATTCTGCCAGAACCAACTATGCACCTTCTTAGCATGTAACATGCTTTGACAAATTTCTCCAAGACGTCGATTCTTTCTCTCAGCCACCCCATTCTGTTGTGGAGTTCCAGGGCAAGTCAATTGACGCCTGATCTTGCAATCTCTCAGATAATCTGAGAACTCGTTAGATGTATACTCTGCCCCGTTGTCAGTGCCTAGGCACTTAATCTTTTTGCCAACTTCGTTTTCAACCTTCTGCCAAAATTCTATGAACTTATCAAGCACTTCTGATTTTTCTTTCAAAAAAAAACCCATGCGTACTGTGAGAAGCCATCGATAAATGTCACCATGTATCTATACCCATTGATAGATGATTGCTTTATTCGTCCAAATACGTGTGAGTGAACAAGCTCCAGCGGTTCTTTTGACTCATCATATGGTAGTTGATGTGCTTTACCATATCGACACCCGGCACATATAGTGTTATCACGAATCTCTAGTTGAGGAAGGCCTTTGAGCATTGATTGCTACATCATTACTTTTAGCTTGTGATAGCTGAAATGCCCGAGTCGTGTGTGCCACAAGTCTGCTGTCTCATTCCTCCGTGTCTTATCTACATATTCCGATTCTGCTAACATTACGTAGATAGAATCCAATCTTTGTCCTTCCATGATAGGCACCCCTGAAGGTTGTAAGCTCTTATACCCTTTCACATCTTCCGGGCCAAACACCACAGTTGCTTGAGGCTGTCATTTGTGATACTGACAACAAATTCTTCTTCATCCGAGGCACATAGAGGACGTTCTGTAGTTTTACCTGATTAGGACTGAAGCGTGGCACAAATACTGTGTTACCAACATGGGTGATAAGTAACGTTCAATTATTAGCTGTTACCACAACTATGCCACCTTTGTACTCAGACTTACTCAGTAATTTCTCTTTATTGTCAGTCATATGGTTGAAGCACCCTGAATCGATAATCCAATCATTGTCATAGTCAACTCTTTTAGGGTTAGTTAATTCTAAAGCTATTTCCTCCAACGTGGCTTTAACAGAGCTAGCTGCTATTTCTTCAGTGCTTGAGTGCTCCTTGCCAGCTCGCTCATAAATTCCACCACTTCTTCCGGGTCAGTCTTTTCTTCGAGCCTTGTAGCGGCAAATGATGCTTCAAAGTCCACTCGTCCTCGTTGTTGCACGCCTTTTGGTGATTATTAGATGCTACCAAGTTACCTTCTGCTGGCTTCTTCTTGAGTCGACAGTCTGAAGCAAAGTGGCCTCTTTTGCCACAATTATAGCACTCGTAGCTTCTTGATCATTGGTCACTTCTCCTTGGGCTCTCTTGAGCTCCCCCTGATTTAGAGCTCTTCTCCTACTGATTCTTCACATTATCTTCTTCGTCCTCTTCCTTTGGTCTTGCAGCGGTTCAGCCATTTGATTTCATTTTCTTCCATTACAGAAGAGTGCTTCATCTTCATTCTTTGAGGAAGTCACAGCTCCTTGTTTACTTAGCATCTCTTGGCTGGTCAATATACTTTCTAGCTTGAACAAGGATGGTTGAGTATGCAATCCACGAATCGCCATAATTAACCCGTTGTATTTGGGTCTCAAGCCATGAATAATTATTCCTCATCCTCTGCTCACTAATTTTAGATTCAGGGTCTAATTTTGAAATTTCATGACAAAGGGACTTAACCTTTGTGAAGTATTGACTAATCGTCATGTCGCGCTGCAAGACTGCCATCAATTCATTCTCTAATTGCCGAAGATGAGCGTCATTAGTCCTGGATAATAGAGTTGCGTAGGTGTCCCATATTACCTTTGGTGTGTCCATGTCCTCGATGTTCTAAAGTAACTCTTCTTCCATTGTTGTCTTGAGTACGTAGATTGCTTTCCCAACTTTCATGTCTCATTTCTCAAGCGCTTTGGCATCTCCTCTGTCAGGTGGTGTGGTCTCGCTGCCTGCAACAACTCCCCACAGTCCTTGTCCTTGCAAGTAAGATTGTATACACGTGCACCAGTACTTGTAGTTGCTGCTATTGAACTTCTTTACTCCGCCAGCTGCACTTGGTGGATTAGCCATTGTGACTTGGTATACCCACTCTTGTGTATTACCAAGCAAGCTGGGTCCCAGATCAACAAGCTTCACAATCCCGAATTGTGCACGAGCAATAATTCCACGAGCAGTACCTCTGTATTCTGCCGGCTCACAGTCCCTGACCGCCTTGCTCTAATAGCTTAAGCAACACCTTGACACAGTCCCTGACTGCCCAGCTCTAACATGTGAGTAATACACCCAAAGCTAATCAATATAACATACTAGACATGACCACACCTGCTGACCTATTCTCATAACACTCTCACGTCACTTAC